>CM066170.1:44481037-44793537 GCA_033629205.1 Lithocarpus polystachyus | reverse complement strand
TTCCCCGGAGACGGAGGAATGTTACCAGTAATCGTTTCCAGTAAACTTAGTGCATCGTAAGAAGAAAAGCTTGTGCAGGTCCTTAAGGAGCATAAGACGGCTATTGGTTGGACAATTGCAGATATTAAAGGAATTAGCCTGTCTACATGCATGCATCGTATCTTACTTGAAGAGGGAGCAAAACCTTCCCGTCAATCGGAAAGATGATTGAACCCACCCATGATGGATGTAGTAAAGAAGGAGATCCTCAAACTTCTTGAAGTTGGAGTGATTTATCCTATTTCGGATAGCAATTAGGTTAGCCCGGTTCAAATGGTTCCTAAAGAGACTGGAATAACTGTTGTGAAAAATCAGAATGATGAATTAGTTCCTACCTGTGTTCAGAATGGGTGGCGGGTTTGTATAGATTATAGAAAATTAAATGTTGTAACCTGCAAGGACCACTTCTCTTTACCTTTTATTGGATCAAATGCTTTAAAGGTTAGCTGGTCATTCTTACTATTGTTTCCTTGATGCTTATTTAGGTTATTTTTAGATTGCAATTGCTCCAGAGGATCAAGAAAAGACAACTTTTACATGCCCATTCGGGACTTTTGCATATCGTCGCATGCCCTTTGGCCTTTGCAACGCCCCAGCCACTTTCCAAAGGTGTATGGTTAGCATATTATCATATTATATTGAGTATATCAAAGAAGTCTTTATGGATGATTTCATAGTTTATGGAGACTCCTTTGATAATTGTTTTCTTAACTTTACACTTGTTCTTCAAAGATGCATAGAAACTAACCTTGTGTTAAATTCTGAAAAAATTTCATTTTATGGTTGAACAAGGTATAGTTTTGGGTCATGTTGTTTCATCCAGGGGAATTGAGGTAGATAAAGCTAAAGTTGATATTATTCAATCTTTACCTGATCCCACTAATGTGCGGGAAGTTCGTTATTTTCTTGGACATGCAGGTTTTTACTGAAGATTCATCAAGGACTTCTCCAAAATAACATTACCAAAAAGGCGTTTGATAAGCTGAAAGAATTGTTGACTTCTACCCCAGTTATCCAGTCCCCTGACTAGAACGTTCCTTTCGAGATAATGTGCGACGCAAGTGATTATGTAGTAGGCGCTGTTTTGGGTCAAAGAATTGGAAAAGCGTCTCATGACATTTATTATGCTTCAAGGACTTTGAATGATTCCCAAAGAAATTATTCTACTAATGAAAAATAATTTTTAGCTATTGTTTGTGCTTTAGAAAAGTTTCGATCTTATTTGCTTGGTACTAAAGTCATTGTTTACTTTGATCATGCAACTATTCGTTATTTGATGACGAAGATAGAGGAAAAACCAAGATTAATAAGATGGATACTTCTCTTGAGTGAATTTTATTTGGATGTCAAAGACAAAAGAGGGACAGAAAATCGTGTTTCAGATCATTTGAGTCGTTTGGTTCATGTGAAGGATGAACTTTGTCTGTAGGAAACGTTCCCTGATGAGCAATTTTTCTCCGCGAGTGTGACATTATCTTGGTATGCCAATATTGTAAATTATTTGGTTACTAATATGTTACCTCCTGGTTCGCTAAGGCTCAAAGAGATAGGATAAAGAGTGATGCCAAATACTTTGTGTGGGATGACCCATAATTATGGAAGCATTGTGCAGATCAAGTGATACAAAGGTTCGTTCCTAAAAATGAAATTATTTTTATTCTCACCTTTTGTCATTTTTATGCTTGTGGAGGTCACTTTGGAGCTAAGAGGACGACGAGAAAGGTGCTAGAATGTGGTTTCTATTGGCCATCTTTATCCCGAGACTCATATTCTTTTTGTAAGTCATGCGAACATTGTCAAAAGACAGGTAATATATCCCAAAGGAATGAGATGCCGCAAACTTCCATACTATTTTGTGAAATTTTTGATGTTTGGGGCATCGATTTCATGGGACTGTTCCCTGTATCTTTCGGTTATGTTTATATTTTGCTTGCTGTTGATTATGTCTCGAAATGGATGGAAGCTAAAGCTGCCAGGACTGATGATTCTAAAGCTGTTATAGATTTTATCAACTCTAACATATTCTCCAGGTTTGGAATTCCAAGAGTTATAATAAGTGATCAAGGCACTCACTTTTGCAATCGAACTATGGAGACTTAGCTGAGAAAGTACCATGTGACCCACAAGGTGTCAACTGCCTATCATCTGCAAACTAGTGGACTAGCGGAAGTGTCAAATCGAGATATCAAGTCCATCCTTGAAAAGACGGTCAATTCAAGTAGAAAAGCTTGGATTTTGCGCTTGGAAGATGCCTTGTGGGCGTATAGGACTGCATATAAGACGCCCATTGGTATGTCACTTTATTAGTTGATGTTTGGGAAACCATGCCACCTTCTAGTTGAGTTAGAACACAAGACTTATTGGGCTATCAAGAGTTTCAACATGAAGATGGATGAAAGTGGAGAATACAGGAAGTTGCAACTACAAGAGTTAGAGGAAATTCGCAATAATGCCTATGAGAGTGCAAGGATTTACAAGGAAAAGACGAAGGTCTTTCATGACAAAATGATCTCTAGGAAGGAGTTTAAAGTTGGTCAAAAAGTCCTTCTATACCATTCATGGCTTTGTTTGTTTCCACTTAAGTTGCATTCTATTTGGATTGGACCTTTTGTGGTTACTAATGTTTTTTCCCATGGTGCAGCTGAAATTCAAAGTTTAGCAACTTCCAAAGTGTTCAAGGTGAATGGCCATAGAATTAAGCCTTTTTATAAAGGTTTCCAAGTAGAGAATGTGGCAAAATTGGACCTTAAGGATTCGATTTATACTGATTGAAGAAGGAAGCACTGAATTGAACCAATGCCAATAAACAAAGGTGCTGCTTGGGAGGCAAGCCAAGGGGAGTTCTTTTTCCTATGTTTTTATTTTTGCATTAATATTTTGGTTATTTTTGCCTTTTCTTAGAATTTCACCTTACATTGGGGACAATGTAAGTTTTAAGTGTGGGGGAGGAGATTTAGGTTGTGTTTTAATTTTGTATTTTTGAAAAAAAAAATTGCTCTTTGTTTTTGTGGTTTTCAAAGATTTTTGGTTGTGTATGTCATGAGCAAGATTCAATTAAGCTTGAAAAATTCATAACGTGATTGAATAAGTGATCTTCTGCTTAGAATTAATTGGTCTAGTTATTTTCCTTGAGAATGGTAGTGACTAAATTTAGTAGACAAAAGCTGGTGAGATTTTGAGCCTTTAGACTGACACATCCATATCAGTCTCATTATTCTTTCATGTGAGATATTCTTCCATGGATTTGTTTCTCTAGAACATGCCTTGATTCTCTTCGAGGTCATATTGACACATGCATGCATGAACATGATAAAGACCCTCTTTGTTATAAGCTACATAAGCCCAATAGCCTACCTTTTAATTAATTTTTCCCTTTGTTGAACCCCTTTGAGCTTTAATGTTTTTTTTTTCCCTTTATTGTGAACCCATGTTACAAGCTTTAAACCCGAAAAACAATGCCTTTACCCAAGCCGTAGAGCTAGTGGAGCATTGTTCATCATTATGTTAAGTATGGGTGTGCAAGAAATAAGTGTGGGGGTGTTTGGATTTGTGATATGGCTATGACTGGTGAAATGGAACATGTCTTTATTCTCTATTTGTGAGTTCCATTGTTGATGTAATTCTGAAAAAAAAAAAAAAAGTGATGAAGGAAATTGCTTTTAATATTACAAATTGTCCATGTTCATAATTCCTCCTAAAATTCCAAGAAAGTGGTCTGTTTATATGTGATATATGCAAAGGTGGAAGTTGCTGAATGGAGTGATTGGTTTTACATGTCTTATATATTCGAGCTTGAGTTGATTCATTTTTGCTCCACTAATTTCAATGGCTTTTGAGCTACATTCCCAAATATTTCCCACCTTGATCCTAAACCCCATTACAACCCTTGAAAAGTCCTAATGATTCGTGTTATGCACGTGATTCCAGTGGTGGAGAATGAGAAGTTATACAAGCCTAAGGTAGATCATTCCCATTAGAATGAATTTGAGCGAAACACATACCCTTCAAACACATGAGAGTCGAGTGTTTATTTCCATGAGGGTTTATGTATTTAGTTTATTCCATCTTCGAGTGAAATTGCTCTAAGTAATTGTAAATTGTTTAAGAATGCTTGTTCATGATATGTTGTGAGTTTTGAAGAGTATGGTTATTCTTTGCGAATGGCGTTGCAACCTTGGTGTTTTTGGGAAAGTGAATTTGAGTTTTGCCTGAGGATGAACAAAAGTTAAGTGTGGGGGAATTTGATGAGAATGCAAAATATCATATTTTTCTCCCTTGATGTTTAGTCTTTTATACTTATTTGGCACCTAAATGTACTCATTATTCTTATATTTTGATTTAGGATGCAAATGGAGGCATTAAGTGCAAAACGTAGCTAATTGGGCAATTTTGGACATTTCTTTGTAATATGAGCCTAACTCTATCATCAGAGCTCCGATTGAGATGATTCAAGATGCTATGGAACGCTAAGAAAAAGCTCTACAACTTTCATGTTTTGAGTCTTGAGAGATACTAGCTGCATCAAGGTCAAAATCGGGCTTGAAGTTGCGACACCTGCACTGCTGACATTCTAGAATGTTCCTTTGCCTGAAATTCTAATACCTGATGTAGTTTATTTTCAGAAGCTTCCAGATCTGGTGCACGAAAATTCCAGCTGAAAAACACCACTTTCCTAGTTACATTAGGACTTTGTTTTATTTTTAATATTTTCCTTAATTAGTCAAATTTGGATATTATTATTTAGAATATTTTTAGGAGATTTTGTAGGCTTGGGAAAGGGGGAATGAACATGTAAAAGACTGGAGGAGAAATCAAATTGGACACACACGCCTCTCTCTCCCCTCTTATCTAACTTCTCCTTTGAGTTTTTGTTAGGTTCTAAAGATTAGGAACTAATATATTTAGAACTTCAATTTGTATGTTGGCAAACCATGATCAAAACAATGTTAAGTCGTGTGTTAGACTTGCTCAAAGTATGGGTTTAATTGTAAAGTTGGAATCGAGTTTTTATGCAGAAGTACTGTTCACTTTCTGTATGACTCGATCGATCGAAAATTAGACTCGATCGATCGAAAATCGTGCAGAACGTTTTTCTGCAGAAAATTCCAACTCAGCCCAAGCCCGTTTTAATGTATAGGGTTTTATGTTTTGCCCTAAGTATAAAAGGGAAAACCCTAGCCACGTTTTTAGAGTTCTGTTTTGCTGTGTTTGTGAATCTTTCTTTGAGATCTAGAGGTGTTTACCTTCACTTACACTTAGGGTTTACAAACTTGAGATTTATGTCAAGAGTTGTGTAGATTGTTACAGTTGCAGAATCAAGAGAACACAAAGATATACAAGCAGGTGCGCTTGTGGATTTGTTGAAGAATTCCGGAAAGAAGGAGTCCGTGGATCTCGGAGCTATCATGGGGTCATGGTAGTAAGTTTCCTACACTCGGGTAGCAATAGGATGTTAGTGGTCTAAGTCGCTATTGTGTAAACTTCAATTCTTTCTAGTGGATTTGCTATTTTACCTTGAGGATAGCTAGGTTAAATCCTCCCCAGGTTTTTTACCGGTTTGGTTTTCCTGGGTCATCAGATCTTTGTGTTTTTTATTTTCCGCTGCTTTGTTATTTTTGCTTAATTGTGTTAACCTAGTTTTAATTAAATTACCTAAGTTAATAACTTGGCTAATTCTCTAGGTTAATCTGTTGGGTTTAAGGGGTCTAAACGAACTGACAAGTGGTATCAGAGCGGGTAGCCTTTTTGTTTGATCCTTTGATTTTTGAGCTGATCCTTGACCCCTGTTGTCATGGAACACGGACACTCTCTTGTTGTTCCACCTCACTTTGATGGAAACAACTATGCATATTGGAAAGTAAGGATGAAAGCCTTCCTGAAATCCATAGATGAGAGAGTTTGGAATTCCGTTGAATACGGATGGGAGAAGCCCACTACTCCTGTGAGTGAGTGGCAAACTTCTCAAAAGGAGGCAGCCGCTTTTAATAGCAAAGCCATGAATGCTATTTTTAATGCTGTTTCCATGGAGGAATTTAAGAGAATCTCTAATGTTGAGGTTGCTCATACTGCTTGGAAAATCCTCCAGACTGTGCATGAAGGCACAAAGGCAGTTAAAATTAATAAGTTGCAGCAATTAACTTCTAGATTTGAAAGCATAAGAATGAATGATGATGAATCTTTTGATGAGTTCTATGCTAAATTGAATGATATTGTTAATTCTGCTTATAATTTGGGTGAAATCTATGATCAACCTAAAATTGTTAGGAAGATTCTTAGATCTTTGACTGAAGATTTTAGACCCAAAGTGACTGCCATCACTGAGAGTAAGGATGTGGACTCCATCCCTGTGGATGAGCTTGTAGGATCTCTTCAGTCCTATGAGTTAGACCTCCCCAAGACCAACAAATCCAAATCAATGGCTCTTAAGTCTGTTGATGATGTTGATGATGGTGGATTTGATGATGATCTCTCTGCTACAGAGATTGCCTATCTTGCCAAGAACTTTAGAAACTTTCTGAGAAATAGTAACAGAAGGGCAAGAGGCAAGAACACTGTTGAACCTAAAAATTTTAGGAAGAATGAACCCACTAAGGTTAATAACTTTGAGAAACCTAAGGAGAAAGTAGGTCAATCTTCTAATAATTCTTTGGGACAACAATGTTATGGTTGTCAAGGGTATGGTCATTTAAAGTCTGAATGTCCTACTTATTTGAGGTCTAAGGGTAAGGCTATGGCTGTAACCCTTAGTGATGACGAAGTTTCCGACAATGAATCCGCCAGTGATGAGGATGGAAACTTCATTGCTTTCACTGCTACCACTGTAGTCAATGAAAGCATATCTGTTGAAGAGAACCCTTCTGATGGGGAACTCTCTGAGGATGCAGATTTACAGGAAGCCTACAATAAACTTTGCAAAGTTGCTGCAAAGGATGCCATGAATGTTGAGTTAGGCTTGAAGAAAATTGCATCTCTTGAACTTGAAAAGAAAAATTTACTTGTTAAATTGTTTGATGCAAATGAGCTTTTGAATAATGTGAAAACTGAGAACATGCTCTTACTTGATAAAGTTAAATGTTTGGAACTTGATTTATCTGTTGCTAAAGAACAAACTAATAGGTCTGCAAGCTCCAAACTTGATCACATGTTGAGTATTCAAAAGTCTCCTTCTGATAAAACTGGTTTAGGTTATGAGGAAAGTATTTCTGTGCTTAAACCTTCTTCCACTAAATTTGTTCCTTCTTCTGAACCTCCTAAGAGTGAGATTGTTAAACCCTCGGTGAGTGAACCTGTCAAACCTGTTAATGTTCCTCCACCTAGAAAGATTAGGGTTGATCTTCATGCTTCTCATTCTAGAGCGTCTACTTCTACTAAGGGCAAATTGCATGATAAGCCTGTATGGGTTTGTCATTTTTGTGGAAAACCTGGACACATACGTCCAAATTGTTTTAAGTTGCAAGCTACGAAACGAGCAAATAAAACTAAAGTACCTGTGCCTCAAGCACATGATCCCATGGTACTTATTGGTGAATTGGTAAAGGCGTTAAACCTTTATTCCAATCCTGGAGTTGCTCAGAATTCTGATGTGAATCATAACTCCAATGCAAGAGTTGCGTCTAAGAAGTCTTGGATGCAAAAGGCTCAATCTAATTGAGTCTGTCTGACATGGTCCTTGTGCTTCATTGCTCAATCTTTTGTGACCTTTGTTTCTAGGATTTGCATTGCATTACATTCATGCATTTCATTCTAGGATGTTTGTTTCTTTGTTTAATAAAAAAATAAAAATTTTTTTTTGCAAATTGTGTTTTGCTATTTTTCCTTGAATTTGTAGACAAGGTTGGTCAATCAAAATTACATATCTTATGTATGTACCTTGTTTAGCTTTGATGCACTTATTTTTATTGCACTTTACTAGCTAAAGTCTTGTTGTGCATGTTGTGTGGGAAGATGCTATATTTGTTAATCACATGATCTTGATCTTGAAGTCTTATGTCTTTGATTGTTGGACTTGAACTTTTTGAGAAAGGCATAAATAACCATCTCACCACTGTTTATTAGCCAATCATGAACACCTTAGTGCATATCATAAGATTTTGTGCTCGAGAAAGTGTAGCACATGCACAAAAAGAACATAAGGTGTAGCCTCTCATTAAAATTGGTGTGTACATTATTGGACTATAATAATCTCACAAATTCTCAATAAAATTGGTGTGTACATTATCCCGGCTTTTATTAAGTTTCAAATTAATAAATTTGAATAATGAGGCAAATCAAGAAACTTACATGATTGCAAGCTCTTATTCTAGGAGATGTGGGAGTTATAGGATGTAACTCTTTAAGGGATAGTCTCTTTCAAATTCATGTGATGGATTTTGTAGAAATTGTGATTGATCTCTATGTGTATATCACCTCACATGTTTCTCAAGCTTTTGCTAGTTGCACACACTACACAAGCTATTCTTTGCTAGAATTGTGTACATGATATAGTGTGTGTTTTTGGCCTGACCAACCAAGTTTGAGAATTTTGGGAATTTGATGCAAAACATGTTTGCTTGTTTGTTGTTTGTTTTTGGGTATATTGAGAGAAAATTATGCTTTGGAAAATCTGGAATGAATACATGTGTTTTTGGAAAACATCTCATCTCATACTCATGCATTTGATTTTTCAAATCTGTTGCTTTGAGGAGTTTTTGATCTAAAATGTTTGGTTTTTCAAAAATCTGATTTTTCCAGAATTTCGATCGATCGAAACTGATTTTCGACCGATCGAAAATGTTTCAAATTGCTCACAAATCTCTCTGGTTGGTTCGATCGATCCAAGCTGTTTTTGGATCAATCGAATAAGTTTTCGACCGATCGAATGTAATATTCGATCGATCGAAAATCGAGCCGGCTATTTTTTAAAAGGGAGTTTTTCAAATGTCTATTCACTTGTTCAAAACTTTTCAAACCTCCTTTTTTGTCTCCTACCAACCGGTCAAAGAGTTTTTGAGAGTTTTTATCGTTTTCCTCCGAATCTTTTGCACATTCTCTCTCTCCCTCAGCTGGTAAGTCCCTTATACCCTTCCTTTTGCATTTATTTTCTATTTTCATGCATTTTTTCATGCATATTTGGGTAATTTTGGCATTTAGGAATTTTCTATTTTTGGGATTGTTTTTGAGTGTTTCTTTATCAAATTTTTTATGGGTTTTTGTGGGGACACCTTGTCTAAACACATCATGTGGTTTAATTGGATTATTTTGGTGGTTTGAAGGAAATTTGAAATTCTAGGGCTTGAATTTGAGCAAATTTGGGGTTTTTGTTCAATTGGATTGAAATTGATGAAATTGGCTTGTTGGATTGATTAATTTGATCATTATATTGAGTTAATTGAATATTGTGTTGATCAATTTATCAATTTGTTGTGTTTTGAAAATTAGGGTTTTTCAAATTGGGTATTTATGATGAATATCGAATGCTCAAGCCAATTTTGTTAATTTGGATCAAAATTGAACATGTCACTGCATTAGTACATGCATCATTTAATGTTTATGTTCATGCATCATATAGAATTGTTAAATTCTATTTTTTTTGTGCTAACTTGCAGTCTGCCCTTGGTATTGTTTTTGCTCCTTTCTTTCTGTGTCTGTATCTTTTCCTTAGCACTATGCCTAGGAAAACTAGAGCCCATAGGACTTCTGATCCTTCTCCTTCCTTTGACACAGAGAGGTTCCCTAGTGAGTCAAACCAAGTCACTTATGAGACTTTGAACCTTAGGCGTCAGATTTGGGCTGAGCGTAGGGTTATCTTAGATGAGCTGGATCCTGAGGTGCGTCGTAACTTTGTGCGTCGGGGTTGGTTACCTTTGCTCGAGTATGAGCATTCTCCTCCTCCTGCCACCTTGATTAGAGAATTCTATTCGAATCTCTCTATTCATGTCTATGATAACGACACCTTGGTTAAGGTGTGGTTACGTGGTGTGGAGTATCGCATTACCCCTTCGGTAGTGTCTGATGCTCTTGGGGTGCTCATTGTGGACCATCCCGTTTTTCCTTACGAGGAGTCGCCTCCCCTTGATGACGTCTTGTCATACATCACTGGGTCTTCTATCCAGTGGGGTTCTGATCCTCGGATCACTTCTGCTGAGCTGTCTGAGCTGCACTATCTTTTTTTTAGGATAGCGTGTCATTCATTGTGGCCTATTTCGCATGTCCACACCATTCCTCTTGAGAGGTGTGTCTTTTTGTATGCTTTGGTCACTGATGCTCCTATCAGTTTTCCGCATCTGTTCCTTCGTTCTTTGAACGAGGTTCATCGGTCTAGTTCTACGGCTCATGCTTTGTTTTTTCCTGTTTTCATTCATAGGATTCTCCTTTTTCTTGGTTTTGGTGAGTATCCTGCTTCTGAGCCTGTTCATGTTGTCGCTCCTATTGGTGCTACCTTTTTGAGGCAAAGGGCTGCTCAACTTCGAGCTAGCTCTAAGCGTGCTAGGGTAGAGCCTTCTGATGTCACTCCACCCCCGTCTTCTTCTACAGATACTCATGCAGCTGGGACTTCTTCTGATCCTGCTGTTGCTGCTGCTGCTGCTGATGTTCCTCCACCGTTTGATGAGGTTTCTGACCTTCGTCGGACGCTTGACACTGTCGTGACCGTTCAGGCGGCTCATGGTCAGCTTTTGGTGGACATCCTTGATGAGCTACGTGCGTTACGAGCGGATTTGGCGAGCTCTCGTCGATCTCCTCCTCCACCTTTTGATGATGAGTGAGTGCCCTTTGGCAATTCGTCACAAAAAGGGGGAGTACATAGTTCATTGTATCTAGGAGATTTTTTTTGTGGAGATTTACATTTTAGGGGGAGTTTTTGTTTACTTGGTAGTGATACTGCGGAGCTTGTGGAGTTATTAGATTGTATCTAGATGCTTCTCTGTGTATTCTCATTTTTAGCTCTTGTTTAGGAGATTTATTTTGTTGAGATACATTTGTGTGTATATGTTTCTTATTTCACTATGCAACTACTCTGCTTATTGATTTATATTGATGATGTTATTCATAATATATGTCTTTATTTTGTGTCATGTGAAATTAAGAAATTTTTTTATTTATGTATTTCCTGTTTTTTTTCCACACATGCGTTTATGTGTTTGTTAAGTGTTACAGGAATATACAGGTTGCTTTCAGTCGAGCTGCTGTCTACTTTGCAACTGTTAGATAGTAGTTTAGGTTGAATTGTTGAGTGGCTATTTTATTGTAATGGGCTATTTCAATTTGTAACTTTGAGCTTTTTGTTAAGTCTGTGTTTTGTCACGGATTGCCAAAGGGGGAGTTTGTTAGGTTCTAAAGATTAGGAACTAATGTATTTAGAACTTCAATTTGTATGTTGGCAAACCATGATCAAAACAATGTTAAGTCGTGTGTTAGACTTGCTCAAAGTATGGGTTTAATTGTAAAGTTGGAATCGAGTTTTTATGCAGAAGTACTGTTCACTTTCTGTATGACTCGATCGATCGAAAATTAGACTCGATCGATCGAAAATCGTGCAGAACGTTTTTCTGCAGAAAATTCCAACTCAGCCCAAGCCCGTTTTAATGTATAGGGTTTTATGTTTTGCCCTAAGTATAAAAGGAAAAACCCTAGCCACGTTTTTAGAGTTCTGTTTTGCTGTGTTTGTGAATCTTTCTTTGAGATCTAGAGGTGTTTACCTTCACTTACACTTAGGGTTTACAAACTTAAGATTTATGTCAAGAGTTGTGTAGATCGTTACAGTTGCAGAATCAAGAGAACACAAAGATATACAAGCAGGTGCGCTTGTGGATTTGTTGAAGAATTCCGGAAAGAAGGAGTCCGTGGATCTCGGAGCTATCATGGGGTCATGGTAGTAAGTTTCCTACACTCGGGTAGCAATAGGATGTTAGTGGTCTAAGTCGCTATTGTGTAAACTTCAATTCTTTCTAGTGGATTTGCTATTTTACCTTGAGGATAGCTAGGTTAAATCCTCCCCAGGTTTTTTACCGGTTTGGTTTTCCTGGGTCATCAGATCTTTGTGTTGTTTATTTTCCGCTGCTTTGTTATTTTTGCTTAATTGTGTTAACCTAGTTTTAATTAAATTACCTAAGTTAATAACTTGGCTAATTCTCTAGGTTAATCTGTTGGGTTTAAGGGGTCTAAACGAACTGACAGTTTTCATTATTGCCCTGCTTGGCTAAACTTTTATACTTGGTAGAAAGAAACGGAAGTCTCGGAATCAATAAAATTGTGAGATCTAATTTGTTTTTACTGTTCAATTTTATGCTTTGAGTATCGGATGTTCTTCTGTACCTATTTTCATGATTGTCTTGTTTAATTACTAGGAGGCCTGCTAGTTTATTATTCGTTGCAATCTACTGCTATGTTAGATATTAAATTCGTAATTGTTTGATCTCTCTAATTTGTGAAGCATCCAAGATTTAATGATTTGTTGTGTCAGAAATTATTAGATCTTAGGAAGAACGCTTGACTAAATTAAATGCAGCCGCTTGTGCTTGTGTTGTTTAGCTTCATCGATCTCTCTAATTCTTAAGGCTGCTACTAGATTAAACCTTTAGCGTTTGTCTTGGGTTGTTTAGTAGTTAGGGTTAATTAGATTACTTGTTTTCTAATTAACTGTGACTAAGGAGAAATAGGAAAATAGTTCCAATAGTGAATATTCAAAGTGTGAATTGATATAGGCTTGCATCGATGATCAGTTATAATATTCCGATGGTGGATGTTGACTTAGACCAAGGTTTGTTTTCTTGATTGATTTTGATACTTTGATTTAAATTGTTCCTTAGTTGTTTTTCTTAAAATTCTTTTCCTTATACTCAACCCCCTTCCCCCAATCCTTGTTCACGTAGCATAAAACTAGGTTAGATACTCTTTGTAGGAACGATCTTTACTCACACCACTACATGTATTTTTAGGAGTATAGATTTTAACTTTTGGTTGCCTGCGACAACACACTATATATATATATATATATATATATATATAGCCAAACATTGTCCTTGGATTAATTTGCAATCACTTTTAAATTAAGAGATTTAAAGTATCCATAAGTTATAATTCAATTTATTAGTTTAGAGCTTGTAGACCCGTTTGAGAAGATGAAATAAGTGTATGGTCACAAATGTTTTTTACAATGGGTAATATGGTTGATTGCAATTTGTGTATAATAAAAAGGAATTGTAATTTTTCCCGCTTAAGTGATGTTTTAGTGTGCATTTAGCAACAAATTATAAGTTAATTTTTTACTTAAATTATCCACCACTTGTAGGTCATACAATACTTTTTATATTAATTTTATTTCAAATAATATAAATTTCAGCTTTTTAAAAAAATGTTAATTTTTAATATTTCGTCTCATATTTTACAAATAAGCTAGTGACAATAAACAATTATTAAATGGACACTATACAAAACCTTTCACGTTATATAGGGTTATATTAACCTATTATAACCCACAAAGGTACATGTAATAGTTGTTTACTTGACCAGAAACTTTCCTTAACATTGATTATTCAAAGGAAGACCACGAAAATATGACGGAAACAAAATAAAAATAAATAAAATATGTAAACAAAATTTAGCTCAAGGAACCATATATAGGATTTTATTAACTTATTATAAGCTCACAAAGATACATGATGATGCACAACAATCGTCAGTGAGTTGATCGTCCACACACGTGCCAATGGGTACACCTGAAGAACAAAAGAGAAGAACCAATCAAAGGGCTCTGGTGGGGTACCGGCCAAAGACCCTCCGAAGGTTAAGTCAGTGATGGAAGAATCTCCAAGAACTTAATAGTGCAAGAGC
The DNA here is from genome assembly GCA_033629205.1 of Lithocarpus polystachyus. Classification (NCBI taxonomy): domain Eukaryota; kingdom Viridiplantae; phylum Streptophyta; class Magnoliopsida; order Fagales; family Fagaceae; genus Lithocarpus; species Lithocarpus polystachyus. The sequence continues at coordinate 44,779,689 of CM066170.1, read as the reverse complement.
TAGAGAGAATTCGCGAACCTTGATTTGTGAGGGCTTTGGGGTTTTATAGTAGCGTAGAGCTGATCTCAGTTTCTTGATAGAGAAGGTATTTCCTGATGGAGAAGATCTTTTCCAGCGTCCATATATTGTGGGATTCTTTCCTTGTAGGGATCCCTCAGATTACGGTGGAACGTAGAATGCAAGGCATTCCCATATTAGGTTCCTTGGAGACTACTCAGGTCACATAGCTTTGCCACCTGTCTTCGTCAACTCCCTCCATCTTAAAGAGTCCATCCCTATTAAAGGGTCCGTCCACATTAAAGGGCCCTTCCGTCTCTCAACTTTCCGTTCAAGACGAGACTCCGTTTACAGGTCTTTGACTATCAGGCTATCCGAACCGTCTCTAGGTGTCATTGTTGCTTTATTGTTAGCTTAGTAAATTGGATCCGACTGCAATGGGATTTATCCCTATCAGCCGTTAAGGCAGAGCATGTCGAGTGGTGTCAAGGAAGGTACTTGACGACCGCTGGGTCCTTGACGACCCCTTGGTACTTGACGACCCATTGATACGTGACGACCGTTAGGGTTTAGCGTGCTGTGTAGTGTTAGGGAAGGTACTTGCCAACTGTTGGGTACCTGATGACCCCTTGGTACCTGACGACCCATTGATACGTGACGACCGTCAGGGCAGAATGTGTCGCGCAGTGTCAGGGAAGGTACTTAATGACCGTTGGGTACCTGACAACCCATTGATACATGATAACTGTTAGGGCGGAGCGCGCCGCGCGATGTTAGGGACGACCTTTTGGTACATGACGACCAATTGATGCGTAACAACCGTCAAGGAGGAGTGTGTTGCGCAGTGTCAGGAAGGGTACCTGATGACCGTTGGGTACCTAACGACCCCTTGGTACATGATGAACCATTGATACGTGACGACCGTCAAGATGAAACGTATCGCGCAGTGTCAGGGAAGGTACTTGACGACCATTGGGTACTTGACAACCCATTGATATGTGGCGACCGTCAAGGTGGAACGTGTCGTGCGGTGTTAGGGAAGGTACTTGACGACCGCTGGGTACCTGATGACCTATTGATACTTGACGACAGTGTGCCGTGTGGTGTTAGGGAAGGTACCTAACGACCCCTTGGTACCTGACGACCCCTTGTGATCGTCGATACTTTTTGTGACTGAAGATTCTTTTGGTAAGCTCATGATGCTTTTGGTAATCGAAGACTCTAGGGTGTTAGAAAAAATTTTCTAACTGGTAAAAATATTCCCTATCAGTTGCCCCCCATTTCGTAGTCGTCATGTAAGTGGATGAGTGCGGAATATGAAGGCTTTTGTTGTAATCATAGAGTGTTGGGGGGTTTTTTCTTGCCCCTCACTCCATGAGCAACTTAATTGAAGGATTGTTACTTAAGTAGATTGTCATCGGAGGGGGGTCATTCGTCACCTTAGTGAGCTGGTTCAATGATTTCTATTTGAGTCAATCATCTTTGGAGGATCGCTTGGATTGTTCGTCACCTTGGTGACTTGGTTAGATGATCTCAACTTGAGTTGTTCATCTTGGGAGGATCCCTTGGATTGTTCGTCACTTTGGTAAAATGGATCATTCGTCACCCTGTAAGTAGGAAGATTTAGATCTTTTACCACGACACTCGTTAGTGGATTGGTTTGTTTGTCCACCCGTAGGTAGGAGGACTTAAATTTTTAGCAAGGCATTTGTGTATGGCTTGGTTCGTCCGTCCTCCAGTAGGTAGGAAGACTTAGATCTTTTACCAAGGCACTTGTGAGTGGCTTAGTTCGTCCATCCTCCCGTAGGTAGGAAGACTTAGACTTTTGACCAAGGCACGCGTTGGTGGCTTCGATCATTTGCCCACCTGTAGGTAGGAAGACTTAGATTTTTGACCAAGGCACTCGTGAGTGGCTTCGTTCATCCATCCACCAGTAGGTAGGACTTAAATTTTTTACCAAGGCACTCATAAGTGGCTTAGTTCGTCCGTCCACTCTAGGTAGGAAGACTTATATAAGGCACTCATGGGTGGCTTGGTTCGTCCGTCCACCCGTAGGTAGGAGGACTTAAATTTTTTACCAAGGCACTCGTAAGTGGCTTAGTTCGTCTATCCACCCATAGGTAGGAAGACTTAGACTTTTTACCAAGGCAGTCGTGGGTGGCTTGGTTCGTCCGTCCTCCTGTAGGTAGGAAGACTTATATTTTTACTAGGGCACTCATAGGTGGCTTGGTTCGTCTGTCCACCCGTAGAAGGACTTAAATTTTTTACCAAGGCACTCGTAAGTGGCTTAGTTCGTCCGTCCACTTCTAGGCAAGAAGACTTATATAAGGCACTGATGGGTGGCTTGGTTTGTCTGTCCACCCATAGGTAGGAGGACTTAAATTTTTGACCGAGGCACTCATAAATGGCTTAGTTCGTCCGTCCACCCGTAGGTATCACTTACATAAGGCATTCATGGGTGGCTTGGTTCATCCGTCCACCTATAGGTAAGAGGACTTAAATTTTTGACCAAGGCACTCATAAATAGCTTAGTTCGTCTGTCCACTTGTATGTAGGAGGACTTAGACTTTTGACCAAGGCACTTAGGGGTGGCTTGGTTCGTTCATCCACTCGTAAGAGGACTTAAATTTTTGATCAAGGCACTCATAAGTGGCTTAGTTCGTCCATCCACCCATAGGTAGGAGGACTTAAATTTTTGACCAACGCACTCATAAGAGGCTTAGTTTGTCCGTCCACCCGTAGCTAGGAAGACTTAAATTTTTGATCAAGGCATTCATGGGTCGCTTGGTTCGTTTGTCCACCCGCAGGTAGGAGGACTTAGACTTTTGTCTAAAGCACTTATGGGTGGCTTGGTTCGTCCATCCACTCGTAGGAGGACTTAAATTTTTTACCAAGGCACTTGTAAGTGGCTTAGTTCGTCCATCCACCCGTAGGTAGGAAGACTTAGACTTTTGACCAAGGCACTCATGGGTGGCTTGGTTCGTCCGTCCACTAGTAAGAGGACTTAGATTTTTGATCAAGGCACTCATAAGTGGCTTAATTCGTCTGTCCACCTATAGGTAGGAAGACTTATATAAGGTACTCATGGGTGGCTTGGTTCGTCTGTCCACCCATAGGTAGGAGGACTTAAATTTTTGACCAAGGCACTCATAAGTGGATTAGTTCGCCCATCCACCTGTAAATAGGAAGAGTTAAATTTTTGACCAAGGTACTCGTGGGTGGCTTGGTTCTTCTGTCCACCCGTAGGTGACTTTGGTCATTGTTATTCTCTCTTAGGGATGCCTTTACTTTGGACTATCCACCGTAGGCGACTTTGGTTTTCTATCCACCCGTAGGCAACTTTGGTTGTTGCCCTTCCATCTTGGGGATAACTTTACTTTGGACCGTTAACTTGTAGGCGACTTTGGTTGTCCGCCCACCTATATGCAACTTTGATCATCGTCTGTCCCTCTTGGAGATGACTTTACGTTGGATCGTTAACCCTTATGTGACTTTTTTCGTTTGTTCACCCGTAGGTAGGACTTAGCTTGCTATGAGGATCTGGTGCCCTTCGGTGTTTTAAAACGTTGATCAATCCCGTAAGGATGAGGATTAGGTGCCCGTTGGCTTCCTTGATTGTCGGTCCATCCCATAGGTAAGACTTATATTTGGATGAGGAACAGGTGCCCGTAGGCATCTTTGATCGTTAGTCCATCCTGTTGGTAGGACTTAGTTTTGGATAAGGGTAAGGTTCCTATAGGCATCCTTGATTGTCAGTCCATCCTATAGGTGGGACTTAGTGTTGGATGAGGATCAAGCATTGTTGACATCCTTGATCATCAGTCCATCTTGTAGGTAGGACTTAAATTTGGATGAGGATTAGGTGCCGGTAGGCATCCTTGATCGTCAATCCAACCCATAGGTAGGACTTTGTTTTGGATAAGAATCAGGTGCCGTTGGCATTCTTGATCGTCGGTATCCTTGGTTGACGATCCATCCCGTAAGGATGAGAATTAGGTGCCTATGGGCATTCTTGCTTATCGATCCATCCCGTTAGGATGAGGATTAGGTGCCCATCGGCTTCCTTTTGTAGTGTTTAGCCATGAGGTCTTGCTGAAGCATTGGCGCTTGTTGCATGCTTTTACGTAGGATTGGTTATCCTTCTGCATGGTAGGCCAATATACGTTGGTCGTACATGCTTGTGGACCAACGATCGCGCCTTCGAATGGTTTCCACACACCCTTTCATGGACTTCCCTTATGATGTAGTCTGCTTCGTCAGAAATTAAACATCTTACGTATGGTCAGGAGAAACCTCTCCCATCAACACATAGCATAATGTCCGAACTTTAAACCTTTGGGACTCGTTGTGGTCCTTCGGAAGCATCCCATTATTAAGGTAGGAGGTGATGGGAATCATCCAACCAATACCTACTGGTATCACTTGTATTTCCAATTCTTTAGTGGCAGGGGAGTGTTGGGTGAAGAATAGTACTTGACGTCCGATAGTCATATGTTCGGTAGATGTGGCCTTGGCCAATCAATCAACATGTTTTTTTTTCTTCCATTGGGACTTGTACAAATTCCGCTACAAAATTTTGATTTGTCTGTCTCTTAACAAGGCTAAGGTACTTCTTCATCCATTCTCCCTTGGCTTCGTAGTCTTGGTTGATATGCCCGACGACAACTTGGGAGTCGCTATGGATGACGAATGATGAGGCCCTGACTGCTTTGGCTAAGTCGAGCCCCATTAATACAGCTTCGTAATCAGCTTCATTATTGGTCGTCAGGACTAGAGTCGGATGGCGCATTCTATGATGTCCCCTTCAAGAGATTGTAAGACTACTTCGATCCCTTTAGCATGTCTATTGGATGATTCGTCCATTTAGACCTTCCATGGGGCTACACCCCAGCCTTTCGCCTTATTTGTCGTAAATTTTGTGATGAAGTCAGCTAATGCTTGGGCTAAGGGGTTTGTTCATCTAGACTACTATGGTGTACGCTTAGAAGTATGACCTAAGCTTACGGGCTGCTGTGATTAGAGCGAAAGCTAACTTCTCCATGGGGAGATATCTCTTTTTCGCTCTCCTAAGCACTTGGCTGGTGTAGCATACGGGTAATTGCACACGATCCTTCTTTTGGATGAGAGCTGAACTAACAACCGTAGGGGATACGGCAAAATAGAGGGAAAGCTCTTCATCGGGTTTGGATGGATTAAGGAGTGGTTGAGTCACTTAACTGCCGCGGCGAGGGTTTGCACTTACCTTTCCTAGGCATTGGGCAGGTTTCCAGTCTCTTGGTTGATGGTAACCATTGACCTTCTGGACCATGCAACTTTTTATCTTAGGAGCGGTGATATGGCTGATCACTCAGTTCCCTACAGATGGCGCCAACTGATGATCCACAACAATTGTCAATTAGTTGATCGTCCACACACGTGCCAATGGGTGCCCCTAAAGAACAAAAGAGAAGAATTAATCAAAGGGCACCGGTGGGGTACTGGCCAAAGACACTCCGAAGGTTAAGTCAGTGATGGAAGAATCCCTAAGAAGTCAATAGTGCAAGAGCTAGAGGGAATTCACGTACGTTGATTTGTGAGGGCTTTGTGGTTTTATAGTAGTGTAGACCTGACCTCAGTTTCTTGATGGGGAAGGTATTTCCTTATGGAGAAGATCTTTTCCAGCATCCATATATTGTGGGATTCTTTCCTTGTAGGGATCCCTCAGATTACGGTGGAACGTAGAATGCAAGGCATTCCTATATTAGGTTCCTCGGAGACTACTTAGGTCATGTGGTTTTGCCACCTATCTCCGTTGGCTCCGTCCACCTTAAAGAGTCCATCCGTATTAAAGGGTCCATCCACTTTAAAGGGCCCTCCGTCTATCAACTTTCCGTTCAAGACGAGACTCCGTTTACAGGTCTTTGACTGTCAAGCTATCCGAACCGTCTCTAGGTGTCACCATCGCTTTATTATTAGCTTAGCAAATTGGATCTGTCTGTATTGGGATTTATCCCTATCAACCGTTAAGGCGAAGCATATCAAGCGGTTTCAAGGAAGGTACCTGACGACTGCTGGGTCCTTGACGACCCATTGATACGTGACGACTGTCAAGGCGGAGCATGCCACGCAGTGTTAGGGAAAGTACTTGACGACCCCTTGGTACTTGACAACCCATTGATACGTGACGACCGTCAGGACAGAACGTGTCATGCGGTGTCAGGGAAGGTACCTGACGACTATTGGGTACCTGACGACCCATTGATACGTGACGATTGTTAGGGATGACCCTTTGGTACATGACGACCAATTGATATGTGATGACCGTCAGGGAGGAGTGTGTCGCGCAGTGTCAGGAAGGGTACCTGATGACCGTTGGGTACCTGACGACCCCTTGGTACATGATGAACCTTTGATACGTGATGACTGTCGGGGCGGAACGTGTCGCGCAGTGTCAGGGAAGGTACTTGATGAACCTTAGGTACTTGACGACTTATTGATATGTGATGATCGTCAGGGCGGAACATGTTGCGTGGTGTTAGGGAAGGTACTTGACGACTGTTGGGTACTTGACAACTTATTGATACGTGCACTACAACAAAAGAGCCTACTAGCGAGGCTAAAATGCCCTCGCAAAAATTCAAATATCGTTGCAAAAGGTTATTAGCGAGGGTATATGGCCCTCGAAGGCCGTCATATTTGCTCTTGTTGCTAAAAGAGATTTTGCGACCATACCTTCGCAAATAGACAATTTACGAGGGCAATCCACCGTTGTTACTGAACAAATCCGCCCTCACAAATATATTACCAAACGACGAGAAAAGTTGACTACTTATTTTTAGTGAGGGGAAGCAGTTGTCGCTAACAACTATTTGTGAGGACCTTTATACCCTCGCAATCAGTTATTTGCACTACACAAAACCTGTACTATTGCGGCGGGCCAAAAATGCCGCTATAGGTTTTCAATTATATTAAAATGTTAGTCCTTCAGCGGCGGTTTTTGCCCACGGCTACAGGTGTTTTTTTTTTTTTTTTCCCTCCTTGGTTCTAAACCCACATATCTATTACAAATGACCTATAATAATTTTAGCTCCTCTAAGATAATACCACAAATGTAACTAGATAACACCACAAATGTCTTCAAACTAACATTATATTAACATAGATATATATTATCAAATACATAACATTGTCTATAACCATTATCAAAGTTCCAAAGTATTTAAACAAATCCTTCAACACTTCCAAAAAATGCAGTTGTTTAATTGTGGTTCTTTGTACACAAAAAGCTATCCAAAAATTAAAGCATCTTCAATATTGTAGCACCATCATTAGTAATTGTCACGTCTCCAATATCGTCAACGAGCATCTGAAACCATCAACCAGAAAGCAAATCAAAATTATACCCTTTGGCAGAACCACATAGTCCAAGTAAACCACCTGTAAACGAATGAAATTGTAATTAAAATGAAAAAAAAATCATTGTGGTGCTTTGAAATCATAGATTGAAAAGTATAATTGTTACTATTCAAGCATTTTCTCAATGGTGATAGGTTGACCAAGTTGAGAGAATATCAAACATGGAAGTAAAAGTGGACAGACCAATTGCATTACACAAATAGTGGGAACAATGAGTTATGGTGCTCAAATTTGCTGATAGGTAAATCTAAGTTGCAAAGTAAGTTTATAATAAGTGAGTATCAGCATAACATATTCAACAACAACAACAACAAGCTTTAGTCTCAAAATTTTGAGGTTGACGAGTATTACCCCATTTCAAAGTTTCCTTCCATTAGCAGCCAAATGTTGAGATACTTAGAAGCCATAAGAAATCCCAAAAAGCACATTGTGAAGACCTTTGCTAGTCTAACCAAATCATGAAAAATAGAATATTGTAAATGAACAACTCGAACACACAGAACTCATAATTTTATAATAACACAACCAAAGACTCAAACTAAGAAAATACAAAGGAAGAGATAGATTGCATTAGAACATAATGAAAAAGGTAAATAACCCTTATTCTCCACAAAACCCTAACATTTTGGTATTGGATAGAGGAAAACAGAGCATTTTTCCAAGTCCCCAAAATGGGTAGATGGAAAAGAAGACAACGAAAGGTCAAGGTTTTTCTTTTTCAATTTTTTTAAAATACATTAAAGTATTGCAAGCATATGTAACCAAGTGGAGAAAAAAATGAGCATCTTCAATTCTCTTAAGGCATATGTGTACGGTGGAATTCTTAAAACAAAGAACAAGAAGCAACATGTTGAAAAAAGAAAGGGAATAAAACCACATCATGAAAAATAGAAGAAAAAGAAGAAACAATGGCACAAATGAGAAAAGAAGGACAATACCTTTCACTTGGCCTTCACGTGGAGACAGCTCCGAGCCTGCACAAGAAAAATGCCTATTAAAGACCTGTAATCTATGATGGGTGTACTTCCTATGTTCTCTCTAGCGCTCTACCAAGTATGAACCATAAACTAAAGCTCTATTGCTCTAGCACTATAATCTCACTGATCTGAATTGGGAAGAACTTGTAACTACGCCTGGATCACGTCATACATGTACAAAGAAGAAATACCCGAAAAGAAAATAGCAATTCATGATTGCCATATCTCCAGGTTATTGCTTCGCCACTAACCCTCTCTGTAGTCTCTAACAGTAAAACATTACTCTTTTCACATTCTCCATTAAGGCAGGCAATGGCTAAACACCAGACTCTCCAGCTGCTCATGTTCCGTTCCCTTGGCTCCATGACCAACACCACCACCTGTCGAGCCATTCTCCTGCATCTCCAACTCCATGTAGAATCGAGCATGAAAAGCAGCTAAATGTGCATAATACGCTGGAGGAACTGCACAATAGCAACAAACTCAGCTACTTTAGTCAGAACTTCGCATTAAAACTGGCTACATCATTTATGCTATAACTTCAGGACAGGATCTGTATAGCTCATGATCATGACAAGGCACTTTTTGAGGGCATGACCACATGCTTCAGATTTAGGGAGTTATCTCAGATGCATTCAAATGAATGAATTAAGTTGGGAAAACCTAAAAATTTTTAGAGAATATTCTCAGCAAGTCATTTGCAACTCATTAGGGTTGCAACAATTCTCTCCATTTTATTTTATACCTTCCTAACAGAGCCCTAAATTAATGAGTTTGTTGAACACACAAATATTTTATTCCTTTTTTTTTTTTAGGTGAAGGATAAAGAACATGCATCTATAATACTCTTCAATGTTGAGTCCATTACAACTCTTACTAGGGTTTGCTTAGCCTTCAAAATCATTCCATCATCCCTCTGAAGATTGACATCCTTTTTTTAGGGCATAGAGATGGGTAAGGGGTTGAGGGTCTGACGGAGAATCCATCACACCTTCCTCTAGGGGAATGAAGTCCTATAAGGTGTCAACCTTAATTGCAAATATATGTGAGATTGTGCAAGGAACAACTTTGCTTACCAACAGAGACGGAACGCACACATCTTGCTTATGTATAACAAAGATTATTTGTCAAGGACAGGATTTCATCTAGTGTAAAATTGTTCTCATCCCAAAGAACATGGTAGTGAGCTGGCTGACTTGTCCCCTAACACATTAAAAAGATAGAAATTTCAAAATTATAGTGAATATGTACTTAAGCTGCATGATTTATAAATAATAAACAAGCAAAAGCTGTCAACTTCTCACTATTAAATAATAATAAGAATCTTCCATTGCATGTGGCTTTTCCATCTAAATGTCAATCCCAATATTGCTATGGTTTCAGAATGACAAATTAAATGGAGAACCTTTTCATGTACCAATATGATTTGGGACGTTATCCAAGAGATGCTTTTAAAATGGATATATAACAACTCATTTCCCAAAAACTTCTAAGTCAATTTGACAGCCAAACAAAGATATAGGAAGGACAATCATGAATGCTCCTTTTTCAATATACCTCTTAGTCCCTTGATATTACCCACAATAGCATCCTCTCGACCACCCCAGTTGTGACCTAAGTATAAAAGTTTGGAGAAGGTAGACTGTTGTTTTTGGGCCAACAAATTAAAGCATTGTTAACTGTGTTATCTATCAAGTGGCTCGGGACAAATGTATTTTGGTTGTATATGAGCAACCAAAAACAAACAAAATGGTTTGATAAGACTCCTCTTAGGATGTTTGCAGTATGTCACATTTCATCACTTCCCTAGTTTTATAGTAACAAGCTTGAGAATTGTAAATCCTCTCTAGCCAAACATAATGTTTTTACCTGAATTCCAACGTGGCTGCAGAGATAAAAATCGAATTCCGTTGGATGACAGATTTTAGAATCAACCACGGTGCCTGAGAAAACAGATTAAATGTCATTGGATAAACATTATAAAATTGATGATGGTTTGAATTGTGCATATGTATGCAAAGCAGAACGGATACGATTTTTGAAGAAACTAAAACCTCACCGGGTAAAATCTTCCCATTCTTGTCCATACTGCTCCTGTCCCTATGGTTGTTAGCAAATAATCGAGTGTGATGTCGTTTTTGTACAACAATGAAAGTCACTGGTGGCTGATAATTTGGTTCTAGCGAAGTACAAGCCTGTATGGTAATAATGTATAAGAACCACATAATTTTTCCATATTTGTCCTAAATAATTTAATATGATGAAAAAGAGACAAATGTATCAATTTTCACCTTACGGATTGCATCGAACTCATAAAGCAGAACTTGATAAAATTGTCCCTCACTTACACCATCCTTGTTTGAATAATTTTTCATCATTATAAGAATTAAGTATAAAATTAAAATCATAATGCATTTCTTAAACACAATATATGCATCTAAATATCTGAACACATTCCAAAGTATGCAGATCAAGCAAACTTGGATCAAAGAATGACAAAATCAATGACAAATTCAATCCCTCCATAGATATAATTAGTCATATCAATTCCATTGAGAAATTTCATAGATGCTATCACTTTCTGAGGGTCAATTTTATTGGTAGTTATAAATGCACTCAACGGGTCTTGAACCCATGACCTTACTCTCCAACCCTATATTTAGCTCATTAGCCTTTCTCTTTTTTCCCCCACATTTGGTATCTGATATGAGAAAATTCATACTCATACCATATATCATCAAGTGGTTATAGTTATTTTTTGACCCAAAAAAAGGCTCGCTTCTCTTACATAGACATCCAATAGTCTCTCAGCCAGAGTGTGTAAATATTGTTAGACGATTGATTCTCATGAACACAATGACGATATGAATTAGACATATGATTGATGCACAAAAATTTCATGTAAAACTAAATCAGCATGGTGCTTTTAGTTATAGTATTCTGATATACTTTAATGAAAACCTCATAAGGTTATTAAATAAATAACCTAATGTTAAGTATCCAAATCCAAACTGTTAGAAATTTAGACCCCTTAAACCTAAACAGATTAACCTAGATATTTAGCCAAGTGATTAACTTAGGTTAACACAAATATATCATATCATGCAAAGTGCGGAAAGTAAAGAACACACGATATGATAACCCAGGAAAACCAAACCGGTAAAAAACCTGGGGAGGATTTAACTTAGCTATCCTCAAGGTAAAACAAAATTCACTATGAAAGAATTGAAGTTTACACAATATCGACTTAGACCACTAAGATCCTATTGCTACATCGAGTAGGAAACTTACTACCATGACCATGTGACAGTTCCGAGTCCACGGACTACTTCTTTCTTGAATTCACTGCAAGCACAAACACTCCTGCTTGTATATCTTTAAGCTCTTGAATCTGCAACTGAATAATCACCAAGCTCTTGACATCAATCTTGAGTTTAGAACCCTAAGTGTATGTGAAGGCAAACAACTCTAGATCTCACAATAAGATTCACACACACAGCATTCAGAAGAACCTTAAAAAAACGTGGCTAGGGTTTTCCCTTTTATACTTAGGGCAAAATATCAAACCCTACACTTCAAATGGGCTTGGGCTGAGTTGGAAATTCTATAAAAAAAACAATCTGCACGACTTTCGATCGGTCGAGTCTAATTCTTGATCAATCGAGCTTGGCAGATTTGCACAGTAATTTCTACAGTAACTCGATTCCAATTTTACATAAAAACCACATACTTTGAGCAAGTCTAAACAAGACTAAAATCGTTTTGATCATGGTTTGCCAACCTTACAAAATGAAGTTCTAATACATTAGTTCCTAATTTCTTAGAACCTAACACAAACCCAAAATTTCACAATAATCAAAACAAAAAATCAAATAAATAACTTACCAAGCAAAATCAGAATGGGTATGGGTATGGGTATGGGGGTAGTAAGGGGAGAGAGGGAGAAAGGGAGAAAGGATCTTATGGTGAGGGAGAGAGAGTCGAGGGGGTATGGGTTGATGGAATTGAGATCAATGAGGAGAGGAGTCGATGGCTGGGCTCGGCCTCGTCGGCGTCGTCGCTGGGCTAGGCTGGGCTCTGCTTATCGATGCCAGCGGGGTTGTATGTGTGTGTGTTTAAGGCCGTGTGAGAAATAGAGAGAAAATGAGAGAGTTTTGTGAGTAAAAACTTTGTGTGAGAAATGAAACTTTTGTGTGGGAAATGAAAATGTAAGTGGGAAAATTTTTTTGGAGAATTTTGTGTGGGAAAGGAAAAAAAATTTGGGGGGAAATTTTCTTCCTAACACCTCTGTTCTTTTTCTTTTCATTTTCGCCTGCTCAACTACCCAACTACTCATATCTATATCTTAAGCAGTGAACTAGTAATAGCATTTGGTTAAGTGTGCCCTTGACAAGTGACAACATCACTACACTCGTGTGAATTATTGAAGTTTAATAGATTGTCTATTCAAATTTTTTGAAATTTTTTACCATCTATCAAATTGATAACGTGTTGTGCACCACAAATACTATTATTATTATATTATTATTTATTAAATAAATCAACTAAAAAAACTATTTATTGAGTATTTATTAAAGAGGTAAACTATCTATTATTATTAAAATGAGCTAACCTTTTAAGTTTTTAACTAAAGTTTAGCATATTAATTATGATATAGACTTATAATTGTAAATATTTTTAATAAATTATATAAATTTTGACGAATGAACTTATAAATAAGTAAATAAATAGTTATATGTTTATTTTTATATATAAATATACAAAATTAGTAGTAAACCCGAAATGATACATCGGTATTAATTGATATCGAAATATTTTATTTATTTGACCAAACCAAAACAGTCTCCGGTACGGTATTGATTCCCTTGTTTTTGGTCCCTAAAATGAAAAATGCATTCCATTTTGGTTCTTACTGTCATCTCACTGATGAAAATTGCTTACATGACAGACGGAGTGCATTGTTTGCATACTAAATGCTGACATGACCATTAAAAAATGGTCCTAACACCATTGGACTTGGTGAAATTCATTTTCAAATCTTGATCAATAGATTGAAAAGTATGGTAACATACTGGTATTGGTGAATTTTGATACCAATTAGATAGTCAGATTGAGTAAACATAACCATACAAGTATACAGACCATGTCCATCATGCGTTATACTTAGATTTGAAATCTAATCGTTAGATTTGAAAAGTATAATGAAAGGTTAATTCTAGTAAATTATGATCACAATCAAACGATTGAATTTAGAGAAATGCGTGGTCAAACTCGATTAAACTTAATAGATGGTCCCGATACCATTAGACTTGGTGAAATTCATATTCAAATCTTGATCCTTAGGATTGAAGAGTATGGTGACATACTGATGTTGGTGAAATTTGAAACCAATTGGATGGTTAGATTGAGAGAATATATATAATCATATAGGTACACAACACATATCCATCACGTGCCATACTTAGATTTGAAATCTAATCACCTAGTAATTTATTATTGAATTCATATTTTGGAAATCCAATCGTTGGATTACATTTTCTATATGTTCTTAACATGTATGCTAATTTTCAAGCCAATCGGATGTAATTTACTGTTTATTCTTTGAACTCATCTTTTATGCATTATTTTAAATTACAAAAACTTGAATTTAGACAATTGATTGATGACATGCCTATTAATCTTTGATTACCTTGAAATTTTGTAACCATGAAAAATGTATGAAGATAATATAAACTAACGGTAGATTTGTCAAAATTCACATCGAATTAAGAAATATAAGATTGGGTTCGAGTTACACCTAACGTAATTCTAAAAAATATTACACTACCCAATAACTTATTATTGAATTTATATTTTGAAAATCCAACTGTTGGATTACATGCTCTATATGTTCTTAACATGCATGCCAATCAGATGTAATTTACCATTTGATCTATAAACTCATATTTTATACATTATTTTAAACTACTAAAACTTGAATCTAGACAATTGATTGATGACATGACATTAATCTTTGATCACCTTGAAATTTTGTAAACATGAAAAATGTATGAAAACAATGTAATTTAACGGTAGATTTATCAAAATTTACATCGAATTAAGAAATATAGGGTTAGGTTCGAGTTACACTTGACATAACTCTAAAAAATGTTACACCACCCAATAACTTATTATTGAATTCATATTTTAAAAATCCAACTATTAGATTACATGTTCTATATGGTCTTAACTTGCATGCCAATTTTCATGCCAATCGGATGTAATTTACCATTTGAACTATAAACTCATCTTTTATGCATTATTTAAAACTATAAAAACTTGAATTTAAACAATTGATTGATGACATGGCTATTAATCTTTGATTATCTTGAAATTTTGTAAGCATGAAAATATATGAAGATAATGTAATCTCACGGTAGATTTGTCAAAATTTACATCGAATTAAGAAATATAGGGTTGGGTTCAAATTACACTTTACGTAATTCTAAAAAATGTTACACCACCCAATAACTTATTAGTCAATTCATATTTTGAAAATCTAACTGTTGGATTACATGCTCTATATGTTCTTAACATGCATGCCAATTTTCATGCTAATCGAATGTAATTTACCATTTAATCTATAAACTTATCTTTTATGCATTATTTTGAACTACAAAAGCTTGAATTTAAATAATTGATTGATGACATAGAAATTAATATTTGATCACCTTGAAATTTTATAAGCATGAAAAATATATGAAGATAATGTAATCTAACGGTAGATTTGTCAAAATTCACATCGAATTAAGAAATATAGAGTTGGGTTCAAGTTACACATGATATAATTCTAAAAAATGTTACATCACCCAATAACTTATTATTGAATTCATATTTTGAAAATTCAACCGCTGAATTACATGTTCTATATATTCTTAACATGCATGCTAATTTTCATGCCAATCGGATGTAATTTACCATTTGATCTATAAACTCATTTTTTATGCATTATTTTAATGGGAATAAATTTTTATTTACTTTTGAGAGAGAGAGAGAGAGAGAGAGAGAGAGAGAGAGAGAGAGTACAAAAGGCTGAAATTCTTGAATTTTAGGCTACCATTTTGAAGTTGAAAGTGGTATCATTTTTTTATGGGTACAATTGTTTAGAAAATAAGGACAAATATTTCTTATATAGAATGTATATAAAAAGATTTTTTTTTTTTTTTAGGTTGTAAACAAAAGGTTCATTTAAAGAATACAAAGTGCTATATGTTTATACATTTTTTTTTTGAATTTTAGAATAACTTTTATCTCCAAAAAAATTAATATTTTAATGATACTTTGCAAAGGTCAATCGTGGCCCTCGCAAATAATTTAGTGTTAGTAAGGGTATATTTTTAACCCACACAAAAAATAAACTTTTGTAACGGATTTTTATTATCCCTCGGAAATAATTTGGTGGAAACATTTCCCTTCAAAATTTTTAGCATTTTAATGATTATTTGTAAAGGTCAATCCTAGCCCTCGCAAATAATTTAGTATTAATGACAGTTTTTTTTACCGTCACAAATAATACACTTTTTGCGAGAAATTTTTAATTGTCCCTCACAAATAATATGGAGGGAAAATTTCCCTCCAAAATATTAGTATTTGTGACGGCTATAACACATAATTGGGATAGCTTTTCTTGTTGGTCACAAATGTTTCACATTTCACCAAGTATTTGCGAGGGCTTTATTTTGCCATTGCAAATAAGATTTTTTGAGAGGGTTTTTTGGGTCCGTCAAAAATTCTTGGTCGCTAATAGGCATTTTTTTTTTGGTAGTGGTGACGACAGTGTGCTGTGCAGTGTCAGGGAAGGCACTTGACAACCACTGGGTACCTGACGACCCCTTGTGACCGACGATACTTTTAGTAACTGAAGATTCTTTTGGTAAGCTCATGATGCTTTTGGTAATCGAAGACTCTAGGGTGTTAGAAAAAATTTTCTAACTAGTGAAAATATTTCCTATCAATACACATAGCAGTAATTTATTTTAGTAGACACTCTCCTTGGCTTCAATTATTATTAGAAGAGCCTTTCAACCTTACAAAATGCAAAAAGTATGTGTCGCATGATATAGTTTCGACACATTTACATTAGTCTTTGCATCTAAGCTATAGCCCTCCTCTGAGAAGAAGATCTAGAGGGTCTTATTACAGTGTTCTCTTGCTGCAGCAAATTCAATTTCAATTCTGAAATATATTCTTGGCTAAGTTGGAAAGCGTTGGCCAGTACGTCCGCTGGAATGGCCGGCAAGAGGAGAAATCTGGGCATTGTCATTTGTCTTGAAGGCCACCCACTCGAAACCCTCACTGCTGGCCCATTTCACTACAGCAAAGTTTTGTGGCACAGTTAAGATCTGATCTCGTTGGAGCTCATCATCAAATAGAGTTCGACCAAAGTCGTCAACTACTTGAAGGCACGGCCCCTTACTACATAGATAATGCTATGTGCATTCCGGTTCCAATGTGGAACATAAATTGCATCCTGCAAATACAAGTTTTTATTTTATTTTTTTCAATTTCATTTTGTTCTTAATATGTATGAAGTAGTACTAGTATTTCGGTAAACTAATCAAATCTAAATATTAAGAAAAGAAATTATAATTGTTAAGTTAATCTCGACATTCACAAACATTACCCTCTGGAGCCTTCCGAACTCAGCACTAAGTTGGAGCCAGCGGAGGACTGGGAGGTTGTGGCTATTGAGGGTACTGATTCGACCGGCTTCGGGATTGTAAATATCGGCACGCGAAAGGTCATGGATGTTCTCCCTAAGCCTCAAGGTGCATAGAGTCTCCTCAATGCCATTGTCACGTCCACGTCCGACTCGTCACCTCTCACGTCGTTCCCTTTCCCTTTCTTGCTCTCGCTCTTCTTCTCTCTTGTTATCTCTCTCTCCTCTCTCTCGTGCTCATCACACCCATGTCCACCTCGACGGCTCTCATGTTGTTCCCTCTCTTCTTCTCTCTCTTGTCTCTCTTGTCTTTTTAGTCGCTCGCGCTCCTTATGTGACCGTGGTGGCCTGGCCACTTGAAGCCTACCTTTCACTCTCACTATGTTCCCCCTGTCCTCTTGCAAGCCTTGAAGGTTTCTAATGGTGTCTTCATTCATTTTGAAAACTTCAGCCAAATCCTCAGTACGGAAACCACTGAAGACGTTGTTGCCCTGTCCCTGTTGCTGACGCCTGTGACGCTCGTCACGCCCTTGGCCTTGTTGCTGCTGGCGTCGTTGTCCTCGTGGGCTTCGGCCTTGTAGCTGAAATTCATCTTCTGGGTTTCCAGCAAGGTAGAAGTGCTACATATATTGATATATACAAAGCCAACCATGATGCAAAGTCAGTTTATACAGTTGGATTGTTATTATTAATTGGAATTAATTAATATTTGGATTTTTAATTAGTTCTTACTCTAGGGTTCTCGTCAAGCTGGTTGGCTTGGTTGTTAGTGTCAAGGAAAGTGACTGCGACAACCTCAGACTCGCCGTCATTGTACAGCCAATGGGCTACTCCGGCAGGCAATGCTATGATGTCACCCTGTCGGAAGTTTCGGATCTTCTGGAGCTGGTCTCGTTGCTTTCGTTGCTGGAACCTACGGTCCTGTCCTTGTTCTTGTTGAGATTCTTGGTATGTGTTGGGGCAACCAGGAAGTATGGTACTTCAGATACCATAACCTGTTGTACATTACACAAATTAAATTACAGTTTGCACATGCACAAGCACAGAAATGTTTTAATTTAATTTCATTGTTGCTTAGTTTTTTTTTTTTTTTTTTTTTTCTCTTTTCTTTATATATATATATATATATATATATATATATATATATGTATATATACCTCTCTGAATGTAAATGAGTTGAGCAGCATTGGTGTAGTGAGGCAAGAGAAGGCCATTAGGTTCAATGGTACGGCGAACAACGGCCACTCCGACGCACTGGAATTGCGGGTCATAGGGGTCCCAAGACTCGATCACACCGGCTTCCGCCTCAATGCGGTTGTTGGGTTCAAGGGCATTAAGCCTGTCCAGTTGGCACTGGTTGAACTGTTGCTGCTGCTAGCTTCTTCGAGCTAGGCATCCATTGAAGAGCACAAGAAGGCACAAAGAAGTATAGAGAAAGATAGACTTAGCCATGGTTCTTTTTTGAGGTGGTACTGAAGTGGCGACTCGGAGATGCAGGTATATATAGGAGAGAGTTGTTGGTTAAGGGACAGACACGTATGACATGCATGCTATCTCTGTTGGTTAAGGAATCTTCAGCCATTCTTCTCTTTGCATGGCCTATCGACCCCTATTGTTTTACACCTCAATGTATTTCTTAGGGCAGGTGTCTATAGCTGCCTCAAACAATGAGACACACTTTACGTTGTGAGTTAGAATGTTGATGTATGTGAGAATATGACCATATTCAAACCTGTACAAGACAAGAATAGAATTCAAACACAAAGCGTTCAACTGTTTACAATAGTAATTAACTAGTCACTAAACTGTGTGATGCACGGGAAAGCTATTGATAACTTCCCTAATATGAAAAAAAAAAAAAATCAATATCATGGTATAAATTATATACCCAACTAATAAAACTTATCACTTACAAAGTAATAAAATCTATCACATACAATGAGATATTGTGATAACCAACAAGGCCTTGTTTGGATTTTTATTTTTCATCACTCATCACTCCTTACTCAATTTTCGTCACTCATCACTCCTTACTTAAAATACCCCAATTTCCTATTCACTACCCGTTTGGCACATGTTTTTAGCTTCTCATCACTCAAATTTTTTTCTTGTTTATGGGACCCACTACCTGAGCACCATGTCAGTGAGTATAGTTAGCTTACCCGCCTCATAAAGCATTCCCACTAACTGAATTGAACAAAAGCTTCAACTATTATATACACAGAGATATACCAAAGAAGCAAAAGAGAAAATCTTCAAATTTGAAGAAGTGGGTTTCAGATATACACAGAGAACGGCGTGACCCAGTACTACAACAAAATATATTTTTAGTGACGAATATTAGTGAGGAAATATTTTTCGTCACTAAAAATACAGCTTTAGTGACGAAATATGAATTTCGTCACTAATAATGAAAAAAATTATAACATTTAGTGACGAAAAATAAATTTCGTTACTATTGTGATCTGAAAAATGGGCGCAAGTTTAATTTATCTATAGTGACGAAATATTTCGTCACTAAAAGTTGAAATTTTTAATGACGAAATATTTCGTCACTATAGGTATTGTTATGGATAGTATTAGTGACGAAACTCCTTTCGTCACTATAAAAAAGAATTAGTGACGAAAAATATTCGTCACTAAAAATAATAATAGTTTTGCACTTATATATTTTTAGTGACGAAATCACAATTTGTCACTAAAAATATGATTTAGTGACGAAATATGAATTTTGTCTCTAAAAATATTAACAAAGCCCGGTCTTTAGTGACGAAAAATTTGTCACTAAAGACTTAAACTCTCTGACCCATTTCAATAGCCAAGACCACGTACCAATACCGAGAGCCATTTCAGTCAAAAAAACCCAAAAGCCATTTTAAACTCTCTGAGCCATTTCAGTCAAAAAAAAAAAAACCCCAAACCGTCGCCAATTTCAGCCAGCGTCGCCGATTCTCTGAGCCTTACCGTCTCCGATTCGCCATTCTCTGAGCCTTACCGTCGCCGATTTGCCATTATCTGAGCTTTACCGTCGCCGATTCGCCCTTCTCTGAGCCTTTTCGTCGCCGATTCGCCGATTCTCTGAACCTTTTGTCCCAGCGTCGCCGATTTAGCATCACCGTCGCCGATTCTTTGAACCTTCTGTCCCAGTGTCGCCGATGAGTTCCCGACATCGCCGATGACGTCCTAGCGTTGCCGATGAGCCAACAAAAAAACCCCAAACCCAGCGTCGTCGATTCGTTGATTCTCTGGCTGATGATGTCCCAGCGTCACCGATTTAGCATCACCGTCACCAATTAAGCTCCGTTTAAGAGCCAACCCTGCCGATTTAGTATCACCATCGCCGTTAAGCTCATTGAGCTCTGGAGTTTCTTGGTCTTTCTCTCTAACTGGTCTCTCTCTCTTTTGATTTTTCTTTTTTGTTTTTGATTTTTTTGATAATATTACCATGATGATCACACCTTTTTTTTTTTTGTTAAATTATATTGTGTTTGGTTGCTGAGAAAGTATGGGAAAAGAAAAAAAAGTGGGTAATTCAATTTTTATTATTATAATGTGTTTGGTTGATGGAGTAGATTTGAAAGCATTAACAAGAACGAGTGATCCATGAAAATTTTTGTTTTTGTTTTTGTTTTTGTGTTTTCTGTTTTTGGGGAGGAACTATGATTTTGATTAGAAGTCCCGTGGTGGTTCTGTGATTCTGGCTGTGTTGGTTCTGGTAGTGAATGTGAATTCTGGCTGTGTTGGTTCTGGTAGTGATTGTGAATTCTGGCTGTGTTGGTTCTGGTAGTGATTGTGAATCTGGTGATTGGAGTGAGTTTGTAGTGTATAGAGTCTATACTCTACAGACTATGGAGTCTTTCTTAGGATATATTCATATGGGTTTGTGTTTGATGTGGATGTGGGTTTGGTGGTTTGTGGTGGTGGTGCTATGATGGTGGTGAAAGTGTAGATGGCCTTATGTGTATGATGAAAGTGTAGATGGTCTTATGTGTAGATGGTTTGCCATTACTTTACTAGTTTTGTTGGAAGTGCTTACAAGTCCTGAGGGCACATTCAGTGTAAAAGAGAACTGGAAATCTACTTCTTGGATTACACTCGCAGAAATCAGTTGTGATAACTTATGTTCATTACTTTTGACTTTTATGTTGTGGTTGATAATGTCTTGGGCAACATTTTCGCTACTAAATTTAATTGGGCCATCAATTATTTTTATTTTCAATTGTTTAGAAAAGTTGGTATTGGCAATTTGGCACATAATGCGAATTAGAATGCTCACCTGTGCATTTTATAGTGGTGGAAGGGTTCTGCTAGTGTTTGTCACAATTGGACATTAATGTTATGGAGAACTTTTTTTATTTTTGTATGCTTTCTGACATAATTAACATTACTCCATCTCTTGTATAAAACCTTGACATTGAAGGACTACTAGGAATATCTATTTGAATGTAAAAATGTTGACTTGGTGTAGTTGTTGAGGGTTTGAATGATCTAATTATTTTTATTGATTAGTTTATGAGTATGTAAACTTTAGGAGTAACACCAAGATCTTTGGGTTCCAACATTAAAGTTCAGAGTTGTCAAAATATGACTTGATTATTGGTATTCAGTTATACTATTGGCTGAGGACAATAGCAAAAACACTACTGGGCTAAAGCTAACTAAAAGTTATCTTTCTTTTATCTCCAGCTCTCTTTCTCTTTTGTGGCTGAAGAAATTGTGAGGAACAAGGTGAAGAACACAAGTTAACTTTGGATTTTTTTTATGCCTTACTGTAGGGACGTCTTGTTGGTTTGTATAGTGTTGGGATTTAATTTTGGGTAAAACTATTGTAGGTTGAAGTTGAAGAGCAACCTGAGATATCTGAAGCTTATAACTATTGTAGGTTCCTAACTCCGTTTTCTTCAAGGTTTGTTTAATGAGAATTTCCTAGTTACTATTTTATTATGGAGATGCTGTTGGCATATTAGGTTGCACTTGACAATAGTATGTATTGGTACCAAGTACGGTAGTATCAATGACTATGCTTTTTGGTAATCTCCCCTATACAGTTTTGCAGCTACTGTTTGTGAGTGTTATTTTTTGGTGTCAGGGGCTAGTGCCACTGTATTGGTGTGTATGAACATAATATTGTCTTCTTGCTTCTTGGTTGTTTTTGTTGTTTCAGTTGTGAAGTTTAATGGTGTTTCTCAGGAACATATGAACACATTGTGTTTGGTAAGCTTTTTGACCTGACAATTATGAAGTAACATCTGTTTGCTAATGCTTCTTGAGAAGGGTAAACTAAAAGCTATACATATAATAGTAAACTAATATGTATAGCTTATGGTGTTTCCTCAAATACCGCATTGTACTAAAACCCCAACATAATGAACTATGTTTAAAGTCTCCAAAACTAAGTACATTGTACTGCATTTTTATTTTATTTTCTAATTTGAATAGTTACTTGCTTCCTTCATTGACTATGGTGTTTTGCAAGTTGTGACTTATGTTTCCTAATTTTCTATCTATTCATTGTTAGCAGCAAAAAAGAAGGTTTGATGGGTCCCAAAGAGCTTCAAAAATTTGTGGTTACTATGGATTGAGGACGCCTCCTTATAAGCTTGTAAGTGATTTTAATGGTTATATGCAGCTTAGTGTAAGTCACTTCTACAATTTCCGTAAAAGGTGTGTCAACAAAATCAAGAGTCAAAATGTGTTAAGAACCTAGTTTTGCCTAAAACATGTACTTATGGATGTTATGTTCAAGTTGTAACTTGTATTAGCACTTGTATGTAAGGTATTGGCCTTGTCTTGGTAGTAGTTGGAGCAAGCGGGTGACTTGTGTTGTAAACCTATAACATATGTAGTAATTATGTTGGAGCAAGCGGATGCATTGTTAGAAATGTTTCTTATAACATAGTTAATAGCTTTACTTTACAATTTTAATGTAGTATTGTTTTTATATTTGTGCAGATTTCTTATTGGAGGTTTTAGGGGATTTGCTTTTGGCATTACTTGAAGATATTTGAGAACATCTTCTGTTGGTTCTAATTATTTTATGCTACACTTTTTGTGTTGTTATAAAACATCTTGGGTTATTGTATGTGTTGCAAACAATTATTGTATGAAAGGAGTTTGAATTAGATACTTGTTTTATTTTTTACTTGTGGAATATATGGATTATTATTTTCTTTTATAAATGTGTTGTTGAAATAATTGTGTTATTCAAATGTGAGGTTTTAATAATGTAATGACAGGTTACAAGTTAAGATCAAAGCCATGAAAAAAAATAAAAACAATAAAATAAGTTTTAGCGACGATTTTTTCCATCACAAATATAGCAACATTGAATTAATCTATAGTGACGAAATATTTCGTCACTAAATGTAGTAAAATTTTGTAAGAAATGGTTTTAGTGACGAAAATTTTCGTCACTATATGTGCCTAGACTTTCTTAAAAATAGTTTTAGTGACGAACTTTTTCGTCACTATATAGACCTGAATATAGTTTTAGTGACGAAGTTATTCATCACTAAATATGATTTACTAAACTAAATTGTTTTTAGTGACGAAATATTTTCGTCACTAAATAGTGTTTTTAGTGAGGAAAACATTTAGTGACGAAACGTTTTCGTCACTAAAAGTTTTTTTTTTTTTTAAATCAAACCGGACTTTTAGTGACGAAATTTTTTGTCACCAGGACTTTTAGTGACGGGGTTTCAGTGACGAAATGAGTTTCGTCACTAAAAGTCCAATTTCTCACTAAAGGTCCTTAGTGACGAAAAACTGAACTTTTAGTGACGAATTTTTTCGTCACTAAAAATACATTTTGTTGTAGTGCAGTGGTGCGTGAGAACGGCGTGACCCATCAGTGCTTCGACCTAGCGGCGCGACCTAGCGGCGACGTGACCCAGCGGCGCAACCCAGTGGCGTGACCCAGCTCTGTGTTTTCGTGGATTTTTTTATTTTATTTTTATGGCTCTGAGACTGAGATGATGGTGGCGACAGTGGAAATGGAGAAGAAAACAGCAATACCCACACATAAACATCCTACCCGATGGTGGTGACCCGGCGTACTATAAGATCGTCATCCACGGTCTTGGCTAGGACACCATGCTGAAACCCCAACCATCATGTTCAAGGAATGGGTATTTTGAAACCCATTCATGTGGCTATTTTGAAACCCCAAGTCCAAATCCAAACCCATCCTTACCTGGTCATGGAGTGCAGCGAAACCAAAAGTATTTTGTGATGAAGAACCAAAAAAGAAGAAGAAGAAGAAGAAGAAGAAGAAGAAGAAGAAGAAAGAACTGCAGAGCTGAGACAAAAAAAAAAAAAAAAAAAAAAAAAAAAAAAAAAAAAAAAAAAAAAAAGAAGAAGAAGAAGAAGAAGAAGCTTACAACGAAGAAAAAAAAATTTGTGATGACATAGAGGAAAAGAGATGGTCTGAAGGATGGGCTATGTTAATGGCAGATGGGTATGGGTATGGAGAGAAGAGAGTGGCTTGAGAAGAGAAGAGGAAGAGGAAAAAAGAAAAAAAAGAAAGAAAAGAGACGGTCTGAACGATGAGACAGGACACAGTAAATGGGGGCCACCATGTCAATATATTTACAAAAATGTCATTGAAAATAGAGTTATGGAAACTGAATACACCTAAATTGTATTTTCAGTTTCCATAACTCATAACTCAAAAATTAGAAAATTGAGTGATGGAAACAGAATAATGGAAACAGAGTTATGGTTCTCCCAAACGGACTTCTCGCTATGGGTCTTACCATTTTTGAGTTGTGAGTTATGGAAACAGAGTTATGAATTATGAAAACTTGAAATCCAAACAGCCCCCAAGTGTTTGAGATCATATTTAGGAAATATATATATGTGATTCAATACAATTAATTACACAAATATAGTTAATTCCATACTCGTTCAATCAAATATCTTCCATAAATTACATCAATCATTCTTGATGTCCAAGATGCATCTAAATTCTAACATTGCTAGTACAAAGATGCTAGACCTCAATGGGATTGAAAAGGCAACATAATGCCAATTTACACAATTGCTGAAATCCTCACTTTCCACTATTGAGAGAGAGAGAGAGAGAGAGAGAGAGAGAGAGAGAGAGAGAGATGGTTGTTGTGTTGCAACTCTTAAGAACCTGAATATTGTTTGAAACTGAATATTTGCATCTCTTAAGAAGAATCTACATTGTACATTTTTTTTTTGATATGTAATTGACCCATAACAAAATAGATGTAACACATTTAGAGTATGCACATTTGGGAGGATAAAAGTAAAGGAAAATGAGAAAATGAACCCACCTAAAGTTTTTTGCTCTTCCACTTGATGTTGACTTTTCTAGCATCATCCAGAATCAAAATTTATGTACTCCTCAAAGCCTTGTAAGGCAAAAAAATTTACATGTATTCACTTAAAATTGTGAAAGATGCTAAAAATTAGGTTTATATCAACCTTTTAACCAAAATTCAACAATTTAATGATTGCACATAAATCAGCAATTTTGCCATTGTTAGTTGCAACATATATCTTTTTTATTTGAAACAAATATGGTGCAATTTTGACAATCAAATTTTACTCAAAAGAAATCTATAGAATCCTTACCTTGAAATCAAAAAGAACATGCCACAACCATGGATAGGAGGCAGAACAAATAAAGTACTTGTTCACAAAGATTTCAAGATGTAAATTTGACAATATCACCCCTAAACTTGCTTAACATACATAACATTTAGCATAAATACTCATCATAAATGTGATTAAAAAATTGAAGCACTAAATTACAACCTGCTGCATAATATTTTGTTTAAAATATATATATATATATATATATTGATGGACCTTTCATGGCGTAAAAGATCAGAATAGTAACCAAGTTTCTTTTCACCATGTTCAGGGATCCAGTGGAAGTTTGTGGGGAAGTAACTTTTGGCTAACTGCAGGGGGTCAACAAAGGAGGACCTATTGGGTTCAATAGAAAATAGGTTTTGGAAATATTGTTTCCTAATATACTGGGAGGTATTTTTAGGAAAGGAAGTCCTAAGAGGTTGGTGAACAGGAGTAATGGAATAGGGATCATAGGAGGAGGCTAAAACAGAGGAATAATTGGGCTTAGGTATAGTCCCTAGAGTGGTAAATCGGTTAATAGTCTGTAAAGAGGAGGTTGGTTCACGTTTAACAAGTTGGGTTTCATTTGGGTCTTTGGCGGGGCCTTTGTCTTTAGACCGCCGACTCGCCATGTGTGAATTCTGCAGAAATTCACGAGTAAGGAAATCAGGGATGGCATTTTGAGAACCTTTAATATATTCAATATGGAAGTCAAAAATACTTAAAATAGCTTGCCATCTAGCAAAAATATGTTTTGAAGCAATATTTTCACCATCTTTTTCAATAACATATTTAGCACTTTTACAGTCAATACGTAGTAAAAACTTTTGGTTTAACAAATCACTTTGAAACTTTGATATGCATAGTACTATAGATAAAATTTCTTTTTTAATAGTACTATAATTTAGTTGTGCAGTATTCCAGATTCCAGAGTAGAAACGAACAATTTGTTCAGATGAATCTGGTGAAACTTGCTGTTTCAGAATACCACCATAACCAATATCAGAAGCATCAATTTCAACAATTTTGAAGGCATTAACAGTGGGAATACCAAGACAGGGTAAAGTTTTGACATGAATTTTGATTTGTTTAACAAGAGTAGTATGGACATCTGTCCACGGAGGAGGATTACTCTGGAGCCGATCAAAAAGAGGCTTACATTGTTTCCTCAGATCTTTATAAAAATCAGCAACATAATTCAGAGAACCAAGGAATCTTTGGAGCTAAGTTTTATCAGTAATAATATCAGGGAATTTATCAGCAAATTGAATAGCTCTGTCAATAGGATGAATTTGACCTTCAGTAATATCAAAACCAAGAAAACGAACCTTAGTTTGGAACAATTTGATTTTCTTGGCAGAGACAACAAGACCATTTCTTTTGATGGTATCTAGAAACGAATGCAAATGTTTCCAGTGTTCATCAATAGAATTAGAGTAAACAAGAACATTGTCAATATAAACAATAGTGAAATGACTGAATGAGATGAAAATATCATTCATGAACCTGAGGAGAGATCCTGATGACCTGAGGAGAGATCCTGATGCTTTATTTGCCCTTCTCAAGTGTGCAGAGAACCAAGGAATCTTTGGAGCTGAGTTTTATCAGTAATAATATTAGGGAATTTATCAGCAAATTGAATAGCTCTGTGAATAGGATGAATTTGACCTTCAGTCTTATTTCTCTGTTTTTGGGAGAAAGACTTTCTTTAGCCAGGTAAACAAGATCCATTTCAAAACTTTTAGGAAGAGCAGTTAAAACTCTTATATCAGAATGTTGAAGGAATAGATTTATTCAAAACTTTCGTAAACCATGTTGAAGGAATAGATTTATTCAAAATAGAGTTAATGATATCAGTAATACCTGTATCAGAAAGAAGAGCTTTTTGACTGGGATCATCTCCAACTTTAGGCTCATCTTGTTCATTATCAGAATGTAATTTGTCAATAGTTTTATCCATTTTTAAAATTAACAGTTCTTGATTGATATTAATATTATCAATTTTAACAGTTTCAAGTTCTTGTCTTAAATATTCAATATTTTGTTCAACAATGGTTAATTTCTGTTTTAAGTCTTCAATAGTTAATTCTTTAGGTTTTTTCTTGTTAAATCTTTCCAAGACTTCTTCAAAACTTATTGTTGATTTAAGTTTTTTAGAATCTTCAGTCTTAGTAAGATTTTTCTTAAACCTATCCAGATACTCTTTTTGGAGTTCAGGATCTTGAATTTGGTTAATTAAAGAAATTAACAATTTTTCATTTTCTTCATGTTTAGTGACAGTGTTAATAGATGTAATAGTGTTACAACAAGAATCTTTGCATCCAAGTTTAATATTAGGTGAATCAGAAGATTCATCAGCAGAATGATAACAAGAATCAGATGAAGACAAATCGTCATCGAAAGAATCAGATGAATTATTTGATTCAAGGATTCTGATTAGATCTTCTTGATCTTTATCATTAATGTTTAACATGTTGAGTTTACTTTTAAATTTTCCAGGTTTGGCTTTACAGTCTTTACTGTAATGACCAGGTTTACCACAATTAAAACATTTTCCTTTAGCAGGATTTTGGTGAACATGTTTTTTAGAAACAGTTTTCTTTTTATCATAAAAATCATTTGGTTTAACAAAGTTGGTTTTGTGTCTTTTATGGTTAATATTTTTGTGAACAATTTTATCATGTTTATCTCTTTTTTGTCTCGAAGGAGCAATTGGAGGTAAACCATATTGTTCGCAGAAATTTCCCATTTCATATTTAGCTTTTGTTTTGTTTTTTAATTTGTCTTTTAACAATTTTTCATCATTACACATGTTAATACCAAGTTTGTTAATAGTGCTTAGAATACCACCATAAGTTAAATTTTCATAGTCAATAGAATCATTTTTACCAATTAATTCTTGTTTTACCTTATGAGCAAAAAGAGGAGGTAGACCGTCAATAAACTTTTCTTTCCAATACGGCTTCTTGCAGTCTTTTCGAAGCATCACTCTAGAAAGAAAGACAGCATGGTACCACCTGTAATCAGACATAGTAGGACATCTCAAATTATTCAGATAATCAGAAACTCGAGATGAAACATTAGTAATGGTTCCAACAAAATGTTTTAATATTGTGTGAATAAGAGTGTTAACACCATCAGGGATTCCAGAATTCCTTTTTTCATCAAAAATAGGAAGTCCTTCATCATTCAATTTAACAGCTCGTTTAAGAGATTCTCTGGAGTCTTCAGTGAGGTACGAATCCCACCATCCACGAAGAGTGCCAGTAAAACCAGTAGAAAGAAGTTCAACAATCTCAGGATGATCAAGGTCATGGTTGTTCATATAAGTGATGGCAACCATAGACATGTGACCCATTTTGTTAATAATTTCCTGTTCAGAAAATCCATCAATATTCCATTCATACAGTTTATCAGCAGAAACAGAGAATTGGGATTGAAAAATCCTTTCTTCAAACTGCATGTCAGGAGGAGTAGGTTTAGTATACCAGTTTTTTGTAAAAGACATGGGATTGGTTCCAACAAATCTTTTAATTTCTGGTAGACCATTATCAAAAACATTTTTAAGTTCAACGGAAGAGGATGATTCAGAATCTGAACTTGCATTAAGAACAGGTTCTTTACCATTTCTTGAAATAACAACAGCAACATTAGAAGCAGAAGTAGTGCCTTCAGTTTTAACTTTTAAATCAGAAAGCATTTGTTCAACAACGTCAAGAGTTTTTGACTGAGAAGTTTTAAAATCAATTTTTTCTCTTTGACTGGGCAAATCAATCAAAGGTTTCTCAGTTTTTACAGAAACAGTTTGTTCAATAATTTTTTCTTCAATACGGTCAAGCTGTTGACCAATAATATGCAAAGACTCATTTGTAAAATTGTTTTGTTCAATAATTCCAGAAGCAGGAGTCTCAGCATCAGCAATTTTGAAAGGAGAAGCTTTCACTTCCGTCTTTTGACAGGTTATCATGACTGTCTCAAGAGGAGGATGGCTAGACCTTACAACAGTTTTGTCTTGTTTAACAAAATTTGATTTCTTAATTACGTTCAAATGATTTTGGTAAATAGGATCTTTTGAAATGTAATGATTTGAAGAAAATCAAAGAACAAAATATTTTTCTTTAACAACATCATTTTTTCTCGCCATTTTCGTTTAATACGATCTTTTTCAGATTGGGGGAAAGTATCTCTGTAAAACTTTCTTATTTCTTTGTTTTTAGCAGAAAGACTTTCTTTGTATAAGTTAACAAGATCCATTTCAAAACTTTTAGGAAGAGCAGTTAAAACTCTTAATTGGTTTTGAAAAATAGGAGGTTCAACAGTTGCAAAATCAGAAGCAGCAGGAGATACAGATTTTGTATCTTCTTCTTCTTCTGCAGGTTTGTCATCTTTAGTTGAATAAAAAGGGGTGCTAATTTGGGAGTTATCACTTGAAACACTCTTTAGCTTCAAATCAGGTTTAACAAAACTTTTTTGTAAATATTCATCAAGATCAAGATCTCTTTTAGAAACACTTTCAGATCCAGCAAAGGAATGTCTTCCTTCGTTGATTCTCAAAGGTTTCTTATCGAGAAAACTTATTTTAACAGTTCCATCAAGATATTGTTGAATATTTGTCAGATCAGTTTCATGGTAAATAGGTTTAGCAGGAGGCGAAACATTTTCCAATAACCATTCTTTAGGAAGGTTCACATCTTCCCAACGAATTATTTTTGGAACTTCAATTTTCGCATCAGAAGTTGAACATTGAATTAACATGGTTTTACCAGAAGGATCTTTAATATGAGCAGCTCGAGGATTCAACTGAGAACCCACAAGTCTGTAGTAAATACGGTAAATAAGAGCAAAAGGCTTACTACCTTCATCCATATCATAACCAGAAGTTAACACATTTAAAGTCAAAGCTTTAACAATGTTAGGATCATCAAGAGCAAGACATATATCAGGGTAAACATCAAAGTAAATAGGACCATCATACAAAGATGCAGTAATCATGCCAAGAATGCTATCTTTAAACTGTCTAAATCTAGCATCTCTTAAGCACATCAAAGCAGAAGCATTAATACCTTTTCTTGTGAGGGGTTTAACAGCAACTTGAACAAGTCCAATGTGTAAATATTTTAACTTAGTAGCAAGAAATTCGTTAATATTATTTTTTGAAAATAAACAACATTTTCATGATGTCTGGAAATAGAAAATGTTTGTTCAACAGTTCTTACTCGGTACTGAGAAAATCCAGTATTCTCATGCCAAGTAGTATTGTAAATATTTTTAATATTAACCTTGGGAATATTCCATCTTCGGAAATCCGGAATTTCTTTCTCTTGAACAACTTGATCATCTTCATTGACAATATCAGGAGGACACTCAGTCCTGGAGCTAACAGAAGAGTTGGATCTCCACATCTTATCCATGCACTCCTAATTTTAACACTCAATTATCATGTTTTCTCTCATAACCGTTGCATTTCGTAACACATACCCTAAGCAACCGTATACCCTCACTCATGCCCTCAACGCCTGTCCGTCGGCTTACACGGGCCTTACTGAATCTCGGCTCTCGGAATTCACTTTACGTCTAGGGTGGCGCCAACGATCACAAGATAGAACACAACAACGAAGCACCAAAGGTTCGGAAGAACATAAACAAGGGAGCAAAGACACAACACAACTACCAGCGGCCAAGGAAGGAATGGCTCTGATACCAACAAGGAGGGGGAACCAAGCGCAACAAGGGGCGGAAGCACCAGAAGCACAGAGATAGTATAATAAACAAGGTAAAACCAGCCAAGGAGGCGGTACAGGGATTAATAATCAAAATAATTTAAACAAGTAATAAGGCGGTAGAACCAGCCAAGCAATATATCATTAAAACAATTAATAATCAGAGTAGTTTGAACAATTAATAAGGCGGTAGAACCAGCCAAGCAATTTATCATCAAAATAATTGATAAACATGAAAATACTTGATTAATATTGAAAGTAATGAACAAGGTACAAGATGAATAATTACAGGATTACAGGATAAACAAGGATAAATAGTGGTAGTGGTGGCTACCTGATTGTCAATACACTCAGATCTTGAGGAAGGTTTAAGAGCGGGAGAGGAACTCTCTAATATCTCTAAACTCTCTCAAAGATATTCTGAAGTGGAAACTAAAAGTTTGAAAACTAAAGCTTGAAAACTAAAGCCTCAAAACTAAAAGCTTGAATAACAATAAGGGACAACTAAACAAGGTAAAACCAGCCAAGGAGGCGGTACAGGGATTAATAATCAAAATAATTTAAACAAGTAATAAGGTGGTAGAACCAGCCAAGCAATATATCATTAAAACAATTAATAATAAGAGTAGTTTGAACAATTAATAAGGCGGTAGAACCAGCCAAGCAATATATCATCAAAATAATTGATAAACATGAAAATACTTGATTAATATTGAAAGTAATGAACAAGGTACAAGATGAATAATTACAGGATTACAGGATAAACAAGGATAAATAGTGGTAGTGGTGGCTACCTGATTGTCAATACACTCAGATCTTGAGGAAGGTTTAAGAGCGGGAGAGGAACTCTCTAATATCTCTAAACTCTCTCAAAGATATTCTGAAGTGGAAACTAAAAGTTTGAAAACTAAAGCTTGAAAAATAAAGCCTCAAAACTAAAAGCTTGATTAACAATAAGGGACAACCCCCCTTATATAGGAATAAAAAGCAAAAAGTGAATAGTGAACAGTAAAAGTGAATAGTGACTTTTACTGTATACATCAACATCCGTGAGTGAACAGTGATCTCGTGAGTGAACAGTTGGCAGAGGATGACATTTTGTCTTCATGTGCCGAAAGTAATAAAGTCAACAGATTCCCATGGGGGACAGGAAGAGCAATAGGCGGAGCATTAATCAGTATCGCAATAGTCTGAATAATTATCTCGGGGATCCCATGTGGGCTCATTGTCGCAGTCATGCTCATGGTAGGTGGTGTATTGGTTACAGAAACCACAATATAACAGGTGTTCGTAAACAGGTTCCTTCAGAGGATTGGCAAAGTTCTTTGGGTTAATATAATCAGTAATAGAGAGATGTTGTGTAGCAATTCCGTAGGGCTTGAGACCAAAAACAGTAATTCTGTCTGTATTCCCTTCGAAGTGGTAATCTTTCCAAAGGTTTTGGATAACCTCTAGAATTTGATTATTGAAATAATTTCTCCAGCATTCAGCAAGAGAATAAGGACTCTTGTAGGACAGGTAGGAATCTCCTTTGTACCACGGTCCTTGGTGAGTGTAGCCGTTAACAAGAACGAGATGCTTAGATGGTTGCACATTCATCCAATTGTCAGTGTCCCATTTTGGAAGAGTGCTCCAACATCTAATAGTTACAGAAGGGCTCTTAGTGCGAGCAACAGCTTGTTGAATAATTTGGGGGAGTTGGTTGAGTTGATCACGATTTGAGACTTGGATCATTCTAATAAAACCAAACTCAAACATTTGGGATAACCAGTCTGGATCCATGTCTTCTTCATCCAGCTCATCATCCTCATAGTTAATCAGGAGACCAGGAAAAGGGTGAATCTTTCTTTCGTAAACACGGGAACTTGTTCCAAAGTATTCTTCCCAGTCTAGTTGAATAAAAACATTGTCGTCAACATCTAATTCATCAGGATCAGGAATACTTGCAGTTACTAATTTTTTGAAATAATCGTACCATAGATCAAAGGATCTAAACATAGCCTTGCTTTCAAAGATACATTTCTGTAAATCAGAAGGCAAGTTGGCAACAGCACATCTTACACTAAATTGAGTTGTAAGACTTAATTTGGCATAATCAGTACCCATTAAAGTCATTTTATCCATTGAATGGATTTCCTCTTTGCCAGAGAGTTGACTAGGGTAGGGCTTTTGGTGAATAGAATGGCTTGCAAAAGCCTCATATTGTGAAAGAGGTTGGTTAACAGGGTTTTTTTGTATTTGGGAATCAAGGTTAATAATCAGGTTTTCATAAACATCATATTTGATGGCAAGGTTAATAATCAGAGTAGTTTGAACAATTAATAAGACGGTAGAACCAGCCAAGCAATATATCCTCAAAATAATTGATAAACATGAAAATACTTGATTAATATTGAAAGTAATGAACAAGGTACAAGATGAATAATTACAGGATTACAGGATAAACAAGGATAAATAGTGGTTGTGGTGGCCTGCTGTTACTATTAGATGTTGGAGCACTCTTCCAAAATGGGAAAAAGATAATTGGATGAATGTGCAACCCTCCAAACATCTCATTCTTGTTAACGGTCATACTCACCAAGGGCCATGGTACAAAGGAAACTCTTATTTATCCTTTAAAAATCCCTATGGTCTTGCTAATTGCTGGAGTAGTTATTTCAATAATCAGATTCTTGAAGTTATCCAAGATTTATGGAAAGATTACCATTTCATGGGTAACACAGATAGAATCACTGTTTTTGGCCTTAAACCATAAGGAATAGCAATAAGGCACCTATCCATTGATGATGAGGTTAATCCAAAATTATTCACTGATCAGACTAAAGACCCTGTTTATGAACATCTGCTTTACTGTGGTTTCTGTCACCAATATACCACCTACCACGAACATGAATGCAATAATGATCCCCCATGGGACCCCTATGATGGCTGCTCAGAAAACTGCAACACTGATTAAAGCTGCCTCATCTATTGATTCCTTTGTTAACTACTGTTCTGCTTTCGGCACAAAACGACAAAATGACATCCTCTGCCAACTGTTCACTCACGAGGTTACTGTTCACTCACGGATATTGATGTATACAGTAAAAAAGTCACTGTTCACTTTTACTGTTCACTATTCACTTTTTGCTTTATTTTCCTATATAAGGGGGGTTGTCCCTTATTGTTATTCAAGCTTTTAGTTTTGAGGCTTTAGTTTTCAAGCTTTAGTTTTCAAACTTTTAGTTTCCACTTCAGAATATCTTTGAGAGAGTTTAAAGATATTAGAGAGTTCCTCTCCCGCTCTTAAACCTTCCTCAAGATCTAAGTGTATTGACAATCAGGTAGCCACCACTACCACTATTTATCCTTGTTTATCCTGTAATCCTGTAATTATTCATCTTGTACCTTGTTCATTACTTTCAATATTAATCAAGTATTTTCATGTTTATCAATTATTTTGATGATATATTGCTTGGCTGGTTCTACCGCCTTATTAATTGTTCAAACTACTCTGATTATTAATTGTTTTAATGATATATTGCTTGGCTGGTTCTACCGCCTTATTACTTGTTTAAATTATTTTGATTATTAATCCCTGTACCGCCTCCTTGGCTGGTTTAACAAAAGTTTTTTGTAAATATTCATCAAGATCTTGATCTATTTTGGAAACACTTTCAGATCCAGCAAAGGAATGTCTTCCTTCATTGATTCTCAAAGGTTTCTTATCAAGAAAACTTATTTTAACAGTTCCATCAAGATATTGTTGAATATTTGTGAGATCAGTTTCATGGTAAATAGGTTTAGCAGGAGGCGAAACATTTTCCAATAACCATTCTTTAGGAAGGTTCACATCTTCCCAACGAATCATTTTTGGAACTTCAATTTTCGCATCAGGAGTTGAACATTGAATTAACATAGTTTTACCAGAAGGATCTTTAATATGAGCAGCTTGAGGATTCAACTGGGAACACACAACTTGATGAACAACTTGATCATCTTCATTGATAATATCATGAGGACACTCAGTCCTGGAGCTAACAGAAGAGTTGGATCTCCACATCTTATCCATGCACTCCTAATTTTAACACTCATGGTGAAAAGAAACTTGGTTACTATTCTGATCTTTTACGCCATGAAAGGTCCATCATTATTAACACCATTTCTGATAAAGCAGACACTTCAAAAATTATTTACCATAGTGTCTACATTGTTAACATTATCACTGAAAGAGAATGGGGATCTTCCCCAAATGTTACAAGAACAATGCC
This sequence comes from Lithocarpus polystachyus, assembly GCA_033629205.1. Taxonomy (NCBI): domain Eukaryota; kingdom Viridiplantae; phylum Streptophyta; class Magnoliopsida; order Fagales; family Fagaceae; genus Lithocarpus; species Lithocarpus polystachyus. The sequence continues at coordinate 44,744,048 of CM066170.1, read as the reverse complement.
CAAACACCTCATCCCTTATTCTTATCATGATTATATTACTGCATGGTTCAGATTTATGCTTCACCAGAATGATACCATGACTCATTCCTGGTTTGTTAACTTTGATAAACAATTCACTGGTACGCTACCCTTCTGGTTTGCACGATGGTGGTCCCAGTTTGGCCTTATTATTGAACTCCTTCCTACACCCCTACTGGAGGCCTTCAAGCTATTTGAAAAAGGATTCAAGCCTAATCCTCATACTATTAAGGCTAAATTTCCTACTTTACTCTATTTTGTTAACTATCACAAGGTTCCATGGATTCTCAAATGGCAATATGAGATCAATATTGACGAAAATGCTTTTGCCAGATACTGGTATGTCAAGTGGTGGGATAAGTATCTGGATAGATTTAAGAAAAATCTTACTAAGACTGAAGATTCTAAAAAACTTAAATCAACAATAAGTTTTGAAGAAGTCTTGGAAAGATTTAACAAGAAAAAACCTAAAGAAGTAACTATTGAAGACTTAAAACAAAAGTTAACCATTGTTGAACAAAACATTGAATATTTAAGACATGAACTTGAAACTGTTAAAATTGATAATATTAACATCAATCAAGAGTTTTTAATCTTAAAAATGGATAAAACTATTGACAAACATCATTCTGATAATGAACAAGATGAGCCTAAAGATGGAAATGATTCCAGTCAACAAGCTCTTCTTTCGGATACAGGTATTGCTGAGACTATTAATTCTATTCTGAATAAATCTATTCCTCCAAAATGGTTTACCAAAGTAAACATTGTTGTTTCTCCTATTTACAATTTTGATGTGATTGCTATGATTGACTCTGGTGCAGATATGAACTGTATTCAAGAAGATCTAATCCCTCCTGAATACTGTCGCAGTCATGCTCATGGTAGGTGGTGTATTGGTTACAGAAACCACAATATAACACGTGTTCGTAAACAGGTTCCTTCAGAGGATTGGCAAAGTTCTTTGGGTTAATATAATCAGCAATAGAGAGATGTTGTGTAGCAATTCCGTAGGGCTTGAGACCAAAAACAGTAATTCTGTCTGTATTCCCTTCGAAGTGGTAATCTTTCCAAAGGTTTTGGATAACCTGTAGAATTTGATTATTGAAATAATTTCTCCAGCATTCAGCAAGAGAATAAGGACTCTTGTAGGACAGGTAGGAATCTCCTTTGTACCACGGTCCTTGGTGAGTGTAGCCGTTAACAAGAACGAGATGCTTAGATGGTTGCACATTCATCCAATTGTCAGTGTCCCATTTTGGAAGAGTGCTCCAACATCTAATAGTTACAGAAGGGCTCTTAGTGCGAGCAACAGCTTGTTGAATAATTTGGGGGAGTTGGTTGAGTTGATCACGATTTGATATATATATTTATATATATATAAAAGACTATCCTTAACATTTTATCTTCAAAACATTATAACAGGGAATGCTACAAAAATTTGGAATGATTTACCTATATATAGCTTAACCATACTTGCTACTCCATATAATTCAAATCAAGATGTTTGATTTTTCCCCTCATCACTCAAATAGATTATCAACTAAAATTTTAAGAATAGCATTACTTGCAAAACCCAGAAAAGCCCAACATTGAAAAGGATAAAAATCAATAATTTTCTCTAAAAAACATTACCACTATCATGCAATATCCAATGAGAAGGAAATATACAACAAAACACCATTAAATAGAATAACACATCATCAAGAATATACCTTCTTTTCTTTTTAAAATTTCACCATCTGGCATCGGTGTGGACGCAAGAACTTCTTTGTACATAAATGTAAATGCAAGTTATAAGTTGAAGGAGACAAAAAGGTTAATGACTATGTAGGTTATCAAACATGATAAATTGAAAGCATTAGAATATATGTTTTAAGGGTAACAATTCCTCAAATTCAATTTGTCCAAGGAACCTATAGAATCAAAGACCAGTCCTACAGATTATAAAGAAAATTAAAATAAAAGACATTGAAATGGCAAGTTATGTCTACCTCAAGCAATGTGTTCCAAGTTTAAGTTTTGAAATCAGCCTAACCCACCTCTCCTAAACCTTTTTTTAATTTAAATAGTAACTATCTATCACATCAGTAACATTAATCATATATAAACCAAATGAGTTAATATCCATAACGGACTTCGGCTTTGACCCTATTCTTCCTTAAACTCTCCCAATTGAGATATGACATTTTTCCTGCAATAAAATATACCATATGTAAAAAGAAGTTAAAGAGAGACAAAAGCATTAAGAGAACAAAATAAGCAACTTTGTATCATTGAGGAAGACCAAAATATTTTGCAATGAAAAGCAAGCATACCTGTACCAAAACCACCACAATGGTGGAAGCTGTGACTTTTGTGTGTACCAGTAAACAATAGCATCTTGCTACAAAGAGTTTAAACTGTCTGTTAGGGACAAGAGCATTTATGAATATAATAAGTCTAGAAGATAATTCAGTGATATAACAATAGGGGAAGTGGTAGCATAAATAACATATCTTTGCAGCTCTTCATACCATTTTAAATCATAATCATATCATTCAAAAAATTATAACACTATAAGAAGAAACTATACAAAGTATAAAAAATTTAAATGGGCCTATATTCATTAACTAATTATGGGTTCTTGCATCTATTGGACTTAATTCTCAAAACTTTTATTTCCTAACCAACACTAATTTTTTTTATATGAAAACTTGTACCCCATTTAAGATAGAAAATTTTAAGTTTAAAAAAGGTAAAGGGAAATCACCAACCCAAGTTGAAGCTTAATCCTATTTATAGTGAAGATGCTAAAACAATCACTACTTTTTGGGGCTAAAATTAAACCCATTGGTTAAAGCTTTTTAAGTTCCAAAAGTGGTGTTTCCCTAATAGCCCAAGCAAAACAGAAACGTGCCTTTGTTTGAAAATGAAAGTTTCAAAGACAATATTTAACAAAAACAGAGGTAATATGTAACAAAAAAGAGGTAATATGTTTTGCCTATTAATCATATTTATTTTGTAATATGAAAGTTTAAGAAACAAAGGTAATGTTAGGACATATGTGATTCACTTGTTAAGAACATACGTCACTATTTTTATGTAATTGGCTAATCCTTTGACAAAGCGCACTTTACTTGTATTTGGGTAGATTTAGGATGTGTTTAATACTTCAAGAAAATTTGTTTCAAGATCAAGTGTTGAAGTCATGCAAGTCTATCCAAGATTCAAGTCTGAAAAGTGTTTGTCATTAAAGCTCGATAGCAAGCTCGACAGCTAGCCATCTATCAAGCTTGAAGAGCTGTTCCAGCCCTGTGGCTTAATAGCTAGCTCGACAGATAGGCATCTGTCGAGGTTTATGAAAAACAGAATTTCAGTTCTGTTTTGACTCCAATTTGTGATTATGCGTTTGGGCCTTCTTTTCTCACAACCCTAAATATATAAAAGGATTATTTTAAAGGCCGTCAAAGTGGGCATAAGCAGCACAAGTGTTGAGCAAAGTTTGTTCAAGCAAATTGTGACCGCAGATAGAATTTGCTCTAGTTCATCTTTCTGTGAAGAAGTTGCTGTGTTCGTACACTGTAGGGTTTTGTGACCAAGCATCTTCTGGATCTTCATCGTGTGATGAACTGAAGAACTTTGCAGCCAACATATTTCTTTAGTTGGTGAATCAAGTCGTGTACTGGGATCCGCGCAATTGGTTAGTCACGTACTGGGAGCCGTGCAATACAAGGAAAGATTGTCACTACTGAACAAGTCCAATTGGATATTAGGGTAAGGGTTCAACTGTAGATTGGTATAAGGTACTGAGATTCCTTTACTTGTAACCACTTGTTGTGATAATAGTGGATTCTCGGGAGTGATGACCTTAAAATCACCCGGTGGGGTTTTTGCCGTGTTGGTTTTTCCCATTCGTAAACAAATCAACGTGTCATTTATTTTCCGCTGTGTACTTAGTTTAATTGGTGATTTGTTTGTGCTACCACGGGTTTGCATGTTAATTTGATTAATTAATAAACTTGGCTAATTGATCAATTAATTTATCACAAAGGGTCAATACGTTCTTGGCCTATCAAGTAATATGAAAATTTTCACTTAACTCTATTTTGTCCAAACAGAGGTAATATGTTTTGCCTATTAATCATCCAAACAGAGGTAATACGTAACAGAAACAGACATAATATGAATAAAGCAAAATAAAGATGGTTAAACCCAAAAAGCTTTGTCCTTTCATGTAATACCTAAGTAGTAAAATAGAGGTAATATACCCTTTTGTCGAATGTTGATTGCAGATTTTCTAACCAAACCTAAAATTTGCAAATCAAATGGCAGAGAACCAAAGTCAAAAGAGTCTAATTTATGAATTCAACAACACATCAAACCATAACAAAACCAATTACAACAAAACTTAAATCTCACCATAAAACCATAACAGAACCAACCAAAAAAAAAAACGAAAATTAAACATGCATAGCAGAATGAAAAACACATATTCATCACAGAGCAAACAAAAAATCAAAATTAAATTGCTGAAAAACCCTAACAAAACAAAAGGGCCTAAAACAAAATTGGAGCAGAAAATTAGTAATTCCATAATACCCAAAACTCTACTAAGCAATCTTTTTTGTAATTTTTGTAATCTATAAATAGCTTGACTTGACTATGAAAAGAGAGAAACAAAATCATATGAAATCAACATGTTCTCCAGAACCAAATAGGATTACAAAAACGTACCAAACTTTAGAGGTCAAGACTTGAGCCAGCAAAGGCTATGAACAGAGAGAGAGCCAGACTAAGAGAAGCGGGATGCTCTGAGAAAGGAATGAGGGGCAGCGTGAAGAGAGGAGCAAACCTGCGTGAGGGGTAGCGTGAAGAGAGAAGCAAACCTGCGTGCTGAGTTTGTGTTTGTGTTTATTGAGTTTTGTTTATTTGTAAGGATAAGTATCGAGTTAAAAAAAAGAAGATAAGTATTGGGTTTTGTTTTGGAGAGGAAAATAGTGTTTTTAATTCTATTTTTTATTTTTTAAATATTGTATTGTGCTGATGTTGAAAATTGTGGTGCTAGCAGAGGCTTCGGTTATATATATATATATATATATATATATTTATAGATTTATACAATATTACATAGAAGAGAATATAGCCATTACCCAATCTTAATTTGTACTGAAAATTATTGGTATTCTTGGAGTACCATAAATACATACTTCCCCATCTCATATAAATGATGGGTCCCACCATGAATTTAATTAGTGGGATCCACCATTCAATGTGAGAGGAGGGGTACGCATTTATGATACTCCAAGAGTACACAATAATTTCCCAATTTATACAAACCCAACTTTCACAACCAAATCTAACATTGTGTGTTAAGTAATTATGTTTCTCTTTTGGTGTAAATGCACTTTTAGTTCCTACATTTTACACTTTTTTTCATTTTTTTCCCTACATTTTGTTTTTACCACTTTTAGTCCCTAAACCAATTAACACCTAACATTTAGGTCCTTTTTGTCACCCAACTAATGGCAAAAGCTGACGTGGCTGATTATGGAATAAAAAAATAATATAATCACACACATTAATTAATTAAATTAAAAAAATATTTTTAAAAAAATTCATTAGTTTTTGGGAAGAACATGGCTGTTCATATTCTTCATGTTTGATTGCCCAAAAATTTAAAATATCAAAGATTTAAAAAAACGCTGTAAACACAAAATTTCTCAATTGCAGAAAATCAAACAATTGAAAAATGTGTTCCACAAATATAATTTTTGTATGAATCAAGTATTGAGTACAATCTCTGTTTTTACTCTTTTACAAAAAGCGCTCCTCTGATTCTATCTTCTTTATGGTCTTGACTCGAACGTGAAATTTTCTTCAATTTGGTTGGAAGATGGATCGAATGGTCTTCACAATGAATCTCTAGCTTTAAGTTTGTTAGAGATTTGTTGTCCTTCAACTTCTTCAAGCCCTTCGAATGTTCTTTTAGTTCTTCAAAGATTCTTGAGACAGAATTTCTCCAGAGCTTGGGCCTCTTCAAAACTTGGTGTTAAAAATGAGAAGGGATATCCTCTATTTATAGTAATTTTAGATAAACTCCACTTTGAATTGATATGCTTGAAAAGATATAATAGACTCTTGATTGGCCTAAATTTGCTTAGAGATAATTATCTCTATTATCTATTTTGATAAAGATCATATTTTGATAAAGATAATAATCAACAAAGATAAATAATTACCTCTATTTAATTTATTTATTTTAATAAAGATAATTATCCATAAATTTTGAATAGAAAATTTATCTTTATTTTATTTTATATATTTTAATAAAGATAATTATCCATAAATTTTGAATAGAAAATTTATCTTTATTATATGATGAAGTGCAAATCGTCAGTCTTTGTAAGTGCGTCCAGATTAAGCTGTGTCCCTGCAAATATGGTAAGAGTGCTCTCTTGAGGTGGTCACCGGTGTGATGCCTGCCACAGCACCTCTGATGCCAAAGTCAGTGCAAGCAAGCCTTTAGGGAATAACACAAAATATCAGAGTGACTATGAGTGATTTTAGGTGTGTCTATGTACCTTATTTGTCTCTGATCTAAATGTATATATACAACTTCATGGTTCCTAGCCGTTGGAGGCCTTAATTGTGGCTTTAGTGCCCTTTGTGTAACGTCTCAAGGCTCATGAATACGGGTTTTGATGAGGCCCCAATGGTCCGCCAACTGTTTGATAATTGATTAAGGTATTGAATACTCTAATTAATTGCTCTCCTGTGTTCATCCGTATTGAGTCGAGGTGGACGAGTATATTTAGCGAGATCGTCCAGGGAAGTTGAATTTGTCGGCCCATTAGCTGCCCCTCCAGGTTCTGTGGTCGTCGTGATATGCTATGATGACTATTAGAAGGTGAAAGGTTTTCTGACCTGGACATGGCTCTTGGGATTTCGCTCCACATTTAATGTGTGGTGACGGTGCCACACCCATCGTGGCCACGTGGCTTGTTCAGATTAGTGGAGTTTATGCTCCACTTATGTGACTCTTGATTTTCCCACTAGATTTCAGTTTTTGTTCCTTGGTTTTAAAATTTCTCTTCTTTTCCCTTTCCCTTTCACTTTTTCCAACTCCCAATCATTGCTCTGAGCCTAATCTTCTCCACTCTTTCTTTGTGATTTTCCTCCAGGCTGGTGCGTATCGTGGTTGAGCTTGCTACATTTTTCTTTTAAGGTATGCTTTCCTTCCTTCTTTCTGCTTTTTTTTTTTTTTTTTTGGCATAGATGTAAATTATGGTGAATTCCTGATTTTCTCTCCTTTTTTTGGTGTTTGTTTTTGGTTTTTTGGGTTTTTAGTATTCATCTTTTTCCCTTTGTCTTTTAGTTTTCATGGTTAGTAGCTCTGAGGTTAGGGTAGTGTGCCCCTCAATTTCCTTCTTGTTTGCTCGTTTGTGGGCTTCCTTAAATACTTCCCGTGCTTTTCTCCCCTTGGTTGGGAATTTTATTTTTGAGGGTAGTGGTTTAGGTGTTGCGTTGGGTGAGTTATTCCCTGTGCTTAGTCAATTGATCAGTTAGTTTGAAAGTTTGGTGGGTGAGAGGGAGAGAATGTCTAAAGTTAGATCTAGTGAGCTCAAGACTGAGTTGTCTTCTAATGGCGACCCGGTGGAAGGGGATACTGCCGTCTTTACCCTTCAAGAAGTTAGGGCTTTTCATGCCCTTGAAGAGATGTGTAGTTTGGACGGTGATACACTTTCTAAGTTTAGGGATAGGTTCCAGTTCCCAGATAGGGTTAAGGTTCATCTATCCCGTGAGGAGGAACGGGCTTGCCACTTTTTCCCTGGGGAGGTATGCTTTTATGAGGCTGCCTTCTATGGAGCTTTTAGGCCTTTTTGGTATTGCTCCCAAGAAACTTATGTCCAATTAGTGGAGGATAGTGGTCAGCTATATAGGGATATGGCTGGCTGCTACGGACGAAGATATGATTAATGTGGACGAGATCATCTACCTGTACCGTTTAAAGGAGTCTAAGGAGCATCGGTATTATGAACTGGTGCCTTGGGAAAAGAGGACTAGGATCGTCCGGGATCTACCTTCGTCATTCAGATACTGGAAGTCCCAGTTCTTTTTAAGTCCAGGGACCACTAGGAAACCCCCTCAGGCGAAGTTTGGGGTGATCTCCCAAGGTTGCTTCGTCGGTGGGGGACCCCGAACTTAGGTGCATCATTATTTCTTTTAGTCCCTTAATCTTCATTCTTTGTGCTTACTTCATCATCACTAACTTTTTTGTTTATTGTCTCGTGCAGTTAAGAGACGGCCTACGCTTAAAAGTAGGTACAAGGAGCGTGTTAAGAAGGCAATTGAGTACGCGAGGACGACTGAGGATTTTGACGATCTAGTGGATCCTTGGACTCTGGCCTTTTATTGCCTTGGTCCAAATCCGTCTGCCTTTGTCCTGTGCACTATTGAGAATGAGGAGAAGAAGAGTAAGTGTTAAGCTTGTAAGTGCTGATTTTCTTGCATACGTATATATTCTTTTCTTTTTTTTTACAACTATTTTCCTCCTGCAGGAATGACGACAAAATTTAATCAAAGTATGTACGCTTGAATGAAGGCCAAAAAAACCGAGCCCCTTTCCAATCTTAGGGCCAAAAATGTACAGGTGATGGATAAGGGTGCCTTCGTCACTTCAACTACCCCTATTACTCCTGACATTGAGGTGACAAGGACAGCCTCCCTCGCTACCTCAATTTAAGAAATTCCTTTTATTCCTAACCGGAGTAAAAGACAATGTACCGAGGATAAGTTAAAGGAGAAGTCTGATTCTGGATTGTTTAGTGTTTGGGACGATGCTGGGGTCGCGTAAGTTCGAGTGCTGGAGGCCTTCACTACTGAGGAGATGAAGGTTTTCTCGGGTGCTTCTCCAAATGAGGTTGTGGGTCGTCATCTCCACAAGCTCGCTCAGGTAGCGTACTTATGCTAATCTCCCTTTTTTTTTTGGTTTTGAGATCTTGCTCCTTTTTTCAGGTGCTAGGGAAGAGCCTTCACATCACCTCAGAGTACCTAGGTTATGGGGAACGACCTCAGAGCTGAACGGCTGCTGACGATGGAAAAGGACGAACAACGAATGGCGTTAAGGGAGAAACTCAAGACCATTGTTGCAAAGGCCGTTGAGGCTTTTCAGCAGATTGAAGAGTACAACACTGTGCTTTTTAGTTGGTACTTCAAGGGATTTGAACTCCTGAGACGATACTTCGTTAAGCACTCATCTGGAGTGGATCTGGGGAACCTCGTTCTTGAAGAGGTAGACAAAGAAATGGTTGTTGATGAGGCCTTTCTTTCCACGGCCCTTATAGGTGACGCCCCCAAGAGCACTCCTTTTCCCCTACCTAAGGACGACCCGCCTATGGACGCTTGAACCTATTGTTTATTTTTATTTTCGTTTACTGTTTTGGAAGCCTGATGTATTTTTAATTCTAATTCCAGAACATTGTTTTCATCCTATTTTGAGAATAACGTTTCTGGCCCAACGTTTATGGGCTTTTTAACTTCAATCTTGAAACAATGATAGGTGCCCATGTTTTTAGGATTTTAATTAATATATGATCATATACTTACTTGTTTGTATTTTCTTTCTGCATGACCTTTGCTTGCCCTGTTCTTTTAATCATTTCTTCTGCGTTAGTACCATGTACTTAGTTAAATTTTCTGTTTGTGGCTTGCACCTTTGCTAAAGGGTGGCAACCAGTCAATGACTTGCTCCCGTCCAAGAGGAGTCCTGTTTACTTCACCCATTTTTGACCTATTTTTTAAAGGCCTGTCAGTAACTTACATTTGTCCAGGCGGAATCTTGTTACTTAGCCAATTTTTTGGCTTGCTCCCTTTTTTAGGGAGTCATCAGTAACTTACACCTGTCTAAGCGGAATCTTGTTATTTAGCCAATTTTTTGGCTTACTCCCTTTTGAGGGATCCGTCAGTAACTTACATCCGTCTAAGCGGAATCTTGTTACTTAGCCAAAATTTTGTTTTTGGCTTTCTCCCTTTTAAGGAATCCGTCAGTAACTTACATCCATCTAAGCGAAATCTTGTTACTTAGCCAAAATTTTGTTTTTGGCTTTTAAGCTGCTTAGTTTACTAGTGTTGAGTCATTGGTGGAATAGTTCTTTTATTGCTTTCAAAAACGAATACAATTGTCTGTTACATCTATTGGTGGTATATCTTCAGGTGCTCAATTTTATGGTCGTGGAAGTCTTCGCCCATCCAAGGTCTCTAGGTGATAACTGCCTTGCCTGGAATAATGGATGACTTGGTAGGGTCCTTCCCAGGTTGGGCCAAGTTTCCCTTGGGCAGGGTCTTTGGTTGTCGGGGTGACCTTGCATAAGACGAAGTCCTATATGTCTAGTTGTCTGAGCTTCACTCTTTTGTTGTAGTAATCGGCCATCTTTTGCTAGTACTTTGTCATCTTGTTAGAGGCTCCGTCTCTGACTTCGTCCAGGTAGTCCAAGTTGACTCTTAGTTGATCATTGTTGTTGTCATCGTGGGATGTCTCTCGTCTAATACTGCTCATTCCTACTTCGACTAGGATTACTACCTCGGTGCTGTAAGTGAGTCTGAAGGGGGTTTCTCCTATTGGGGCTTTTGTTGTAGTCCTGTAAGCCCACAAGACATTAAGAAATTCTTCTAGCCAGGCCCCCTTAGCGTCGTCCAACCTAGTTTTGATAATCTTAAGTAATGTTCAATTAGTCACCTCCGTCTGTCCATTTGCCTATGTATGTCCCTAGGATGAGAACTGGTTCTTGATCCCTAGACCTGAACAAAAATCCTTGAAGCCTTGGCTATTGAACTGCCGCCTATTGTCTGAGATGATCATCCATGGAATTCCGAACTTGCAAATTATGTTTTTCCATACGAAGCCCTAAATTCTTGCTTCGATGATAGTTGCTAATGCCTTCGCTTCAACCCATGTTGTAAAGTAATCAATAGCGACTAGTAGGAACTTTACCTGTCCTTTACCTTAGGGTAATGGGCCGATGATGTCGATTCCCCATTATGCAAATGGCCAAAGGGAGGCTATCGTCGTTAGTCTCTCGGCTGGAAGACGTTGGACATTCCCAAACCTCTAGCACTTGTTGCACTTCTTGACAAGCTCTCTCGCGTCTACTTGCATAGTAGGCCAAAAGTAACCTGTCCTGCAACTTTACTTACCAAGGATCTGCGGCCTGCATGGTCTCCGCAAACCCCTTCATGAATCTCTTCCAGAATATACTTGGCATCCTCTTCGTCTACACATTTCAAGTAAGGCATGGAAAAGCCTCTCTTATACAGGGTGCCGTTTAGGATCGTGAATCTGGCTGCTCTCTTCTTGACCTTCTTGGCCTCTTTGACGTCCTTTGGGAGGTGGCCATCTTGGAGGAATGATATGATTGGGGTCATCCAGCTACCTGTGCTCTGGATTGCAAATGTAGAGTTTTCTTCAGTGCTAGGGCATTTCTAGACTTCCATCTCTGAGCCCATACTCTTTGATCCTTTTACTGAGAATGCTAGCTTCGCAAGTTTGTCTAATGTTCTGGCTCCTGGGGATCCGCACGAATTCCACCCTATCAAACTCCTGTGTTAAATGCTTCGTCAGCCTAAGGTATTTTTGCATTCTTTCCTCCCTTGCTTCATACTCCTTCTTTATCTGCCCTATTACCATCTTAGAATCACTCTGGAGGAGCAAATTTTTGGCTCCTAGTGCTTTTTCGACTCTTAGCCCCGTCAATATTCCTTCGTACTCAGCCTCATTATTGGTGGCCGGGAATTTTAACTGAACCCTAAATTTAAGCATTTCTCCGTCTAGGGTGGTGATGACGACCCTTACTCCTCCCCTCTTTTGGGCTGACAAACCATCGGTCTGTATCATCCACCGTTCTGTCTCGTGGGGGAGGCTGTCCTCGTCTAGAAGAGTGAACTCAGCAATGAAGTCCACCAAAGCTTTTGCCTTAATGGCTGTCCTGGGGTGGTACTTACTTTCGAACTGGCTAAGCTCGATTGCCCATTGGACCATTCTCCCTGCTGCCTCGGGCTTGTTCATAGACTTCTTAATGGGTTGGTCTGTCATTACCAAGATGGGGTTCACTTGAAAATAATTTCACAGCTTGCGCGAAGCTATTATCAAAGAGAACACAATTTTCTCAATCCTTGGGTACTTAGCTTCTGCCCCTTGGAAAGCTTGACTGACATAGTAAACTGGGAGTTGTTTCCTGTCCTCTTCTCGAATTAAGGCTGCACCCTCGGCTGTGGCTGATACTGCTAGACACAGATACAGGTTTTTCCCTTCCTTGGATGGACTTAGGAGGGGTGGATTGCTCAAGTAATGCTTGAGTTCTTGAAAAGCCACCTCACATTCGTTGGCCCAGGCAAAGGCTTGTTTCAACGTCTTGAAGAAGGGTAAGCATTTGTCCGTCGCTCTAGAGACAAACCTATTTAGTACCGCTATCCTTCTTGTGAGCTTCTGAGCTTCTTTAACGGTCTTTGGCGATGTCATGTCGAGTATGGCTCGCACCTTCTCCAAGTCTGCCTCTATTCCCCTTTGGGACACCATGAACCCAAAGAATTCACCGAGGCTACTCTAAAGGCATACTTACTGGGGTTTAATTTCATCTGGTACTATTTGAGTGTAGCAAATGTTTCCTTGAGGTCATCTAGATGAGCAAGCTTTTATTTACTCTTGATGAGTATGTCATCCACATATACCTCCATGTTTCTCCCGATTTGCTTGCTAAACATTCTATTTACTAACCTCTGGTAGGTTGCTCTTGCATTTTTCAATTCGAAGGGCATTACCTTATAGCAATAGAGTCCTTGGCTTGTGATGAAGGCAGTTTTCTCCTGGTCTTCTTCTGCCATTTTTATCTGATTGTAGCTGAGAATGCATCCATAAATGTCAGTAGCTTATGCCCTGCTATAGAATCCACTAGCTGGTCTATCCTTGGCAAGGGAAAACTTGTTTTTTGGGCAAGCTTTGTTTAGGTCCGTGAAGTCCATGCACATTCTCCATTTCCCATTCGCTTTCTTCACTAGGACGACATTGATGAGCCAATCTGGGTAGTAAACTTCTCGAATAAAGCCTGCTAACAACAACTTGCTAACTTCTTCTGTGATTCCTTGATTCCGTTATGGAGCAATAACCTTTCATCTTTGCTGAACTAGCTTCATCTCGGGGTCCACGTTTAGCCAATGTTGGATGATCTTCGTGGATATACCTGGCATATCCTCGTACTCCATGCGAAGACATCTAGGTTTTCTTTAAAGGACTAGACAAGCCTCGTCCTCATCTCGGGACTCATCGTCGTCCCTATTCTGGTTGTCTTTGTTGTTTCTCCTTCAACTAGCTCCACTGTCTCCAGGGCTTTTACTTTATCTTCTTCCTTCTCCTTGATCATCCATGTATGGTTTTCTTTGGTAGCTAGCATGGCCTGGTAGCATTCCCTGGCCAGTACTTGATCTCCTTTTACCTTGCCCACACCATTCTCTGTTGGAAATTTTACCTTCAAGTAGTCGGTGGATGTGGCTGTTTTCCAACGATTGAGTATGGGTCTCCCAATGATTACATTGTAAGACGAAGGACAGTCTATCACCAAGAAGTCCAATTGACGAGTCAGCTACCTCGGGTGAGTTCACACTGTAACCGTCAGTGTCACTGTGCCCTTGGGATACACCCTGTCTCTACTGAAGCTGACGAGGGGAGTCGAATGGGCAAAGCCTTCCTAGATTTAGCTTTAGCTGCTGAAAGGTGGAGAGGTAGATGATGTCCGCAGAGTTGCCATTGTCCACGAGGATTCTCTTAGTATTGAATCCTTCTATTGTGAGCATTATGACTAGGGGTCGTCATAAGGCTGCTTCACTCCTCTAGCATCCTCTTCCGAGAAAAACATGTCACGGTTTGTCTGTCTTTGCTTGAATGGGGGCATTCTATGGACGCTATTCACCTACCTCTGGCATGCTTTCTTGAGGGATTTGAACGACCCACCAGTGGATGGGCCACCTGTGATTGTTTTTATCTCCCCGATCACACCTAGCAGGTGCTAGGGCGTGTGATCCTCGTCCCTGGGTGAAGATTTGTGCTGGCTTTTGCTATCGCCTCTGGGCCTATTAGATTCCCTCTTTTTCACATACTTCTGCAGTTTCCCTTTCCGTATAAGCTCTTCTATCTGCTCCTTTAGGTCCCTACAATCCTCTGTGTAATGTCCGTGATCCTTAAGGAACCGGCAGTACTTCTTTTTGTTGCACACATTGGGCAATGAATGTAATGGCTTTGGCCAATTGAGGTAATGCTCATCCTTAATCTACGCCAGAATTTTGTGAACAGGCATAACTATAAGAGTGAATTTTACCGTTCAAGGAGTTTTTTTGTCTTTCCTTTTACTCCCGTCACTAGCCTGACGATCTGGCGCTCCCTTTTTCGTCCTCTACGATCGTCCTCCTTCCTCCCCTTGTCTCCTAGCCCTTCCCCGTACTTTATGGCGGCTAAAGCATTTTCAGCTTTCATGTACTTCTGTGCCTTCAAGAGCATCTCTGCCATCGTCTTAGGAGGATTCTTCGCGATTGAGACCACAAACTCTCTGGACTTCAATCCTACTTTAAAGGTCGTCAACTACACCTTGTCGTCAGCTTCTTCCACCTCCCGAGTCTCCCAAGTAAAGCGTTTCACGTACGACCTCAGGGTTTCTTTCTCCCCATGTCTAATGGTGAGTAAGTGGTCTGGTGGCCTCTTTAGACGTTGCCCCCTGACGAAGTGGAACAAAAAGGCGTTACTCAACTGCTCGAAGCCATCGATGGACGATGTTGGTAACTTTGTGAACCACTCCCTTGCAGCTCCCTTGAGAGTAGTGGGGATGGAATGACAGAGTATTTCATCAGGAAGCTGTTGAAGGCCTAGTGTCATCATGAAGGTGTTGAGGTGGTCTTGAGGGTCCTTGAGTCCGTCAAACGGCTCAAGCTGAGGCTAGCAAAATTTTGACAGCATACGGCATTTCAAGACTACCATGGTGAAGGGCGAATCTGTTGCCCTGACCATTCTATCCAGGCTTCGGTCTGTTTTCTCCTTTACGGCGTTCCTCAGCTCGTCCATCTCCTTTCTCATCTCTCAGAGAAGATCTAAGTTTTGTTCATCTGGAGTAGTCAGCCTTCGACGATCCCTCCTTCTATGGCTATCTCCGTCATCCTCTTAATTAGCTCTAGACCGGCTCTTCTTTTGTTGAAGTCGTAGCCTCATTTCCTGATACTGTCTGGTGAGCTCTTCAATAGTGGCCACAAGAGCCTAGACTTGTAGAGCTAATGCTGCAGAATCCTGGTTGGACTCCATTTGAATGTAGGAGTTACTTGGAAACTACGCTTTCGAACCTAGGCCTGAAAATGTCGTCCCCACAGACGGCGCCAAACTGATAAAGTGTAAATCATCAGTCTTTGTAAGTGTGTCCAGATGGAGTTGTGTCCCTGTAAATATGGTAAGAGTGCTCTCTAGAGGTGGTCACCGATGTGGTGCCTGCCATAACACCTCCGATGCCAAAGTCAGTGTAAGGAAGCCTTTAAGGAATAACACAAAATACCAGAGTGACTATGAGTGATTTTAGGTGTGTCTATGTACCTTATTTGTCTCTAATCAAAGTGTATATATACAGCTTCATGGTTCCTAGCCGTTGGAGGCCTTAATTGTGGCTTTAGTGCCCTTTGTGTAATGTCTCAAGGCTCATGAATATGGGTTTTGATGAGGCCCCAACGGTCCGCCAACTGTTTGATAACTGATTAAGGTATTGAATACTCTAATTAATGGCTCTCCTGTGTTTGTCCATGTCACGTCGAGGTGGACGAGTATATTCGACAAGATTTTCTAGGGAAGTTGAATTCGTTGGTCCCATCATTTTATTTTATTTATTTTAATAAAGATAATCATCCATAAACTTTGAATAGGGGATTTATCTTTATCTTGTGGGCCAAGTGGCACGTGGCAAATTTCAATATTCCAATGTAATATCAATTTGGATGACACATGTCATCATTTGATTTAATTAACTTAATGACATTAATTCAGAATTTGCCACTAAATTTTGATGTGGAATTTTATAATTGGCTTAAATTTTGCCTCTTACAAATGCCCCCTCAAGACTTGGACATGTCCACAACTTTAAGAGTCTTGATTTGCATGGTGTTAAATTTTGTATACACCATCGCAAGACCCAAACTTTTCTATTAGATCTGAACCATCACAATTTCTTTTCTTTTAAAATTTTTTTTAATGCCCCAACTCATAGCCTTGGGCTCTTTTGGAAAGACCCACCGATATAACAAGCATGTTTTACAAAGCATGGAAACTTGTTTTGACATACATAATGCTTTGACTTAATAAGAACTTCTAATCATCAAAATCTTCTTCCCAATAGCTCCACATGTGTAGACACTCGATTTTGCACTCATGATTTAATCAAGGATGATGACTGAAATGATCATCCATGTACCTAAAAAATCATTCTTGTATTACATGCACCAATTTGTTCTTGCTGTTAGGATATGTGCCCTTAAATCCTGTTGTATGATGCTATGTATGACATTATGTATGACTTAATGTTATGATTAACAAAGTTGTTTTATTATTATCTAAAATAATGGTAACACGAATTTTTGGACATTATCATATAGTCCATGAGATGCATAGTATGTGATTTATGTGATTTAGTTACGGAAGATATAGATCACAAGTTCTTTGTAAACTCAGAATTATAGTTCGTAGTCGGTGATGAAATTGGACATTTCATTTGCGAAGACTATAACATATCAACTAAGATAATTTGTCTTGATCAAGGAAGTGGAGACTTCTAGTTGAAATGTTGATATATTTTAAGAGTTAAGACATATTGAACTAGACCGCTGTGAGATTTATTATTCTCCTAACGACTGTCAAATGAATAATAAATCTCATGACTCCTATTTTCATGAATTTTTAATCCTAAGAGAATAATGGACCTGATCATGAAGTGTAGGTTGCTTTGATATATCAGGGTGAGATCTAAAGTCACGATCAAAACCTCAGTATGTTGGGCAGCCACATTTAGTGTTGATGGAACATATATTCTCAAGATGAAATTCATAATCTCTTAACGGAGATATAAAACATTCCCTTGAGATAAGCTTAATGGGTTTGGTTATTCAGAGTGTTAGGCCTAACCACTTTAGTAAGGATATACTAATATATATATATATATATATATATTTATGAAATTGGATTTCATAAATATATGATGAATAACTTAAAGGATTAAACTGGGTACTCAAGAATTAAGATGTAGTAATTTTTAAAGTGACAGTCTATATTCATGACTTTGTATTACTATGAATATTTTATGAAGGAGTTGCATGTATAATAAAGTCTTGGGATATAATTTATTAATAAGACCTAAAGTGCAATTATATTTATATAGTGGTATTAAATATAATTAATGGTAACTTTGGGCTTGTCAAGAGTTGATAGAAAAGCCCAAGGCCCATTGGAGCTAGTGTCTTATTGGTCTCACTCCAAGCCACACACTAAAGCCCAATTGGAAAGGCCCAATAGGCCAGCCCAATTAGATAATCAGTTAGTTATAAAGGGAGAAACATATAGAATTTTTCATAAGAAAAAAAAAAAAAGACACGTCATTGTGAAGTGGTGTGTATGTGTGAGTAAAGCTACTCAATTATTCTCCCTTAGAAACTGATTGAGAGACCACACTTTTTGGGCGTAAAGTGGAATTGGAGTGAAGATTAAAAGTGTTCCCAAGTACTTCTAATCTTTTGTTTTGAATTTCACCGCACCAAGGTACGCTATCTCGTTCTTAAATTCTGAAATTTACATAGTGCATGTTATCAATCATGAATGAAATAGATTCATGTTTATTACTTCCGCTGTGTGTTTTGTATGAGATACAAAACCAGATTTTCCAATAACTAGTATCAGAGCCAGGTTTTCAATATCATGATTATATAGCATGTGATTAGATTTTAGAATAAAAGAAAAACGGTTTCTTGATGATATTGGGTTCACACTAAGGATGCATATTCTCTTGGTTTAATCATAGTAGGCCAATTGATCCTATATATTCATGAATTGATTATTGAATCTGTATTCATGTTTGTATATATATATATATATATATATTTATATATATATATATATATATTAAGATTGAATCCATGAAGCCCATTTTCAATAATCATGTCTCTTGTGATAGTGCTGTGTCTTATTAATAATTACCAAGGATTGATAGTTATTGAATGTTATTGAAATAACCATCATGTGCGTGAAGTAGTTATTGTCAATGGTAGTTATTGAAATGAAGGGTAGTTATTCTAATGCTCGAACTGATATATCCAAAACATTTTGAAGTTTATGTTTTGGATATAGTTATTCAAATAACTATCATTTGCATGTATCAATTCATTGCACCACTTGGATCCTTCATTGCATGGCTTGGATGTTAATGCACCGCTTGGATATAAACATATATATAAGGCTTGCATGGTTTGATTATTATAAACATGTAATATGTGCCTTGGATGTGTTAATTGCTTTGTATGTACAATCTGTATATTACTTTATATATATATATATATATATATAAATATATGGGTTTACATGCGTCATAGAAATATATGGATTTACATGCATTAATCCGTATATTATATATATATATATATGTGTGTGTGTGTGTGTTTGATCAAGGATTCATCATAAATTTATAGTCAAACAGTTCATGTTAATGCTAGGGTTATGAAATTTATTTCTAATGAGATTAAAATTATGTTTTCAAGGTGTCTAGCATTATTATTGTTCTTGATCTTAAAAACCTTTAATTTAAAACATCTAGTGGGAGAGAGATACAAGGGTTGGATATCACGGCCTCGATTATCGATTCATAGTAGTGTGGGTAAACATCTCGTCTTGTCGTATATGCCTCGCGATCCCAAAGGAGGGTGTTTACTTCATAGTACTACAAGTTTAAACACTATAAAGGGAGATGAAATGTGGCTACACATAATTCTAGATAATGGTGTACACTTGACTAAGTGTAATGTTAACCTCCCAAAGGAGCTATGTCATTATTACTTAGAGGCTAAAGGCAAAACGACATATTATTAGTGTTTGATAAGAGTTATCATGATAACATTAATAATGAGAATAGTTCTCAACCAATTAATGTGTTTATAATAAACTTGCTACTAAGGAATTATAGACATGGATTGGGTTGTCGTTGCATATATTATTTTATGGTTTTATTAAGGTTCCATATTATTTGCTTATATGCTAAATTGATAATGTTCAGTTTACTTATTATATTCATGTTTATTATTTTTAGATTTAAATCATGGCATCATTTAGCCCACTTGTTGCTATTCTTAATCAAAACAAACTGACTGGATCCAACTATATTGACTGGAAAAGAAATTTGGACATTGTTCTTATTGCTGAAGAGCACAAATATGTGCTTACTCAACCATGTTCTAGCTTTCCATCATTAGATGCTCCTCTTGAGTAAAAACAACGATATGATCGTTGGCAGAAATCTAATGAGATGGTCAAGTGCTATATCCTAGCATCTATTTCAAATGTTCTACAGCATCAAATGCAGGATGTAGAACTAGCTTCAGACATTATGCTAAGTCTGAAGGAGATGTTTGGAAAGCAAGGCCGTTCTGCAAGGCAAGAAACTATGAGATAGATTTATAATAACAAAATGGCTGAAGGTACTTCAGTGAGGAAGCATTGTCTAAGGATGATCTCTAATCTGAATACATTGGAAGTTTTAGGTGCCGATATTGATGGAGAATCTCAAGTGGATATGATACTCCAATCATTACCAGAATCATTCAAGGAATTCAGGCTTAATTATAATATGAAAAAAAAAGGTTTATACATTTTCTGAATTGATGAATGAGTTGGTAGCGGCGGAAGGCATCCTTGGTACTTCTAGTGTTGATGCCAATATGGCTAAAGCTTCTACTTCTCAACTTAAGTCGAAAGGCAAGGGTAAAAAGAAAAAGAAGAAGAAGAAGAAGGACTTCACCAAGAGAGATGGTAAACAAATTGTCTTAGGAGTTGCCAACAAAGGAAAGAAAACCAAAGGAAAGTGTTTCCATTGTGGTGAGAAAGAATATTGGAAGAAGAATTGTCCAATATTCAAAGCTGCCAAGAATAAAGGTATGAAAAGTACTTTCCTTCTTGAAATATGTTTGGTATAGAATCCCACGGATTCTAGGTGTGTGGATTCAGGTTGTACTAATCATATTTGCAACACTTTGTAGGGGTTCTAGGAGACCAGAAAGCTGAATGAAGGGGAATTGTTTCTTACTTTGGCTAATGGGAGCAGAATACCAGTTGTAGCAATTGGAGTGTTTAATTTATGCTTTGAGTCTAGGGTTTTAATATTTGAAGACTGTTTGTATGTTCCTAATGTTCGTAGGAATTTAATTTCTGCAACTTATTTAGGTAAACATGGATATTATGTTATCCTCAAAGACAATGTTGTAATAAAGAAGGATAAAGTGTTTATCTATTCTGGCAATATTGTGGATGGCCTTTATATTTTAACTCCTTACAAGAATGAATTATACAATTATGAATTAGATAGTAGCTCTCATGTAAAATCATTAAAAAGAAAGTTCCCTTCTACTAGTGATCCATATCTATGGCACTTGCGTTTGGGTCATATTAATTCGAATAGGATTCAAAGATTAATCAAAGATAGACTTTTACAGCCCATGGACTTTGATGGATTTCCAGTTTGTGAATCTTGTTTGGAAGGTAAAATGACCAAACGACCTTTTAATGCAAAAGGTAAAAGAGCTCAAGAGTTGCTTGAATTAGTTCATACAGATGTATGTGGTCCTATGTCAACCCAAGCAAAAGGAAGTTATGAGTACTTCATCACTTTTACGGATGATTACTCAAGATATGGTTATGTGTACCTAATGAGACGGAGGTCCGAAGCCTTTGAACAGTTCAAAGAGTTTAGGGCTGAAGTTGAAAATCAATTGGGTAAATGCATAAAGGCCATTCAATCTGATCAAGGTGGCAAATACCTTCTTAGGGATTTCAAAGATTACCTAATTCAAAATGGGATTGTTTCCTAATTGACTGCACTTGGAACTCCCCAACAAAATGGTGTAGCGGAAAGAAGGAATAGGACTCTTTTAGAAATGGTTAAGTCCATGATGAGTTATTCAATGTTACCAATTTCCTTTTGGGGATATGCACTAAAAACCGCTATGCATATTTTGAATTTAGTTCCATCAAAATATGTTCTCAACACACCTAAGGAATTGTGGAGTGGGCGCAAGCGTAGTATGAAATATCTCCACATTTGGCGATATCCAGCACATGTGTTGAAAGGGAAGTCTGATAAGTTGGAAGCTAAAACGGAAGTATGCATGTTTTTAGGGTATTCAAAGGAAACCAAGGGTTATTTATTTTATAATCATAAGGATAACAAAGTGTTTGTTAGCACCCATGCCAAATTTTTGAAAGATGATTATGTGAATAATTTTAATCCTAGAAGTAAAGTTGTATTGGCTGAATTAGATGAACCTGTAATTGAACAACCAATGGATGAAACTAGGAATGATGTGGTTGTATTGGATACACCACAAGACATTACTCATGAGATGACTAGTACACAGGTGCCTCGTCATTGTGGGAGAATTGGTCGACCTCCTATAAGATTTATAGGTTTGGGAGAAACTTATGAAGCTATCCCAAAGAGGCTGAATTGGATCCCTACACTTATGAGGAGGCAATGAATGATATAGATGCACATCATGAAGCTATCCCAAAGAGGCTGAATTGGATCCCTACACTTATGAGGAGGCAATGAATGATATAGATGCACATCATTGGGTCCAAGCTATGAAATCTGATTTGGATTCTATGTATTCCAATCAAGTATGGGATCTTGTAAAGGCGCCTGATTGCATTAAACCTGTTGGTTGCAAATGGGTTTACAAGAGGAAGAGAGGGATAGATGGAAATGTTGAAACTTTTAAAGCAAAACTAGTGGCGAAAAGGCATACACAAAAAGAAGGTATTGACTATGATGAAACTTTTTCACTAGTAGCCATGCTTAAATCTATCAGAATTCTCTTATCCATTGCTGCTCATTATGATTATGAGATTTGGAAAATGGATGTCAAGACTGCACTTCTTAATGGTAATCTTGAAGAAGAAATCTATATGATGCAACCGGAAGGTTTCATAGCAAAGAACCAAGAGCATATGGTATGCAAGTTGAAAATGTCCATTTATGGACTTAAGCAAGCATCTAGGTCATGGAACATCAGATCTGATCAAGCAATCAAATCACTTGGTTTTGAACAAAATCTTGATGAACCATGTGTGTTCAAAAGATATCAAGATAAAGTAGTAATGTTCCTAGTGCTTTATGTTGATGATATTCTACTCATTGGAAATGATGTAAGGGTAATGTCATTGGTAAAGGTTTGGTTGTCTAGCCAATTTGAAATGAAGGACTTAGGTGAAGCTAACTTTATTCTAGGGATCAAGCTTTGGCGAGATCGCAAGAATAAGATGTTAGGTTTATCACAAACTGGGTATATAAATAAGGTTCTAGAACGGTTTAGCATGCAAAACTCCAAGAAAGGATTACTTCCTTTTAGACATGGAGTTCCTCTGTCTGATGACCAAAGGCCTAAGACTCTTGAGGAAGAAAATATAATGAGACAAGTTCCTTATGCTTCTGCAGTTGGAAGTCTCATGTATGCCATGCTATGTACTAGACCAGAAATCTGTTATTTAGTTGTCATGGTCAGTCGATATCAATCAAATCCAGGACTTAAACATTGGCAAGCTGTAAAGCATATTCTCAAGTATCTACGGAAAACAAGAGATTATATGCTTGTTTACCAAAATGAGGATTTGATTCCTATTGGTTATACAGATTCAGATTTTCAGTCAGATTTTGATTTCAGAAGTCCACTTCAAGTTATGTGTTCACCTTGGGAGGTGGAGCCATTAGTTGGAGGAGTGTTAAGCAATCTTGTA
This sequence comes from Lithocarpus polystachyus, assembly GCA_033629205.1. Taxonomy (NCBI): domain Eukaryota; kingdom Viridiplantae; phylum Streptophyta; class Magnoliopsida; order Fagales; family Fagaceae; genus Lithocarpus; species Lithocarpus polystachyus. The sequence goes on along the minus strand of CM066170.1, from coordinate 44,720,992 downwards.
TTGCGAACTCCACCATGGAAGCTGAATATGTTGCTGCTTGTGACGCGGCAAAGGAAGTTGTTTGGTCAAGAAATTCCTTTCTGATCTTGGTGTTGTGAGAATAGAGCAAGTTCCCATCACATTGTTTTGCGACAATAGTGGAGCGGTTACACAATCCAAGGATCCAAGGAATCACAAGAAAGGAAAGCACATTGAGAGAAAGTATCACATTATTCGAGACTTTGTTGCTCGAGGAGATGTAGTAGTAGCAAAGATTGATAGTGCAAGTAATCTATTGGATCCCTTTACCAAAACCTTGCCACAAAGGACTTTTGAGTCACATTTGGAGGGAATGAGAGTTAGATTAGTGCACAATAGTCTTTAGGGAAAGTGAGAGATTGTTAGGATATGTGCCCTTAAAATCCTATTATATGATGCTATGTATGACTTAATGCTATGATTAATGAAGTTGTTTTATTATTATCTAAAATAATGGTAACATGAATATTTGGACATTATCATATAGTCCATAAGATGCATTGCTTGTGATTTATGTAATTTAGTCACGGAAGATATAGATCACAAGTTCTTTGTAAACTCAGAATTATAGTTCGTAATCAGTGATGAAATTGAGCATTTCATCTGCGAAGACTATAACATATCAACTAAGATGATTTGTCTTGATCATGGAAGTGGAGACTTCTAGTTGATATGTTGATATGTTTTAAGAGTTAAGACATATTGAACTGGACCACTGTGAGATTTATTATTCTCTTAACGACTGTCAAATGAATAATAAATCTCACGACTCCTATTTGCATGAACTCTTAATCTTGAGAGAATAATGGACCTGATCATGAAGTGTAGGTTACTTTGATATATCAAGAGTGAGATCTAAAGTCACGAACAAAACCTCAGTATATTGGGCAGTCACATTTAGTGTTGATGGAACATATATTCTCAAGATGGAATTCACAATCTCTTAATAGAGATATAAAATATTCCCTTGAGATAAGTTTAATGGGTTTGGTTATTCAGAGTGTTAGGCCTAACCACTTTAGTAAGGATATACTAAAGTATATATTTTTGAAATTGGATTTCAAAAATATATGATGAATAACTTAAAGGATTAAATCGGGTACTCAAGGATTAAGATGTAGTAATTTTCAAAGTGGCAGTCTATATTCATGACTTTGTATTACTATGAATATTTTATGAAAGGGTTACATGTATAATAAAGTCTTGGGATATAATTTATTAATAAGACCTAGAGTGTAATTATATTTATATAGTGGTATTAAATATAATTAATGGTAACTTTGGACTTGTCAAGAGTTGATAGAAAAGCCCAAGGTCCATTGTGAAGTGGTGTGTATGTGTGAGTAAAGCCACTCAATTATTCTCGCTTGGAAACTGATTGAGAGACCACACTTCTTAGGCGTAAAGTGGAATTAGAGTCAAGATTAAAAGTGTTCCCAAGTACTTCTAATCTTTTGTTTTGAATTTCACCGCACCAAGGTACGCTGTCTTGTTCTTAAATTCTGAAATTTACATAGTGCATGTTATCAATCATGAATGAAATAAATCCATGTTTGTTGCTTCTGCTGTGTGTTTTGTATGAGATACAAAACCAGATTTTCCAATACTTGCATCACATGCATCAATTTGTTCTTGCATTGCATGCATTAGTCTATTCATTGCATATCATAAAAATGGTCTTAAGGTTCTAACGATTGCGGTAGTATGTCCAATTTCTAAATCGGACCATCGGATCGAAAGATATCATATGATCAAGTTTGCACAGTCCATATGCATTGTGTCTAGGTAGACTCAACCACGCATGATTAATTCAAATTAATTCTGATTGGTTAAACAATTAATATTAATTAAATAATTTTATGATTGGTTGATAATTAATGTTTAAAATAAGGATGCATGCATAGGAATAAAAGGGATGATTCGATAATAATTAAATTGTGAATAATCTGAACTTTATCAAGATTTATTTTAAGATATTTATCTACAAGATAATTTGTTCTCAAAAAGCCTAAATTATCCAGAAAAGATATAAAAAAAGTCATAGATGGAGGATGAAAACACGTCTAGGTGAAAGGACCGGTCAAAAAACCCTAGAAGAGGAGTCTAAACGGCAGCCGAACACAAAAGAGCGTTCGGTGTCCAAGAGCCAATTTGGCACTTTTGGAGTGCCAAACGACACTCTAAAAGGGCTGAATTTCCTCTTTTTGGGCTTCGGCCTAACGGCCTTCAGGTGACGATAAGGCACACTGTAAGTTTGTTTAGACCCCTTAAACCCAACAGATTAACCTAGAGAATTAGCCAAGTGATTAACTTAGGTAATTTAAACAAATCTAGGTTAACACAAATATATCAAATCATGTATAAGTGCAGAAAAATAAGGAACACATGATATGATGACCTAGGAAAACCAAACCGGTAAAAAACCTGGGGAGGATTTAACTTAGCTATCCTTAAGATAAAACGAATTCATTATGAAAGAATCGAAGTTTACACAATAAGACTTAGACCACTAACATCCTATTGCTACCTGCCTGTAGGAAACTTACTACCACGACCACGTGACAGCTCCGAGATCCACTGACTCCTTCTTTCCTTGAATTCTTCAGCAAAGCACAAGCAACACCTGCTTGTATATCTTGAAGCTCTTTTGATTTTGCAACTGTATGATTTACCAATCTCTTGACATGAATCTTGAGTTTGGAAACCCTAAGTGTAGGTGAAGGTAAACACCTCTAGATCTAACAAATAGATTCACAAACACAGCATTCAGAACTCTAAAAACGTGGCTAGGGTTTTTCCTTATATACTTAGGGTAAAACATAAACCCTATACATTAAATGGACTAGGGCTGAGTTGGAAAAATTTTGCAGAAAAAATGTTCTGCACGATTTTCGATCGATCGAGTCTAATTCTCGATCGATCGAGTCAGGCAAAAAGTGCACAGTAATTCTGCAGTCAACTCGATTCCAACTATACATAAAAAGCCATACTTTGAGAAAGTCTAACACACAACTTAAAGAATGTTTTGATCATGGTTTGCCAACATTACAAATTGAAGTTCTAATACATTAGTTCCTAATTCTTAGAACCTAACACACACCCTTTTCAATCTTTTCGCAAAAGGATGCTTCTGGGTTCACATCCTTATCGTCAGTGCCTATTTTTTTGAGTCTTTTGGCCTCTATAAATAGAGATTGAACCTCATAATTTAGTACCTTCTTTTTTTACGCTCTAAGAGGCATAGGTTTTAGACTTTCAAATTGCTTATATTTTCAGATCCCCTCTCTGGTTTTCTGTTGAAGCTAGGATTTTTAGGTTTCAAAGATAATTGCATAAATTTATTTGAACCCTAAAACATCCTCTTGAGTAGAAGAGTGTTCATGCAAGAGGTTGCTTTTTAACCCTTTTGTTTTTTTTGTTTCTCTTATCATGATGATGCATGCTTAATTGTTTCAAATGTTCATATTCTACCTTGTTAATTTTGTTTATGATAATATGTTCTTGATTCCTTTATTGTTGCTATAATCTGTTTCTTAGTTTTAAAGATCTGCATATAATTAACTCTTTTTCTTCTAAATAAAATAGATCTACATCTTCCTTAGATGTATATCTAAATTTTTCTTCTCAATAAAACAGATCTGCGTCTTCTTTAGATGTAGATCTAAACTTTTTTCTAAACAAAACTGATTTGTATCTTCGTTAGATACAGATCTAATTTTTTAATGCATGTAGATTTTTGAAATAAAGGAAAAGATCAAACATGATTGTATTTGTGTTTGTTTTATTCATGTTGCATAAATTTAAATTATGAGTGAAATTCGCTTCAAAAAAATCTTTTCCATATTTTTTAAAACATATGAAAAATAGATCTGATTTTTATATAAAAAAAAAACATATTTTTTTATCATCACAAAATAGATCTGATCTTTACAAAGTTAAAACCACTTTTTTTTTTTACATACTACAAAACAGATCTAGTATTTTGATAAATCAAAATCAATTTTTTTTTTACCAATCCAAACAGATCTAATTTAAAAAAAAAAAAAAAACAATAGAAGAGACTTCATTCAAAAATAAATTTGTGTGATTTTTTTTTTACATGTTTAACATATCATTCATGACATGCATAAAAAGGTACATAGATCACAAGAGTCTAAAAGACCAGACTCTGTCTGGGCAGAATGGGTGCCTAACACCTTCCCATTCCGTAACTTAGCCTCCGGATTTAGGTCATTGGTTAAGTAGATCTAGCCTTGTCTTTATTTTATTTTGGGTAGAATGTAACTAGGATAAAAAGCCATGCATTTACTTGGTAGTTTGTAACTATGACCCAAAGCCATGCACTTTTTCAATTTTCCAAATATGTAATTTTTTATTCAATCAATGATAGAAAAACTATTCAGTCATGTATTTTACAATTAGTATTTTTTTTTCTTATTTTTTTTTTGTATAAAAAAAAAATAAGTAGCGACTCCACACCACTTACCCAAAAAAAGGGGTGTCTTGAAAAAACACTCCTAAATTCTCTCTTTTTTTAGAGCACCTAATTTTGAGGTCTTTCACAATGTGAACATCAATTACCAATAGCTCCACATGAACATTAATAATTAACAAACATTGGATCATCTTCTACCCGAGGTGGACTTCTTTTCATAGTCAAATTATGACTAGAGGACTTCTAATAGGAATTCAGGAGACAATCTCAACTGTCTGAGCCAAAGTCCAAACTGAATAAGGATTTGAACTCTTATAATTTAAAGAATCCCACTTAAACTTGAACTTCAGTAGAAAATAGTAAGCAGAAAACTTCTTTCTTATTGCAACTTAAGACTTCTTCTCCCTTTTAAATTCTTCATTCATACAAGAATTCTTCTTTATTTTGACTTCTTTTCCTAGCTAATCTAGTCTTGACTAGATGAGTTTTATCTTAATTAAGCTCTCTCTATCCAGCACTATAAAAGGGTAGCCTCAGCTACACATAATTCACAAAATTTTTCTTTTTCATAGTGTGTAAGCTAGGAATTGACAATGACCAAGTAAAGGTTGTCTAGGTGAAAGACGACCACAGCCACATCCAAGTCAGGGATGGGTGAAGGGGCAAGACCTGTTCGGTATACACAAAGACAAGTCCGCATACATTGAAAGTGTAAATAAATGCTATTAGGATAGTTGACAAGGAAAAAGTGTGCCGGAACGGTTATAAAAGCAATGATGACCTAACGGCCATCCGTTACATCTTAAATATAATCTTCATTGTTAATTAATGCTATGTTTCCTTCAGGAGAAAAACACCCAGAGGAGCATTAACAGACTTAACTACACCAACACGAAGCGAGCTATAAAAAGGGAATGCAACTCAGGTAAAGAGACAGGAAAAATTTGATAGATACCTGTGAGAGAATTCTTCGAGGTTCATTTTAGTTGACTTTAGCATCGGAGTATTCTCAACTAGCACCACACTGGTGAAACCTCCTTTGCCTTTCTTTTCTTGTCAATAGGTACCGAAGCTCGTCCATCGACATTGGTGAGGAGCATACTGACGAGGTCATTATTAGGCTTCATCAGTTTGGCGCCGTTTGTGGGAACAACATGTTGTTATTTGCGAGTTGATAATTTCTCAAAACATCATGCTTCTACCTATAAAGCTCCTGTCGCTTGATGGACTCTACACTAGCACCACCCCCAGACCCTGTGGTGATGGCTCTACAGATCTAGGCCCTAACAGCAAATGTACAAAAGCTAATGAAGCAGAACAAAGAGTTGAAGCACCGAGCCCGTCCAGAGGGCAGTAACGCTTTGCATCATCGACATAGCCGTAGCAGACACAACGAAGAGGCTAGCAGTCTTGAAAACAGCAAGGGAAAGGAGACAATAGAATACACTGGGCAATCCATGCATGATAACGATCACATGATGAAGAGTTTATGAAGGGAGCTTGACAAAGTGAAGAATCCCATGAAGGGGAAGACGGCAATGAACCTTGATGGCATGCTTAAAAGAACATATTCACGTTTCACAGCCAGTGTTTTGGAATGCCCCTTGCCTTCGAAGTTTCGTTTGCCACAACTGGAATTCTATGATGGCACGAAGGAGCCCCTCGACCACATAGGGGCCTTCAAGACTATCTTGAACCACCAACAGACTCCAAACAAAGTTATTTGCAAATATTTTCCTGCCACTCTTAGAAAGGTTGCTAGGGTATGGTTCAATAAGCTACCAGCGTCTTCAATAGCGAAGTTTGAACAGCTCAGTGATTCATTTGTTTGCCATTTCATTGGAGGGCAGCGTCACAAGAGGCCAACTTCTTACTTGCTAATGATAAGGCATCAAGAAGTCGAAAGCCTAAGGGATTATGTGAAAGGTTTCAACAAGGCTGTGCTGGAAATTGATGAAGTAGATGACCAGGTGATTATGACAACCTTCCAAACTGGACTCAACAACCCCGATCTCGCCTTTCTGTTGGGAAAAACTTCATTGACCCTTATGACGGATCTTCTATTCAAAGCTCAAAAGTACATGAATGGAAAAGATGCCCTTACTGCGAAAGGGCTAATAGGAAAACAGAAGAAGGAAGAACCTGGTGATTCTCAAGGTAAGAAGAAAGATCGTAAAGATTCATATTCGGAGACTAAGACAAACAAGAGCAGTTCGGACACCCCGAAAGAGAAGATGAACTTCACCCCATTAGTGATGCCGGCAGACAAAATCCCGAGGCAGATTAAGGACGAGCCAAGCTTGAAATGGCCCAAACCATTAAGCACCTCCTCCAGGAAGCGTGACCTGAAGAAATACTATTGCCTCCACAAGGATCACAGCCATTACATTGATGAATGTTGTGATCTAAAAGAACAGATAGAAGAGTTGATTCAATGGGGGAAACTTCAGAAGTTCATTAAAAGGGACCATCATCCCTGGGTAAGGACTGATGACAAGCCTCATGACTATGCTAAGGATGATGGACAGGATCAGCCAAAGTAGGCTGTAGGTGAAATACGAATGATAACAGGTGGACCCGTATCAGGAGGGTCGTACAAATCTTTGAAGAAGACTTATCAAAGGCAGATCAACAGTGTTCACATCAAGCTTCCATCTTCAAAGTACCGACAATTAGAGAGTGATGACGACATCACCTTCTCTGAGCGAGATGCAAGGGGAATTAAGCAACCCTACGACGACCCGCTTGTCATTATGCTAGAAATTGGAGGTTTCAACACCAGGAGTGTATTATTTGACAATGGGAGCTTTGCAGATATAATGTACATGACAGCCTACCAACAATTGATGTTGGACCCAAAATGGCTTAGACCTTCCAAGTCCCCGCTAGTTAGTTTCAGTGGAAATCGTATTTATCCAAGGGGAATCATTTCAATGTCAGTCACAGCAGGAACGCACCTATCCCAGGTAACAAAATAGGTCGATTTTTTAATCATCGATTGTCTGTCGTCCTATAATGTCATCCTGGGATGACCTACACTAAATCGGCTCAAGGATGCAACCTTGACTTATTCCCTCAAGGTGAAGTTTCCAACCCCACACGAGATAAGGGAAATATGAGGGGATCGGCTATTGGCTCGAGAATGTTACCAAGCGATGTTAGCTTCCAAAGAAAACCATACCTTGGTGGTAGAAGAAGAACCGAAGAAGCCTGCTCAAGAGCTGGAAGATGTGAACCTAGTAGAGGGAAATGCTACTAAGGTCACAAAGGTTGGAACAGGACTTGACTCAGGTTTGAAGGACAAGATTGTGGAGTTTCTAAAGCAGAATTTGGATAACTTTGCTTGGAGTCACGAGGATATTCTTGGTATAGACAACAAAGTAATAGAACATAGGTTAAATGTTGATCCCACCAGAAAGCCCGTAAAGTAGAAACAATGAGTTTTTGCTCCTGAAAGGAACAAAGATGTTGTGGAAGAAGTGGAGAAACTTTTGACTGCCGGGTTCATCAGGGAAGTCTACTACCCTGAATGGCTAGCCAACGTCGTCATGGTGAAGAAGTCCAATTGGAAATGGCGCAGGTGCATTAACTTTATAGATCTTAACCGTGCTTGCCCAAAGGACAACTTTCCACTCCCCAGGATCAATCAGCTAGTAGATTCAACATTCAGCCATGAGCTGTTGACCTTCATGGATGCATTTTCTGGATACAACCAAATCCACATGAACAAAGATAACCAAGAGAAAACAGCCTTTGTTATTAGCCAGGGGTTATACTGCTACAGGGTTATGCCATTTGGCCTGAAGAATGCAGGGGCGACTTATCAAAGGCTGGTGAATCAAATGTTTAGCAAACAAATTTGACGAAATATCGAAGTCTATGTGGACGACATGCTTGTGAAAAGCTGGAAAGTAGAGTTACATCTGGACGACCTTAGAGAAACATTGGATACATTGAGGAAGTATCAGATGAGGTTGAACCCAGTGAAATGTGTATTTGGAGTCTCATCAGGCAAGTTTCTAAGGTTTTGCAATGGGGCATAGAGGCCAACTTGGAGAAAGTCAAAGCCATATTAGACATGGCCTCACCAAGAAGTGTGAAGGAGGTATAGAGGTTGACAGGACGAGTAGCAGCTCTGAATAGGTTCGTCTCTAGAGCGACAGATAAGCGCCTCCCATATTTTGAAACATTGAAACAAGCTTTCCAATGGACGGAAGAATGCGAAGAAGCTTTCCAAGCCTTCAAGGATTACTTGTCCAAGCCCGCACTTCTAAGTCCGTCCGTTGAAGGGGAAGATCTATTCCTGTATTTAGTTGTCTCCGAGACGGTTGTAAGCACATCTTTGATCTGCAAAGAGCTCAGGATCCAGAAGCCAGTTTATTACACAAGTCAGGCTTTCCAAGGCACAAAAGCAAGATACCCAAGGATAGAAAAGTTAGCCTTTGCGCTAATCATTGCATCGAGGAAGCTTTGTCCTTATTTTCAGGCACACACAATATTAGTTATGACGGACCAACCTTTACGAAAGGCGATGGGTAGGCCAAACGCAGTAGGAAGAATGGTCCAATGGGTAGTGGAGTTAAGTCAATTTGATGTTGATTATAGGCCTAGAACGGCGATCAAGGCCCAGGCATTGGTGGCCAAATTTACTATGGTTGACCAAGATCTAGAATCAGATTACTGGACGGTATATACAGATAGGTCGTTAGCATTAGGCATAGGTGGAGTAGGAGTGATTCTCTTATCCCTTGAGAAAGACCTTCTCAGATATGGAGTCCAGCTTCAGTTCCCAGCAACGAATAATGAAGCGAAGTATGAAGCTGTCCTGACAGGCTTAAGAATTGTAAAAGCCTTGGGCATAAGAAACTTAAAGCTGAACTCTAATTCGAAGCTCGTGGTAGGGCTAATGACCAACGAGTACGAGGCCAAAGAGGATAGGAGGAAAAGGTACTTAACACTGACTAATCAGTTAGTACTTTGATGATGTCAAGATCACTCAGGTACCAAGGGAGGAAAACTCGAAAGCAGATGAAGTTGCTAAGCTAGTGACATCAGATACTAGTGAAGGACGACCTAGATTGTACATGGAAGTGCAGCACCTCCTAAGCATTGAGGGATGTCAGGTGAATTACATCCAATTTGGAGGAAGCTGGATGGACCCAATAATCATGTACATCAAGGATGGTAATCTCCCTACAGATCTCGCGAAAGCCAGAAAATTAAAGTAAGGTCGTCCAGATTCACAATCATAAATGATGAGCTCTACAAGAGAGGATTTTCACTGCCTCGATCTAGAAGATGCTGAGTATGTACTAAGAGAGATCCATGAAGGAGTTTGCAAAAATCACTTCAAACCACGGTTACTCATGGGACAAGTTGTTCGTGCAGGATATTTTTGGTCAACCATGCAAAAAGGTGCAACTCAGGTCGTTCAAACGTACAACAAATGCCAACGGTTTAGAAATGTGCATCATGTACCAGCAGAGCACTTGACCAATGTCACATCACCATGGCCATTCTCCATATGAGAAATTGACACATTGGGCCCCCTACCCCCTGGTAAGAAACAGGTAAAGTTTTTGGTTGTCGCTATTGATTATTTCACGAAGTGGGTGGAAGCAGAAACTTTAGCAATTATTACAGAAGCAAAAATACAACACTTCGTATGGAAAAACCTCGTTTGTCAGTTCGAGATTCCACGGGTCGTCATCTCTGACAATGGACGACAGTTTTACAGCCACAAGTTTAGAAATTTTTGCAAAGAGCTAGGAATAAGGGATCACTATTCCTCCCCTGGACATCCACAAGCAAACGGCCAGACTAAAGTTACAGATCAGACTTTGCTCAAACTGATCAAAACCTGACTTGAGGGGGCAAAATGAGTATGGCTTGATGAGCTTCCAGGAGTATTATGGGCTTACAGAACGAAAGTGAGGACACCAACAGGCGATACGCCCTTTAAACTAGCATTTGGAATCGAAGCAGTCATTCCTATGGAAGTTGGGGTGTCAAGTCTCAGAAGAACATGGTATGGCGAATCCAGCAATGACAACGGCCTCAAGCTAGCTCTAGATTGCTTACCCGAGGCCAACGATGATGCGGCTCAGAGAATGACCTTGTATTAGGAGAGAATGACGAGGTACTATAATCAAAGGGTAAAACTGAAGCGTTTCAATCCTGGAGATATGGTTCTGCAGAAGGTTTCACAAGACACCAAAGATCCAAACGAAGGGAAGTTACGCCCAAACTGGGAAGGTCCATACAAGGTTGTCGGTTATTCAAGAAGAGGGAGCTACTACCTGGAGGATGCAAATGGGAAACCTTTGTCTCTTCCTTGGAATGCAGAGCACCTTTAAAAGTACTATCAATGAGGGAACGGACCTTCAGCATTAATAAGTTTTAGAAATTGGAACATCTCGTTTATTCACCCACAGATAAGCGGGATTTCAATTTCATTGTTTTTATACATTTGTTTTATGTTCACTAATTTATTTTAGCACTCTCTGTGTTTTCATGAAGTATTATTTTTGTAATACCTTTTTTTTTATAAACAAGGATGAATAAAACAGACAAAAGGTCTGTAGAGTTATTTCTTTTCAAATGATGGCAAACACTCCAAGTTGAGCTTAAGTCATAACTAAGTGATAAAAACTTTAAGTTTAAATCACAAGGGTAAAAGCTTCGTCAATATGAATGACGAAGTTAAAAACCCAAATCAAGTGATAAAAACATTAAGTTTAAATTACGAAGGTAAAAGCTTCGTCAATATGAATGATGAAGTTAAAAATCCAAATCAAGTGATAAAAATATTAAGTTTAAATCACAAGGGTAAATGCTTCATCAATATGAATGACAAAGTTAAAAATCCAAATCAAGTGATAAAAATATTAAGTTTAAATCACGAGGGTAAAGGCTTCATCAATATGAATGACAAAGATAAAAATCCAAATCAAGTGATAAAAACATTAAGTTTAAATCACGAGGGTAAAAGCTTCGTCAACATGAATGACGAAGTTAAAAATCCAAATCAAGTGATAAAAACATAAAGTTTAAATCAGTAGGATAAAAAATCTGTCAATATGAATGACGAATGTTAGAATCCAAGTCAAGTGATAAAAACTTTAAGTTTAATCACAAAGATTAAAGACTCAACCAATGAACCTAATGAAAAAAAAAATGATAAAAAACTAAAAGTTTAATTCGCACAAGTTGAAGAGCAAAGCAACAAGTTAGTAGCAAATTTTGTCCAAAATAAAGGCTCAAAACCAAGAGGCATTAAAGAAAAAACTAAAACCCCAAAACAAAGGGGTAATCTTTGTTTTCCGAATAAAAAAATAAAAAATAAATGAGGGAAAAACTATGATGGGGGAACAACAAATTCGTCGGTGTCTTTTCCTTCAGTAACCTCTTTCCCAGTAGGGTCCTTCTCATGGCATCAACTTCGTTTTCTTCTTGTTCCTTTGCCTCGTCCGCCAGGATCTTGGTGTCAATCTTCTCAAACTGTGATGCTTCATTGTCCACGGCCAAACTGTGATGCTTCATTGTCCATTGACGTAGGAGCTCGAACCCTTTGAAGTATTGAATAAACTGAAGATCGGAAAACTCATCTGACTACTTGAACTTCTAGACCTTGTCTTTTTCCGCTTCAGTCTTTAGAAGGGCAGCTTGAATTCTTCATCCTTTTGAACGATAAGAGATTTTTCTACATGCAAGGCCTCAGTAAGCTCTTTTATTTTCTCATGCGCGTCGTTCCTCTCATTCATAGCAACAATTAGATCTTTCCTTAACTTGGAGCATTCTACCACAATGGACTCCACCTTTGAGTTGGCCACCACAGCCTTCTCTTCCGTGTTCAGATAGTTAGTTGTGATAAGCAATGACTCACCAAGAACTTGATAGTGACAAGTAAATGAGAAAAGAGACCATGTACACTTTCTTGTACAGAAAAATACAAAAAAAAAAAAAAAAAAAAACCACGTACCTGTACCAACTTATGGATATGACGATTGACTAACTCATGGTAGGGAATAGACGACAAACCCTTGAGTTCATTGTCAGTGATCACATTATGAGCACGACCTATACCGGTAGCAAAGTTGTGTCGGGATAAGTGCCCTTAAATCCTATTGTATGATGCTATGTATGATATTATGTATGACATTATGTGAGAAATGATGTATGACTTAATATTGTGTTTAATAAAGTTGTTCTATTCTTATCTAAAATAATGGTAACATGAATATTCGGACATTATCAAATAGTTCATGAGATGCATAGTATGTGATTTAGTCACAGAAGATATAGATCACAAGTTCTTTGTAAACTCAGAATTTTGGTTCGTAGTCAGTGATGAAATTGGGCATTTCATCTGCGAAGACTATAACATATTAACTACGATGATTTGTCTTGATCATGGAAGTGGTGACTTCTAGTTGGTATGTTGATATGTTTTAAGAGTTAAGACATATTGAACTGGACCGCTATGAGATTTATTATTCTCCTAACGACTGTCAATTGGATAATAAATCTCACGACTTGTATTCACATGAACTCTTAATCCTGAGAGAATAATGGACCTAATCATGAAATTGATATATCAGGAATGAGATCTAGAATAACGGTCAAAACTTCAGTATATTGGGCAGCCACATTTAGTGTTGATGGAACATATATTCTAAAGATGGAATTCATAGTCTCTTAACGGAGATATAAAATATTCCCTTGAGATAAGTTTAATGGCTTCAGTTATTCAAAGAGTTAGGCCTAACCACTTTAATAAGACTAAAGTATATATTTATGAAATTGGATTTCATAAATATATGATAAATAACTTAAAAGGATTAAACCGGGTACTCAAGGATTAAGATGTAGTAATTTACAAAGTGGTAGTCTATATTCATGACTTTGTATTACTACGAATATTTTATGAAGGGGTTACATGTATAATAAAGTCTTGGGATATAATTTATTAATAAGGCCTAGGGTGCAATTATATTTATATAGTGGTATTAAATATAATTAATGGTAACTTCGGACTTGTCAAGATTTGATAGAACAGCCCAAGGCCCATTGGAGCTAGTGTCTTATTTGTTCCCTTTTGGTCCCACTCCAAGCCACTCACTAAAGCCAATTAGAAAGGCCCAAAAGGCTAGTCCAATTAGATAATTAGTTATGTGGAGAGAAACATACAGAATTTTATATAGAATGAAATGGTTTGTATGTTCATAGTAATGACATAAGGAAGAGAGACACTCTTTTATATTCTCTCTAGAAACATAGAACTGATTGAAAGACCACACATCTTGGGCATCAAGTGGAATTGGAGTGAAGATTGAAAGTGTTCCTGAGTTCTTTTCTTCATTTGGTTTTGAATTTCACCGCATTAAGGTACACTCTCTTGTTCTTATATTCTGAAACTTACATAGTGCTTGTTATAAATTGCGAATAAAGTAGATTCGTTTATTTTCCACTGCGTATGTTTTATATGCGATACAAACATGTCATTATCCATCAGGTTGTCCCAAATGCTCCTCCTAATCTTGCCTTTTCCTTTCGCACGAGTAGTTGGGGGAGTTGAAGGCAGTCACCTTTAAAGATGGAGTAGGGGAAGAAGGGGCAGTATGAATAAGTGGAAGAGCAGCAGTCTCAGCTTTCTCGTCGCTCAGCTTTCTCATTGCTCAACTTCCTTTTCTTCGAATCAGCAGTCAAATTGGACAAGGGCTCATTTTTCAAATTCTTGATACGGGCATACTTCTCTTTACTATATCTAGTGGCCATTTCTGCTAAGAGAAAGAGAAACAAGTAAAAAGTCAGACAGAGAATAGACGAAGCTAATAAAGATGAAAGGAGAGTTGAAACTTATGAATAGACAATCTTACTCTTTTCCTCTTGGCAAATTTTTTCTAATGCATACTTTGAAGGCTCGGGACCTAAACAGCAGTCGAACAGATGACGAGGATCAACGAGGTTGTCAAAATCCTCAATTTCACGGTCGTATGCAAGAGTAACACGAACCCAGTGACGATGTATATCTTCTAAGTCAGGATGATCAAAAGCTGCAAAGAATCAGAAGGAAAATATTATTAGACGAGTAATTACGATTTGAAAGAAAAACAAGAGAAGACAATTGAAATATGCACCAAGTGCTGGGACTTCCCATTTTGGTAATAATCTTGGGACTTTCCCCCAGAAATCTTCAAACAGAGTTTCCCAACCCTTTCCAAAAATAAAAAAGTACCGTGATTTCCAATCACAAAAGAACAAAGGAATACCTTTAACAATCCTAGATTTCCTATCCTAAGGTAAAAGTTCAAAATACCCATTGTGGGTAGAGGCTTTCAAACAGTACAAAAACAAGAATTCATTCAAAGTTATCATTTCCCCATCGCAAGCAGACATCTAGATGGACATACAACTTATGATTGTCCTCCAAATGTTAGGGATGAGTTGACCTGGGGCGATTTGGAATTCATTTAGAAGGTGCATGATGAATGGATAGACAGGGAAATGAAGGTCACACAAAAAGTTAGCCTCGTAAAAGCACACCTCTCCTTGGACAAAATCACAAGCTTTCTGACCCAGGAAAGGCAATCTAATAGAGGCACCCGTAGGAAATTGGAACCTTTTCCCAAAACCTTTTAGATGACTCTCTTTCAAGGAACAAGACTAAGAAAGAGCATGCAAGGGGCGAGAAGAAGAAGACAAAGGTAACTTTGAAGCCGCGGTATCAACTACCTTACTCAAAGACTCTGCATTAGAAGACAATCCAATCTCTAACTCACTGGACCTAATATCATCTTCCCTATACTCAATGGTGGCCATCTCAGAATGGTATTTTATTAGAGATTGACGGATTAAAAGGTTGAGAGAAAGCAAAACAGGCCTAAGTACAAAAAAATGGGACACAAACAAACCCACTTGGGGATGTCGACCAGAAGAATACTCTAAGAATACTCCAAACCTAGCAAAGAAAAATGAAACCGAGGGGCACTCTTGGCTAAGGAATTCAAACCAACCATCAAGCATAGGGAAAAGAGGCCTTACCAGGGAATTTTGAATTATGGAGATTTCTCAGCACTTTGAATTCCAAAACAAATAGGGCGGAGGAAGAGGAACGGTCTCTCTAAAAAGGAAAATTGGAATTAAGGTGCGCCAAAATCAATGAAGTTCCACACGCACCACGAATAGATGACCAACACATGTTTTTTTCCTGGGGACTAGTTGTTTCGCATTTATGACGGGAGCTAGATTTTGAGAATTGAGAAGATACGAATCGTCACGTCTAATCACATTCCTAAGATCATCCAAGTTCATGACAACCATAAAATGGGGGGGCAACTGATGATGACCAAGTAAAGGTCGTCTAGGTGAAAGACAACCATAGCCACATCCAAGTCAGGGATGGGTGTAGGGGTAAGACCCCATCGGTATACACAAAGACAGGTCTGCATACATTGAAAGCGTAAATAAATGCTATCAGGGTAGCTGACAAGGAATAAGTGCGCCAGAACGTTTACAAAAGCAATGATGACCTAACAGCCACCCGTTACATCTTAAATATAATCTTCACTGTCAATTAATGTTGCATTTCCTTCAAGAGAAAAACGCCCAGAGGAGCATTAACAGACATAACTACACCAACATGAAGTGAGCTATAAAAAGGGAATGCAACTCAAGTAAAGAGATAGGAAAAAATTGATGGATACTTGTGAGAGAATTCTTCGAGGGCCATTTTTGCTGACTTTAGCATCGGAGTATTCTCAATTGGCACCACGTCGCTGAAACCTCTTTTGCCTTTCTTTTCTTGTCAACAGGTACCGGAGCTTGTCCATCGACATTGACAAGGAGCATACTGATGAGGTCATTATCCGGCTTCATCAAGAATCTCAAAAAAAAAAAAAAAAAAAAAATTCTTGAAGAAGGAATAATATTTTTTTTTTCCTTTCTTCTTTCTCAATCAGGTAGCAAGGTATGATCTTTTTTTATTTTTTTGTAACTTGTGTGTCCGGCCCCACAATTTCTAAAGAAACTTGCAACAAGTTTATCTTGTCAATTAGAAGAACAATCATCACCACCATTTGAGTAGATTGCATCAAATCTATAACATAGATTGCACCAAGTTTTATCAATCTATGGGGATATTAGTTGATTATCTTCCTTGTGCTCTCTTCTTCTTCTTCTTTTTCTTCTTCTTATTTTTTTTTTAAATATGAATCTAATTTATTCTTTGCCCCCCTTTCTTCGTGCAACTACGGTCCATCTTAGAACACTTTAGCCTCAAATTTTGCAAGAGTTCCATCACCCAAATCTTTAGAGGTACATTCTTGTACAAAACTTTTCTTATTTGTGAATCTCTCTTCCTGCATGTCTATTTTTGTTTTGTATTGTTCCACCTCCATTTAGAATAGGTAATATGATGACTTAGTGGCACTACAAAGAACTTGCAAGAGTTTATTTTGTTCCTCAAGCCAGGTAGCTACCAATACAACGATCTCGAAGATAATCTTGAAGACGAAGATTGCATTAGAGATGAAGACAATCTCAAAGACAATCTTGAAGATGAAGACTGCCTTGAAGATGAAGACTCTCTTAAGGATGGAGATAATCTTGAAGACGAAGACTACCTTGAAGATGAAGACAGCCTTGAAGAAGAAGACTACTTTGAGGATGAAGACAATCTTGAGGATGGAGACAATCTTGAAGACAAAGACTGCTATGGAGACAATCTTGAAAACAAAGACTGCTCTGAAGACGAAGACGGCCTTGAAGACAAAGATTTCTATGGAGACAATCTTGAAGACGAAGATTGCTCTGAAGACTGCCTTGAAGATGAAAACTCTCTTGGAGATGAAGACGATCTTGCTAATGGAGACAATCTTAAAGACAAAGACAATCTTAAAGATAAAGACTGCCTTGAAGATGAAGACAATCTTAAGGACAGAGACAATCTTAAGGATAAAGACTACCCTAAAGAAGAAGACTATCTTGAAGACGAAGACAATCTTGAAGATGAAGACTGCCATGAAGATGAAGTCAAGCTTAAGGATGAAGACTACCCTGAAGACGAAGACTATCCTGAAGACGAAGACAATCTTGAAGATGAAGATTTGCCTTGAAGAGGAAGATAATCTATACAAGACCTTGAAGACAAAGACAATCTTGAAGATGAAGACAACCTTGAAGACGAAGACTATCTTGAAGCCAAAGACTTCCTTGAAGATGAAAATTTTCCATGCAAGGATGTGTGTCCATTGATATCTTGTAGTAGAGCAATGCTTGCATTTGCTGATATACTAACTTTATGTTTTTTCCTCTTTTTATTGCATGTCCATGCCCTTTTTTTTACCTTCTTTGCAAGGTAGTTTATATTCCTTCCTATATTTTTTGTAGGTTCGCCCTCTGGTCATGGTGTTCTTCAAAGACCTCTTCATTCGACAAGAAGTACCTTGTTGTTACGAAAGAATCGAATGACGCTAAGGAAGTAGACATATCAATGCTTGTTGAAAGGCCAATTATTGGTCCATTTGTGGAAAAATGGCCTGAACTTAAAGATTCAAGCGACATTGTTGAGTGGACCTAGGATGCCTCTCGAAACTCTGGTTCCCCCTTTGAAGCGTTGTCGTTGCGTAGTTCTCTTCACAAGAATACTTCAAAGTCACGTTATCTAGTGACTCTTGGCCACCATATTATTTTGGGCAGAACACGTTGGGGCACTCTTTTCCAGATCAATGATGAGTGGAATTATATACCTCTATATTGGGAATGGCTTGAAGGACTCTTAGCAAGGCCCATATTTATGACGCAGTTTTAGCATCTCTTTACACATATGATCGGAATGCTGATGTAATGTGAGCGTTTTGCGAAGGATGGTGCCCACAAACCAAAATTCTTCACACATCACTTGGTGAGATGTCTATCTCACTTTGGGATTTGTATTGACTTGGTGGGCTTTCTATCTTTGGTCGTCTTCATGATGAAGCCATCCCTTGTTGTGAGGAATTGACAAGAAGTGAAAAGAAAGAGATGTTCATTCCTGACATGCCAAAAACGTATTGACCCCTTGTGATGAATTAATTGATTAATTAGTCAAGTTTATTAATTAATCAAATTAACATGCAAGTGTACGTGGCAGCACAAAAAAATCACCAATTAACTAAAGTATGCAGTGGAAAATAAATTGAAGCGGTGATTTGTTTACGAATGAGGAAAACCTACATGGCAAAAACCCTATCGGGTGATTTTAAGGTCACCACTCTCGAGAATCCACTATTATCACAACAAGAAATTACAAGTAAAGGAATCTCAGTACCTTATACCAACCTATAGTTGAACCCTTACCCCAATAGCCTATTGGACTTGTTCTGTAGTGACAATCTCTCCATTTCAATGCATGGCTCCCAGTACGTGACTAACTAATTGTACGGATCCCAGTACGTGACTTCAATCACCAATTAGAGAAGGATGTTGGTTGCAAAGTTCTTCAATTCATCACACGATGAAGATCAAGAAGCTTTTTGGTTACAAAACCCTACAGTGTACAAACACAATAGCTTCTTCACAAGAAAGATGAACTAGGGCAAATTCTATCTCCAGTCACAATTTGCATGAACAAACTTTTCCCTACACTTGTGCAACTTGTGTCACCTTTGATGGCCCTTAAAAAATAATCCTTATATATGTCTAGGGTTGTGAGAAAAGAATGCCCAAACATATAATCACGGATTGGATGAAAAACAGTCCTAGAAAACTAAACTTCATAAACCTCGACAGATACCCTATCTGTCAAGAAGCTGTCGAGCCATGGGATTCAAACAGCTCTTTAAGCCTCGATAGATGCTAACTGTCGAGCTTTAATGAGCAACACTTTCATACTTGATTCTTGGACAGACTTGCACGGTTTTTACACTTGAACTTGAAACCTTGTTTTTTGAGGCATTAAACACATCCTAGGTCTACCCAATTACAAGTAAAGTGCGTTTTGTCAAAGGATTAGCCAATTACATAAAATAGTGACATATGTTCCTAACATGTGAAACACATATGTCCTAACAATTCCAAAGAGTTATGAGCACCTATTTGCAGCCTTTCATCACCTTAAAAGTAAAAAGGAAGGAAAAGACCTGCGTGTTTTAGCAAGTGATTGGGTCAGCTTTTGGTGTAGACATGGACTGAAATATTCAAAACCACCTAGTCGGAGGAAAAAGAGGTTAAGTCGTCCTATCAAGATTCATAATCTTGATGGTTCGTTTAATAAAATTTAAGGTTGGTCCAAATGTGGGAAACGTCCTTTTATTGAACTCAAGATTGAAGATGGGCTATGGGAAAAGACCTACTTAGCCGCATTACATTCTTGTTGGCTTTGCACATTTGTTTTGCCAAGTGAAGATCTCAATACAATTCGCTCTAGAACCTTCAAGATTGCAAGCTTCATGGCAACAAGTCGCTTGTTAGTCTAGCAATACCAGATCTAGCTAGTCAACAAGATTGCTCATTCTTCTCCAATGATTAGTCGTTCGGGTGCCTGCTTCCCCGTACATTATATTTATGGCTGGTTGGGTCTTTATTTTATAACTCATTATGAGATTAACATCCCAGGACCGAAAATCTTTGCAAGACTGGTTGCAAAGCATCCTTCCTAGTGCCTTCTACTCTATCTAATTTCAAACTTCATACTATGAGTGGCTACAAAAAGTGATGGAATCATATTCATGGGAAGTATCTTGATGATGGTGTAAATACTTTGATTACAAGTGCACATCCTCCTCCTTCCAAGAGTAAGGTAGTTTAGACTATCAATGTCAAAAGCAACAGTAATAAGGATATTTGACTACCCAGATTTCATGTGGCAAACACCATCTTAAAATTTGTGAATCACAATATTCAATCCAATGAGTCTCAAGGTGTCACAACTAAATTGAAGAAGCCTCCTCCAAGGGCCCCATCTGTTGAAAGATTCTTAGAAGTGCATGATGCATTTGAAGAAGGATCCAATCCTTGAAGAAATGAGTGATGATAGTGATAGTGATCATCATTGGAATCGGACTAAAAAGCCCAAGTTGACAATACCCAGCAACCAAAATTCCCTTAAAGGCATTCCGAGTGCTTCTGAACACCTTGAGGGTGTAGAGGATCAGGTCTCTCTTTTTTTTTCATCATTTTTTTCTTTTTAGAAGAAACTTTCCTTTTGTTTATGCAAAGTATATCTTACATGACCAATGTATACCTGATTGTAGTTTGGTCAACAACTTTTGGACATGGAGGTTGACAATGAGGCGGCTTTTGAGACTAATTTCAATCCACAATCTCTCACTATGTCACCAAGAAACAAAGTTCAGGTATCCATGATTAGTCTTTAACTCTTCTTCTTGCTTTTTTTTTTTTTTTTAGTTACTCCTTATGAACTATGTTTTTTTTTTTTTTCAATCTAATCAGCGAACCTTGCAACTGGACATTGACAATGATGTGGCCTCAAATGGTAGTGAAAGTTCAATTTTTGGTCCACAGTCTTCTACTGCATTGCCAAGGAGCATAAGTGAGGCGGCTAATACTGACTCTAGGAAGAATGTTATAAGATCTCCTCAAAGAACTAAGTCTTGCACTACTGAAGTTTCTGAATATAATCCTAATGATGAAATTTTGAAAGGTCACATTGATCTGGCATTGAATCTTTGAAAAAGTCTCCAGCAAAAGATTGTTAAAACTCCATTCAACAAGACGTATCTACTCCTTGATAGGGCTAGCAAAATTTTTAATGCCATAACAGCCAATCAAGCTATTGATCCTTCACCATTGGAAACATTGGTTACATAATATTTTGATAAGGCCAATACTTTCACATCTCTATAGTCTTCCTTTTCCTCGTGTATGATGCTTGAGCAGCGTGACAAAAAATTGACAGAATATAAAATTTAACTTGATGATTAGCTAAAGGTAGAGGGTGAATTATTAGCACATGGTGAGACACCTAAGGATGGATTAGTGCACACCAATTCTAAAATAACAGAGTTCCAAAAAGAACTTGAACGATTATTCACCCACAAGAAAGAACTTGAAGCTTCTGTCCTTGAAAATGATGAAAAGCTATCAAGCCAGAAAGCAATCATTTCAAGCATCCGAGAAGAGATTTCTTCTGTAGAGACTTCTCACACCTTAAGCAATGCCAACACTGAATCTTTGGAGTTGCTAGAACAAGAATTAAGGACCGCCCATGATGAATTAGAGAATTACAATTGGAAATATTAACTTGTAATAGATAGTCATTATAACTATCATCTTCTTTTCCTTTTTTTTTTTTTTTTTTTTTTGTGAACAATAAAGGAATTCCATCATGTCAATTTATTTTTTTAATGGATTGTTTATTTCTCTAGCTCTTGCTTCAATGAATGTTCAAAAGGTTTTTTTTTTTTTTTTTTTTTTTGATATGTGACTGAACTTAGCATAGAATGCCAAGCTGCCTACATACCCCTTGAAGGGGATCAAGTCATTACGTAGTTCAAGGGTTTTTTTTTTTTTTTTTTTTTTTTTGTGAACACTTTCAAGAGTAATGGGAAAACATCATGTACCCTTTTAAGTGTTGAGGTAGGCAGTTCAGGCTCTTACCAAAGAGTGCTTCAATCTTTAGGCATAATAACGTTTCAAGAATTTGCCGTTGATAGGGCCAATTCTAAAACCATCTTCAGCAACCAACTTGTATACTCCATTTGTATAGACTTCTTGAACAACATATGGTCCATCCCATTTTGAAACAAACTTGTTCTTAGTGCGATGGGTGACAATGATGGGTCTTCGTACAACAAAAATCAAATCTCCAACTTGGAAAGATCGATTACGAACCTTTCTTGTTGAAAGTCCTAGAAATACGAGCTTGATAACACTCAAGGCATTGTTGTGCCTCCAGCCTTTTTTCTTCCAAAGCTTCTAATTCTTCAAGTCATAGACAAACATTGTCTTCATTAGAAAGACCTTCTTGAATGGCAATCTTTAATGAAGGAATTTGGTGTTCAAGTGGTAGAACAGTTTCTACCCCATAAACAAGAGAATAGGGCGTTGCTTGGGTAGGTGTTCGATATGTTGTATGATACGCCCACAAAGCTTCCTCAACTCTTTCATGCCAATCTTTTTTCAACTTTCCTACAACTTTCTTGAGCAAATTGCATAGAGTTTTGTTAAAGGTTTCTGCGAAACCATTGGCTGGAGCATTATACATGGAGGAATTATGCTGTTTAAAACCAAAGTCATTGCAAATCTTGTCCAACAACTTGTTGTAGAATTCCTTTCCATTATCAGTGATGATGTAACGAGGTATACCATATCAAAGATGATATTTCTTTTGATGAAATTCACAACAGTTTCTTTCTTCACTTCACGAAATACAGTAGCTTCAACCCACTTAGAAAAATAATCTGTCACAGCTAGGATATATGAATGTCCATCAGAGGATTTTGACGTCAATGGCCCAACCACATCTAATCCCCAAGCATCAAATGGCCATGAAGCTACAGTAGGATGTAGGGGTGCTGGAGGTTGACAAATGAAGTTTAAATGAAATTGACATGCTAAGCATCTTTTTGCATACTCCACAATCCTTTACCATAATGGGCCAATAATAACCCATTTGCTTGATTTGAAAATGAAGTTTAGGACCTGATTGGTGAGCACCACAAATCCCTGAATGAGCTTCTTCAAGTGCCTTGGCAGCTTCCTCATCATCCAAGCAACAAAGGAGAAAACCATCGAAAGAACGACGATATAAAGTACTCTTGTAATAAACAAAACGTGGAGTTCGTCGCTGAATATCTGTTCTGTGTCGAGGATCATTGGGCAATTTTCCATGTTCTATATAATCAATGATAGGCTGCTGCCAATCTTCTCTTTCTATTTCAAAAACTGAAATTGCATTAACTTCTTCTTCTATCTCATCCTCATCAAAGTTTGGAGGTATTACCCATGTTTGGCATATTGGAATTTTTATCTCGGGATCTTGTAAAGAGTTGTTACTAATTTGGCAAAGCATTAGCTTGTTTATTCTCATTTCTTGGGACATGTGTAATACTAATATGATCAAACCATCTCAAAAGCCTCTTGGCATATTTGCAATATGGAATCAATTTTGGTTTCTTCACATCATAGTGCAAAAGCACTTGGTTTATGATTAACTTTGAATCTCCAAAGACTTCCAAACGAGTTGTTTTCGCATCCATTGCCATTTCAAGACCTAGGATTAGTGCTTGATACTCAGTAACATTGTTTGAACAACATTCTGTAAGAGAAAATGCAGATGGGATTATATCCCCTTCTGGAGTTACAAACACCACTCCAACTCCGGCACCACAATGTTGAGCAGCTCCATTAAAAAATAACTTCCAAGGTTGTGAAATTTAAACAAGAATTACTTCTTCATCAGGAAGGTCATCAGACAGCTTCCAATCATCAGGAATAGGATGGTCAGTAAGGAAGTCGGTCAAAGCTTGTTTTTTCACTTCTTTTTATCGGACATATATTATCTCAAACTCTTGGAGTAAGAGAGCCCCTTTTGCTAGCCTTCCCAAAATAACTGGCTTAATCATAATGTATTTGATAGGATCTGCCTGTGAGATGAGCCGTATTGAATGGGCATGCAGGTAATGTCTTAGCTTTTGAATGGCAAACATCAAAGCTAAACATGCCTTTTCAATTGGTGAATAATTGAATTCAGGACCATGTAGGATTCTACTAAAGTAATAGAGAGTGTTCTCCTTTCCTTCTTCATTTTCTTAAGCCAGAAGCACTCCTAAACATCATTCTTGTGCTGCTATGTAAAGAATAAGTGGCCACCCCTGTATGGGTACTCATTGAACAGGGGGATTTAGCAAGTATGTTTTGATGCTCTCAAAAGCATTTCTACATGCTTTATCCCACTTAAACAAGACATCTTTCTTCATAAGGCAACTCCTGATGTAGACAAGCTTTCCTTGAATACTTTTGAGCTCATGAATATTTCGAGGTTCTGGCATTTTTTGAAAAGCATCAATCTTCGACCTATCAAATTTCAATTCCTTGGTGTCAAACTATGAATCCTATGACTTTTCTTGATGTAACTCCAAATGCACACTTCATAGGATTCATTTTAAGTTGGTACCTATGAAGTCGCTCAAAGACTTGACAAAGGTCTTTCAGATGTTCTATTCTCTTCTTTGACTTCAAAACAAGATCATCAACATAGCACTCTACATTCTTGTGAAGTATGTCATCAAATATTCTTTGCATCGTGCTTTGATAAGTGGTGCCTGCATTCTTTAATCCAAAAGGCACAACTTTATAGCAGTATATTCCTTTTGGAGTACGAAAAGCAGTGAGCTCTTCATCTTTTGGAGCCATGCGAATTTGATTGTAACTAGAGAACCCATTCATAAATGAAAGAGCTCCATGGCCTACTGTAGCATTAACCATAGTTTCTATTGAAGGAAGAGGAAATTCATCTTTTGGACATTCCCTATTAAGGTCACGAAAGTCGACGCAAACACGAATTTGTCCATTCTTCTTTCTTACAGGGATAATGTTTGATATCCATGTGGGATACTTGACTTCACGAATAAATCCAACTTCAATAAGTTTGTTGACTTCACCTTCAATTTGAGGGATTAACTCAGGCTAAAACCTACATTGTGCTTGCTTTGTTGGTCGCACCCCATGCCTTATTGATAAGTGGGGAACAGCGACCTTTGGATCTAGACCTGGGATTTCTTTGTATGTCTAAGCAAAACATCCCTATACTCTTTAAGGAGTTTAACAAAAGCATCTTCTTCCTCTAGGGAAAAATTTGCATTTATAAAGACTGGCCTAGGGTCTTCGATAGTGCTAATGTTGACTTCCTTCAATTCATCAACTGTAGCCCATACGCCTTCTTCAAATGTGGGTGAAGCATCTTCAACATTGTCTTTAATAGGAGACTCCTCCTTTGCGACTTTAGTGATTATTATATGATTTACTTAAACAAACAATCTCGTCTTCCACCATTTGTTTTATGGATACCATTGTACGTTTTTTAACAGTCAAGACTTCTCCAGTATGTACTTCCCAAATACTTCTGCGCTTCATGCTAGATGGAATGGAGCTTCAAACCTTGTTTGAATCTTGCTCCATAAGGAGTGTGTCGTCAACATCTCGGTGAAGGAAATTTGACATCTTATTTTGCTTTTGTCTTAACTTCTTATCCTTTGAGAGTTGAGAAGAAGTTGCATAACTAAGTTTTGTAAGAGCAGATCTTCGAGTGCCATTTTGGGAAGAAGTTGAATGACTGAGTCTTGTAAGAACAAAGCTTCGAGTGTCATCAACAAAGTTATCATCTTCTTATGTCCCCAACTTTTCGAAGACTGAGATATGGGGAGTGGGTTGGCCAATGCGATCAAAAACAGATGGTTTCTTTGATGGCTTTGAAGATTTTTTTTCTTCTTTATCATTTGCTAAAATCACCTAAACACTAGCTTTCCAAATGGAGATGTGAATGGGAGTTGGTGGAGTGTATCCAAGTCTAGCCTTAGAACTTGTTGCCCCAACACCCTTTGCTTTTGATGTCTTTTGTCCTTCTTTTGCAAATACTTCAGGGATGTGCTTGCCCAAACCACTTGGCATATCATGGTTATAACCAGCTTTAGCCATAAGTCTATTCATGTTAAGGTCAAAACCCTCTTTGGTTCTTTTGGCGGGAAAAGTCCCATGCTCAACAATTGGTCCTTGGGATAGTCTTTACCCTTTCAATGGTTGACTTGAGGGTCTTGGTTTTGTGATTTTAGTTACTGATAGGTTTCATACTTGGAAATCCTTCGATATTGACTCCTCCTCTCCTGAAAATGGGGATTGGCCTTCTTTTCTTTTTCTTCTCTTCTATAGAAGTCTCGGTTTACTTGGTTTCCTTCTCCTTTATTAGAGAATCAATCCTTGGAGCTTTGGAGTGGGGTTTTTCTTCTTTGCTAGACGGTAAAGCCACGACTTGGGTTTCTTCTATCGAATCATCTTCCAAGTAAAATTTTGCATCAATGAAGTGTGACTCAGCTACAGTAAAGGGCTTGTCCATCTTGGAAATATTTAAGGCATTGGTGATACATAGATGGCACAACACCATACTCATGCAACCATGGTCTTCCAATAAACAATTTGTAAGTGGTCTTGGCATCAATGGCATGAAAGAGTTCACTTGATTCCATTTCACCAATAAGCATATGAAGTCTAATTTTCCCAATAGCTCTTTGTCCACCTTGATTAAAGCCTTGAATCATCAACTTACTCGAAAGTAGTTCATTTTAGGAGATTCCAAGTTCTTTCAATATTTTGAGTGGGAGGATATTGACTGTAAATCCACCATCAACAAGGATACAATTGACTTGTTGTTCTTGAATGTAGCCAATCATAAACAATGGGCGATTGTGAATCTTGGAGCCCAACAAAAAATCATCATTAGTAAAAATGATTGAAGACCAGTATGCTCTATACACGATAGCTTGTTCTCTCTCCTCCTCGCAATCTGATTCTTCTTCATCACTTACTTTATAGCATGTGAGAGACGAAAAGATATAATCTTGAAAATTACGAGGGATGAATTCTTGTAAAGTAACTGATTGTCGTGAACTTTGCATGGATTTACCTTCAAGAGGTAGTACTGCTACTTCAGTTCTAGACTTCATCACCTTCGTTGGCCTTTTTACTGCCTAAGATGTCTTTGGACTCTTCTTTGCATGTACATTGGATTTTGCCTTATGGTTCTTTCGTCGAGTCACAAGGGTACATCCTTCTTCATTGGTAACATAAGGTTCATCTTCATAAACATGTCCATCCCTATGAGTGTCATCATTAGATATCTCAAGAATTGGTACTAGGGAGAAAGGTACCTTCAGCTTAATAGGCTCAAATGAACCAAATTGAATGGTAAGAAAAGTAGAAGTGGTTGTTAAGGTCACCATGGCAAGATTAGAAGCCACAACTTCAACATCAAATGTGATCTTTCCTTGGTGGGCTAGCTCCATAATTTTATCTTTCAACACAAAGTATTGCTCTATAGGGTGGCCTATGAGGCGATGATACTTGCAATACTTAGGGTCATTTGTTTGGTCAACCTTTTCAAGACGTTTCATCTTTGGTAACTCAATCAACTTCAATTCAAGTAAGTGATCCAACATCTTGGAGATATCAGAATCAGGGAATGGATATTATTATTCTTGCATCTCTTGTAACGTCGATCTTCTCCTTCCCTTATCTTGAGTAAAAGCAGGCATTTGTTCTTTCATCTTGGGCTTAACCGGAACATTGAGAGGAGCAGTAGTTACAATCAAAGACTGCTTGTTTTCCAGTTTAGGAGGAAATTTGCCCCCTTTGCGAGTATCTTGCCCTTTCCTTCCCTTGTGGGGTTCTTGAACAAGTGGGCCTTGGTGACCATTGGAAGCAATACTAAGCTCCATGTCATGAGCACGTGTTGCTAATTCTTCAAATGTTTTAGGCTTTATTCCTTGAAGAATATAGCTTATAGACCAATTTATTCGTTGAATGCAAAACTCAATTGCAGACACTTCAAATAATTGATATTTTCAGTTGAGACTAATATTTCTCCACCGTTGAATGTAATAAATGATAGGCTTTTCTTTCCACTACTTTGAATTGGTGAGTTCTATCATGCTAACAGTATGTCGAGTACTATAGAAATGGTTTAGGAATTCTTGCTCCATTTGATTCCAACTATCAATGGAGCCAGGTGCTAGATCGGTATACCAATTAATCGCATTTCCCTTCAAAGAGTAAAAAAATTGCCTGAACATGAGATCCCCATAAGTTCCAACATTGTTACAAGTTTCCACAAAATGAGCTATGTGTTGCCTTGGATTGCCTTTACCCTCAAATTGTTGGAACCTTGGTGGCTGATAGTTTAAAGGCATCCTCAAGAATTCTATCCTTTGAGTGTATGGTTTAGCATAGGCAATGGATTCTTGACTTCCACCCCCAACTTGGTCTTTGATAGCTTCCTTGATTAACTCCTTGGGTTGGTCAGGAGAGATAGACCCATCTGCAGAGAGTTTGAGATCCTTTGTTGAACTCTCGGGTTTGTCATTATGGGTTTGTTTTGGCTTAGAGCCTTCATCTTCACGATTCAATCTAGATGTACTCCCCATCTTATCCATTAGGAGAGTTATTTGTGTGTCTTTCAGTGCTTCTCTTTCTTTCATAGACTTCATCAATTCTTCTAAAGTCTGAGCTATAGTCAAGACTTGTTCCTCAAGAGACGTTGTGTTAGTCATCATGGCTAGCATGGCAAATGAACTAACTTGGAAGTTGGAATATTTTCTGAAAAAGAGAACTCAGAGCCATCAGGTGACTTGTTTTCTTCTTCAGCTATTGGAACTTCTTGGACTGTTTCCAAAGTTTGAGACAAAGCTGGCTGAGACAATATTTCTTTGACAATACCAGCTACGGCTTTGCTTGCCCCCTTCGTAGATGAAGTTGTTTGCGACTTCTGAGTTTTAGAAATGTTGAAAACAGGTGAGGACTGGGTTATGGGTATTGTTTGAGCATAAGCCTCTACAAGAGCTTTTGTTCTTCCGTTTGTCATAGGTCCAGCATAGGAAGAGTCAAAACTTGATGAAGAGTTTGAATCCATTGTAGGATCAACTTCACTTGTTCCAAAAAGAGGATTGTTGATTTGAATCTTCTTTAAAGCCATAGAACTTCAAAAGATATGACAAATTGATGAAGAAGAGATGAGAGGCAGAGATTGTCTCACCGAGCGTGCAAAAAATTTGAAAACACAAAATTTCTCAATTTCAAAAAATCAAACAATTGAAAAATGTGTTCCACAAATATAATTTTGTATTAATCATGTGGTGAGTACAATCTCTATTTTGACTCTTTTACAAAAAGTGCTCCTTTGATTCTATCTTCTTTATGGTCTTGACTCGAACGCAAAATTTTCTTCAATTTGGTTGGAAGATGGATTGAATGGTCTTTACAATGAATCTCTGACTTTGAGCTTGTTAGAGATTTGTTGTCCTTCATGTTCTTCAAGCCCTTCGAATGTTCTTTAAGTTCTTTAAGGATTCTTCAAGTTCTTTAAAGATTCTTGAGACAAAATTTCTCTAGAGCTTGGGCCTCTTGAAAACTTGATGTTAAAAATCAGAAGGGATGTCCTCTATTTAGTGATTTCAGAGGATAAACTCCACTTTGAATTGATATGCTTGAAAAGATGTAGTAGACTCTTGATTGGCCCAAATTTGCTTAGAGATAATTGTCTCTACTATCTATTTTGATAAAGATCATATTTTGATAGAGATAATAATCAACAAAGATAAATAATTATCTTTATTTTATTTTATTTATTTTAATAAAGATAATTATCCATAAATTTTGAATAGAAAATTTATTTTTATTTTATTTTATTTATTTTAATAAAGATAATTATCCATAAATTTTGAATAGAAAATTTATTTTTATTTTATTTTATTTATTTTAATAAAGATAATTATCCATAAACTTTGAATGGGATTTATCTTTATCTTGTGGGCCAAGTGACACATGGCAAATTTCAATATACCAATGTAATATCAATTTGGATGACACATGTCGTCATTTGATTTAATTAACTTAATGACATTAATTCAGAATTTGCCACTAAATTTTGATGTGCCATTTTATAATTGGCTTAAAATTTTGCCTCCTACAAACGCATTGATCCCCTTGAGTCCTCTCTCCACCATTTTCTATTTCGTCTTCTCATTACAGTCCTCCACACTCTCTCAAGGACTTAGCCGCTCATGTTATCCAAACCCATTTCCACGCCTTCCTTGTTCGTAGATCAAGAACCCTTAGACACCACAAAGACCTTGTTCTCATCAAGTCAGCCTTCAACTCTCTCAAGTCCTCAACTTCCAGTGAGACCCACTTCAATTATGACACTCATTCTCACAAAGCCATGGATTTGTTTCTCAAGCTTGACTATATTCAGGTTAATCATTCATGGTTATTTTTTATTTTGTTCAAAGTTCCTCTCTTTCTGTTTTTTAAGTATATGGAGTTTTTTTTTCAAGGTAGGGATTCAATGATGAGGGATGGGAAGAGGTCGATTAGCAAAGATTTGGTGAGGTTCCTAGAGTTCATAGATGGGATTGTTGTGAAAAGGCATGGGCTTTCCTTAAAAACTGTTAGGTTCTAAAAGTTTAGAATAATTGGCAAATCGTGAGCACACAAGAACATACAAGTTACAGAAAGAAGATTTCAGAATCTGCCTGGTTCGATCGATCGAAAAACAGGCTCGACCGATCGAGAATCGTATCTACAGAATTTTAATTAAGCCCAAACAGCAGTTCTAGCCCATTAAGGATTAGGGTTTCAAATCTACTTCTCCCACTATATAAAGGAAACCCTAAGCACGTTTTTTATAAGGCTTTTTAGAGAGAGAAGAGTGTGCCTCTTTTGTATTTAGGGTTTTGTTCCTAAAACCTCTCTTATTACTTCTGCCGGTGTTGTTCCTTGAAGAATCTCAAGATCCGGTATTGCTGAAGTTGCTGCCTTCTCTAATCATCAAAGGTGCTGATGATCTAAACCTTCAAGGGTGGTCTTGGAGTCACAAACAGGAGAGTTTGTGTTGCTAAACCTTTGAGTGGGATCTCAAAGTCACAAGCGTGGGTGTTTGTGTTTTGCAAAGATCAAAGAAAGAAGGAGTCCGTGGATCTCGGAGCTATCATGGGGTCGTGGTAGTAAGTTTCCTACACTTGGGTAGCAATAGGATGTTAGTGGTCTAAGTCGCTATTGTGTAAACTCCAATTCTTTCTAGTGGATTTGCTATTTTACCTTGAGGATAGCTAGGTTAAATCCTCCCCAGGTTTTTTACCGGTTTGGTTTTCCTGGATCATCATATCTTTGTGTTCTTTATTTTTCCGCTACTTTACTTGATATGATTGTTATTGTTTTAACCTAGATTTGAATAATAAACCTAAATATTCACTTGGTTAATTAATTAGGTTAAACAATCTAGTTTACAGGGGTCTAAACAAACTTACAAAAACAATGAAGAATATGAATTTTGGTCATCCAAATTGTAACAAAGGAAAGGTTTTGGGCATTAAGATTAGAAGTTTGAGTGGGCAAAGGGAAGTGATACAGAAATTAAGGGCTAGAGTTGAAAAGATTAGTGGCTTTTTTAGGCAATCAAACATGTTTAGGGAAGAACATGAAGATTATTAACAGTCATGTTCTTCCCAAAAACTAATGAGTTTTTTTTTTTTTAATTTTTAATTGATTAATTTTAATATTTGTTTTTAATTTAATTAATTAATGCGTGCGATTATATTATTTTTTTTATTCCACTGTCATTCACGTCAACTTTTGCCATTAGTTGAGTGACGGAAAAGACCTAAATGTCAGGCGTTAATTGGTTTAAGTACTAAAAGTGGTAAAAACTAAATGTAAGGACCAAAATGGAAAAAGTACAAAATGTAAGGACTAAAAGTGCATTTACGCCTTCTCTTTTCTAGATGTTGGGCATCTATGGGTAAGTGCTAACTTGCCTTTGGGCATTTATGAGTAAACTAGCCATGGTCCCACGCAATGCGCAGATAATGCTTTAAGCTATTATGTGAAAAACTTATATAAAATATTCAAAATATTTTAAAGTAATAACATGAAGTAATGTTGCAATAACATGAAGAGATTTTTGTTAAATTAATGATGTAATACAAAATTAAGGAGATGGAGAATTTAAAATATAGAGAAAAAGTTGCATAAATTAGAAATTGTTTATTATGTGGTGCAATATCTTCTAAAAAAAAATGTGGTGTAATAAGTTGATTGTTTGTTTAATCATTTCTTTTTTTGCTGAAATTTTTAATCATAATTTTTGTTTCTACATTGGCTTGGAGTTGGCATAAAAAATTTGTAATTTCATGTAAATGTTTAGGTTTTTTTTTTTTTTTTTTGGAGAAAAATGTAAATGTTTAGTTGGCTTATGGAAATATCATCTAAAATTTGTGATGTCACATTTATGTTATTGAAGTATGATAGTGGTAAGTTAAACACTCAGTGAAAATAGTGATATTTTGTTAATAGAATTTTATTATAATCCAAATATGTAAAGAAGTTGAGGTGTAAAGCTAAATGAAAAATTGCTCTTACAAAGCGCCAAATGACAGAATCGCATGGTCTCTTACGTGATTTTTTTTCTTTCTTATATATATATATATATATATATATATATATATATTTTAAAAACCATATATATATATATATATATAATTAGGGCATACTTATAGATAATTAATGTGTATTCACTTCATTGACGCATTCAATGTATTAAAAGTTTTACATAAATGTAAATTTTGATGAGAAGAAAACCTAAATGAGAGAAGCTCAATGAGTGTGCCATTTGGCAGAACCTCATGCTCTCCCACTTGAGGTCTCTGCTTTTATATATACTAGCATGAGCTATACGTACAAACAAAATGAGGATGTTGTGAATCAAAAGCGTAGAGTTCGGTCCAAGTATTTCAAATCTATTGATAGTCCTCGAAAGAAAGTACAGGCGGCTTTGAATCTATTTAGAGAGTTGTTGAGCAAGCGCATGAGAGAAATGAAAGCAGAGTCAGACTTCAAAAGTGGGGCAACCAGGGCTGTTTATATTGAAGTGGCAAAGGATCTTCAATGGGAACGAAAATGGGTTAACGTAGACAAACGGATAGGACCTGTTCCTGGAATTGAAGTTGGTGACATGTTTGAGTGTGCAACTGAACTGAATGTTATTGGTCTTCATCGTCAATTTCAGAATGGTATTGATTACATGATGAAGGGTAAACAAAAATTGACCACAAGTATTGTTGCTTCCAGTCGTTATGCCAATTACATGGGATCACCTGAGGTATTGGTTTATATAGGTCAAGGTAGGAATCCAAGGGCTGGAAAAAGTGAACCAAAAGATAAGAAGCTAGAGCGTGGAAACCTTGCTTTGAAGAATAGTATGGAAGCCGGAACTCATGTAAGGGTAATTCGAGGCATTGAAGGTTCTGAGGCTTCGAAAAACAGGATATACGTCTATGATGGCTTGTATGTTGTGGATAAATTTACACAAAAAAGAGGAGAATTTGGCAAGCTTGTATTCAAGTTTGAGTTGATAAGGATTCCGGGGCAACCAAAGCTTACTATATAGGACATGAATGTGGAAATGTTTTCTAGTTTTGCAATGCTAAGTAAAAGTTTTGTGTTTTGTTTTTGTTTTGCTTTCAAACAGTAAGGATTTCTCTGTTTCATAAACTTAGCTTTATATAATTGAAGTGTTTTCTTTAAGCGTATGATAAATACTGTTGTAAATGTCTAGATATCATGTCTAGATATCATGGCTGCATACTTGCTAATAATGGAAATTACCTATATGAAACTTGAAAAGGGTCAAATGACGACAATATGAAAAACATTTCATAAATAACTTATTGATGAAAGGTATAGAGAGGGGACTAATGTAAGACATCAATGGAATTTGATTTAGCATCTCATTGCAAATGGAATATAGCTCTAGATTATAACTAAAAGTAAAATTTCAATAATTCTTTCTCTAAAACGTTATCAAAACTATAAGTAGTTTACATCAGTTCCAAATAGAAATTACTTGAAGAAACAACTACTTTGAATCATTATTTGAAAGAGGAGTGACATAAAAACTAAAATAAGTCTCAAAAATGAAGTTCCTCGAACATATTTCATCACCAATGTCCAAGTTCAGCTTTATGTATGGCAACCAATTACTCACTCTAGTTGAAAGCACAATGTTTGAAAGAATCTCCCAAGTATTTTAGTCACTTACAATTTCATCCACCTCCCTAGATCACTAAACTATACATCTACCTACCCTAACTTCAATATTGAAAGACAGCCAAAATGTCTCATAAGAACAATCTAATTTATTTTTCTAAAAATAAACCATTGATGATTCTTTCCTAGTCCATTAGCAACATAATAATATTAACTATATCGGAGTATTCAATGTTCTCAACTACCGAGACATTAAAACAGTTAATGCTGTTTCAAGTGCTTGAATGAAGGAGCAAAATTAATATTAGCAACCAACTTTAAGTTATAATAATAAATTAATAATAAAAAAGGACACATTTGTACATTATACCAATTTTTGCATATGTACATTAGTCATAATTTGGAACCTAATTTGGTGTATATTAGCCAAAGGATTGTAACATGTTATAAATAAAAACTATCATGACCATAAGTATATAGTTCCATCTGATTGCTTCAAGTCTTCGTTCACTAAGTTTTAGCTTCAACACTCTGAGAGTATATAGATAACTAAATTCATTAGAGCAGATTGCTTTATCAGATAGCATGCACAAATAAATTGGGATGATCAGTTCATCCAACAACCTTGTCTTGAATCTTAGTCCCACATTATTGAAGTCTATATATGTCCATGTGTATCATCTTTTCTAGAGAATATGTAAGATTTGAAGAGGTCTCATGCATTTGGTTGGGATTGGTGAAAGTTTTGGTAGCCTATCAATTTTCTATAAATCAATCAAAATATGGAGAGATTGGTCCAAGTTTTGCTTGAGGCAACTTGTATTTTCAAAATTTGAAACCAATCCAAAATAAGGAAGTTTTTAAGCATTCTCACAAAATAATAAAATCAACATAGAAACAAATCAAGATTAATTGTTAAAAAAAATGCCTGAAGGGTTTGTGTGCCTCTAAAAGAAATATATTTCTTCTATTATCAATCAATGTTCCATAATTGTAAATTCATCCACAAAAAAAAAGGTAGTACTTGAGTTTCAATAAAGGCCTCAACCTCCATTGCAACAGGGGCCAAGACGTTACAACTACATGACCACCCTCCTTATTTCCCTTCCACCTAAAAGATCTCTATGTATAAGGATTCTAGAATAAAACAAAAGATTATTTAGGAATTTTCTCAAATAGATTGTGTATAAAAATTTAAGTTGTTCTATTGCCTTATATTCAGAAAAATCATATAGAAGAAATAGAAGAAAAAAAAAATTTAAATGAAGGCTTCAGATCTTCCACCATACTCGTACTTACACATACTAATCATTATTTTTGAAAACCTGTAAAACGAAAGAATGTACATGCATCGATTTAGCTGTGAAACCTGAAATACCAAAGCAAACCTCTATAGATAGTGTAGCACATGATGTAGCATCAATATCATCCTAGCAATCCAATTATCTATTTGATCTATTGGTCGTAGTGGTGGGCCATTAAATTTGTGAATATTTGTAGAGTTCTTACTAATATCTTAATAAATTTAAAATCTGTTTGGATTGGTCATGATTTCAACCATTTTGCTACATTACTTTTTCTAAGTGTAAAATGTGACAAACCTTGTAATGCATGAGTTATATTGCCACTATAACATTATATTTTAAAATGAATATGATTTGCATTTAATCTTTTAGTACTGGAAAAAACTTATCTCTTAGTTGCTTAGCTATATATTATATCTGATTACAACTAATGTAATGAATATTTATATTTGCTATATTATATGTTATAATCTGAGTACAACCTCCTCAATTTAGCTGAACTAAAAATAGTCAAAACACTAAAATTCTAAAAATTTAAAGTATATGCACCCCAAAAAATTAGATGGCAAGCAATCAACACCAATCCAATCAAATATGGTGATGAGAAGTTTTTTTCTTCACTCATCCTCTGCTTATCCACTTAGAGCTTTTTTCTTCTTCTGGTAGCAAATCTAAGTCATGAATGTGTATGGGATAGAACAATATACTACCACTTTAAAAGGCTTAGACATAGAAACTTACCCCAAGAGAACGAACTTCTAATGGAATCATTCATTTCATAACTTCTACTTCTAAGAACGTTCCTCATGGACATGCAAGGCCCCAAACTTTTGGGTTTTACATGTTTCCAAAAAAATAAACATTCTTAAGGAATATTACAGAGACAAATCATTATGATCTTTTGCAATTCAAAATCACTTGGAAATGATTGTTTCTTACATTAAATTTAAAAATCATAAAATTATACATAGACAGATTGGATATTTTACTTCCATGCTAATAGACTTAATTGGGAAATTAGAAATCCCAAGTGAGAAGTTCATAGACTTAATCAGCAAAACAGATCTCTCAACTCAGAGTTGCAACAACTGAGGCAACTAGGGTCCAAGTACGAGAATCGGCAGAGAACAAATTTAAACTTTGTTTGGATGAAGGACAAATTAAGTCTTTAATAGAAATGGAATGGAAAGCTCTGTTTGTATAGAGGATAGAATTAAGGACATGAAGGTGATATTACTTGAAATTGATTTACTTAATATTGAATTAGTGTAGGATATCCGTGGCTGTCAATACATGTGGTGAGCTTAGCCAAATAGGCAGTTTGCTTAGCTACAGGCTATTTGATTGGAGCATGGGCTTTAGGAGACGATGGCTAAAAGAAATTGACTGTTAACCCTGTTTTTGGGGTGCAAATTGGTTACATGCATAGCAAAAACAAAACTAATGTCTGAAGTTAAAAAGGTGAACATCATAAGTACGATGCTAGGTTGGTGGCATTGAATTTCAACCTCTATATATTGTTTTATGTTGGGACAGAAATTTAGTCTGCTTTTCATGTCAGCAATAGAGTGTTTGGTGGCTATATATGCTGTTTTGCATTTGATAGAAAATGTTCATAAAATTGTGCAATCAGTCTTTCTACATTAATAATTTTCATTGAATCAATGATTCTAGATTTGGGTTTTACATGTTGCCAAAAAAAATATCAATTAGTCAACAAATTACTTTGAATGAGATTCAGGAAGCATGAAGTAATTCTATCCCAAAAAAAAAAAAACAAGGAGAGCCATTAAGGCATATTGCAAGAGCAGAGTTTAAATCAAATAAAATTAAATCAAGCCCCAAAGAAAGTAATGGAGAAACAAAGACATTAAAAACTTATAGATTCAAACAGTGTAAGAAATATCACATCTATCCAATAAAGACATATATGTCTGACCAGTTAATTAAGGCATA
Source organism: Lithocarpus polystachyus (assembly GCA_033629205.1). NCBI lineage: Eukaryota > Viridiplantae > Streptophyta > Magnoliopsida > Fagales > Fagaceae > Lithocarpus > Lithocarpus polystachyus. The sequence goes on along the minus strand of CM066170.1, from coordinate 44,683,528 downwards.
TTGCAAGAACAGGGTTTAAATTTATAAGAATTATGTCATAATGCAACTCATATCCCAACAGCCCACCCAAGTCCCCAACCAAACTTTAAATCAAATTAAATTAAATCAAAGCCCCAAAGAAAGTAATGGTGAAACAAAGACATTAAAGAATTATAGATTCAAATAGTGTAAGAACTATCACATCTATCCAATATAGACATAAATGTCTGATCAGTTAATTAAAAAAGCCAGCAATAACAATTCAACATCCTAAAAAAAATCAAGTAGAAAGAAAAAGCAACATAACAACATCCACACCACAACACTACATGAAGAAATCAGAGCTCAAGAGCAATTGGGATTTAGAGATACCTGAACTGAATCATCCAACTTCTGTCAGTGTTAATATACTGTGAGGATAGGAAGAGATGAAGGAGGGAAGAGAGAGAGACACTAGCGTTAGAAAGATGAAGTCTGAAGATTTGAAACTGTCTTTGGAAGGGAGAGAGGCTAGGTTAGCAAGCTGGAGGGATGCAGTTTAAAATTGAATCCGTGAAAGACAAAGGGTTGCTGTTGAAAAATTGAAACTCTAAAGGGTTGTTGAATCCGTGAAACACAAAGGGTTGCCGTTGCTGAAGGGTTGTTTTTCTCGAACCGTTAAACACAATAAACCAAAAAGTAGGGAGACTAAAGGCCCATGAAACACAGGCTTGGGTTTGGGCTTAATGGTAGAATTAAAACTATAAAGAATGGGCTTTATGGTGGAAATAAAGTTGGGAATTATTTTCTTTTTATTACTATTTTAAATTTTAGGAAAAGTATTTTTAAATTGTTGGACAAATACAAAAAATAGGATGAAAATGACATGGCAACTGACATGGCTCAATGTGAGAGTAGCGACATTAAGTGCTACGCTTCGGCTTTTAGTAATATATATAGACTAGTATTTAACCCGCACAATACGCGGGATCATTTTATGTAATAAAAAACAATCAACATAACAATACATTAAAATTCGTCAAGTGTATGTTGTACAGCCCCTCATTTGTCCTATACTTGCAGAAATCCTATCTATAAAATACAATACAAAATATCACTCCCTTCATATGTTACAATAGTTTTCATCTAGAAACAAAATATCAAGCAAACCAACCACAAACTAAAGGTCTTTTTTGTTAGTTTTTTTTTCTTTTCTTTTTTTCTTTTAATAAGCCTTGGGTTTATAGAGACAAAACATAACCTTAATTCACAACACATACTTTGAAAACATTTTGTTTTTTTTACTCCTCATTCTCCAATGAGAATTGCTCTTTTGGTTTCCATGCTATAAGAGCATCTTCAGTGGGAATGCCAAATGAGAAATGTAAGGATTATTTAGCATTAGGAGCCAAAAATCACCCAGCATTTGGACTTGTAAACATTCAGAATTGTAAAAAATTTTCAATTGTGCTACAGTAGCATCTTATTAATAAGATGCTACTGTAGCACAATTGTATTTCCAAAATTATTTTTTAATTGTCTCTCTCATCCTTTTTATAAAAAACTCTAACCAACTTTCTCTCTCCTTTCTCTCTCATTATTTCTTTTCTTTTCTCTATATTCCGTCTCTCTCATTTTGCTCTGTTCTCTCTAGCTTCAATACCCCATAGCCACCACACCATAGCCTGACCCACTGTCACCGGCTATGGCAAGCCACCACCCACTCATTATTTCTCTCCTCTCTCTCGTTACAGATCAGTGTGGTGGCGTAGAGATCGGCGTTTGGGGTTTGGCGCAGAGATTGGTGTTTAGGTGTGGGGTGGAGATCGGTGTTGGGTGTGGTGATTGACGTTGGGTGTGGGATATGGAGATCGCCATTGGGCATGGGTTTTCGGCATTTAAGTAGTCTCGTGTTTGGGTTGTTGGTCATGGTTGGGTCCAGTGTTTGGATCGTTGGTCGTGGTTGGGTCCGGTGTTTGGGTCGTGGCTAAAGTGGGTTGTTGGTCGTCGGAGATCACTAGTGTTTGGGTTTGGCGAGGTCATGGCAAAATCGGCGTGGGTCACGAGGATGGGTTTAGTGGAGATCGGCGTGGGTCACGGCGTGGGTCACCACATGGTTGGACTTTGGCTCTTTTAGGTTCTGCCTTTCTGGTGGGTTTTTTTTTTTTTTTTTACTTCTATTGTGACGCTGGGTTTTTTTTTTTTTAATATGGGTTTTTGTTCTGGTGGAATTTTGGTGGGCAGTGGTGGCGTTGTAGGCATGGTAGAGGCGCGGTGGTGGTGACTGGGCAGTGGAGGCGTGGTGATAGAGGTTGAGGAAAAGTGGAGGAGAAAATTAAGAAAAAAAAAGGAAAAAAATATTTTATTTGATAGATATATTATTTTAATGAGTAGAATAGGGAAAAAGAATTTGAGATGCTAGGAGAATTGTAAAACTGTATCGTATAATTGATAAAATGGTTTTTTAGAATGGTATAACAGAGTAGAATTAGAATTTGAGATGCAGATGCTCTAACAACTTCAAATTGTTAATTACAACTGACAGAATTAGAATCAATCAATCAATCAATCAATAAACAAAATCACTAATAAGATTTTAGATGAAAAATATGAAACAATTCTCACAAAATCTAAAGTTATATATTACAATGTCCTTAAAATAAAATTTTTTAATAAATAATTCCGGCAAGCATACACAAAATAAAATAATAGATGCAAGAAACCATTGTTTGCAAGGGACTAAACTTAATTTTGTTGTGGGTATATATTACAAAGCAATTTGTTGGGAATTTTCTTGCATTCAACTCTATATACCTGTAAATAAAAATTAGCCTCATCACACGCACTTCGCGCGTGCGATGAGGCTTTTTTTAATTTTATTTTAGTGCTTCTATTTAGTATTTTATAGCAAAATAAAAATTTGTATTTTGAGGATCTAATTTATAAGTGGATTAAGCAATTTGAAAATTTTTGCACGTGCGATGAGACTTTTTTTTTAATTTTATTTTAGTAGTCCTATTTAGTATTTTATAGCAAAATAAAAATTTGTGTTTTTATTTTATATATATATATATATATATATAATTTTTATTTTGAGGATCTAATTTATAAGTGGATAGAGCAATTTGAAAATTAATAAGTGAATTAAAAAAAAAAAAAAACAGGAGAGTGACCCTATTTTTTAGGCAATGTTTTAGTGGGAGTTAGAGTTGCATTTTTACCGGATTGTCCTTTAGTTTTGTCTCTACTTAAACATAGGGGTGTAGGAGTATTTTTGAACTAAAAAAATGAGGAATCCAAACAGAGGAAGCCCCTTAAATAATAGTACAGATACAACCTAAATAAAATCACATATTTTCATGCAACAATAACTGCACAGTTCCAACACTACTTTTTTTTTTTTAATGAAAACACGCACACCAAGTAGAGAGGAGGAAACCAAAAAATTAAAACAATAATAAATAAAAAAGAAATAGACATTCCCTCACTTCCCCACTCTTTGTCTGTACTGAATCTAATTTAAGGAGATGACAGATATCATCAAATAATTTGCCAACAACAACTATTTTAAAGAGGAACCCAATCTAGAATTCTTGGAAATTATTTTTAGCATTGCCACTAATCAGCTAATATCAGTCAGTTACATTTAAACTAACTAAATTCATACATGCACTAAAGAATTAAACCTAGTATGTAAACATTATAAACTGAAAAATCAATGTGTATATAAATAATATCAAGGAAAATTCTTGTTAAGTCAAGTATCTCTTAATTAGCACACAGACGCAATTTAAAGAATTCAAAATTCCATTTATACACTTCTCTGATTATGGGATTAAACCTAGGGCATGAATGAAAAAAAAAAAAAAAAAGACACTTGTTTAGAAAATGACCAACCTGGCATCAACATATGATTTAGAAAAAATGATAATTAAAATCTTATAAGTTATAACTAATGCAGATTTGGTTCATGGTTTTTCTGAAGGTTGTGGGTTTGAGAGAATATTGTTATTGATCCTCAAGAAGCTTACATGATAGTAATGATTACATTGTCCTTATTAGCTTTAATATGAATATCACGATCAACACACTCTTGTAAAAGCTCAAGCTTATCAACATTGAGAAACGACAGCTTGTCTAAAGGCATTGACTGCATTAAAATGAACTTTAAAATTCTGGATTATTGATTTTTTACACTCAATTTATGACAAAGTTCAACGCTAGGGGATAACCATAAACACCAGCCCCTTTTAAACCCAAGCAATTTTTGCATAATCACAATCATACTTCACTACACGAAATATTTCACACCTGAAAAACCAAAGCCAAAAAAAAAAAAATAATAATCAATTTTGTAATTGAAAATAAACTTCCAACCTAGACTCCATGTGGCCACCAATGTTTATTATGTGTGAGACACTGAGTCTAAGAGATGATATTTACAACTTTTTAATAATGCCTGGCCTTTGCTCTACCAGTTGCACTATTTGGACTTAAACCACAATAGCCAAGTATCAAAATAATCTGAAAAAATACATCTAGACAAATATCATTCATCCACCAATCTTAGAAAAAACTGACAGATATACACATGCCTGATAAGCTCCAGAAGAAACAGCTCGTCCTTTGTATCTGCACAAATAAATAACCCAACTTCTATTATATGAAGCAATAAATTCCGTTTTACAATCAACCATTGTATAACCTTGGTCTATCCTACGTAAAAATTAGAAAAAGACAACTATAATATAAGCAACATGTTTCATCAAATAGTAATATACTATAAGAGCTTGTACCTTTGAGTAAAACATTTGAATTTTAACCTTTAAACTATTCGTAGCTGTTCTAATTTTCACTAATCATAATCTTGTGTTAGTGATATGCCAGAGAGAGGAGATGGGTGCAAAGCACGAACCCATCTGTTAGAACAAGTTTTAACTCTTCTTTTGGCTTAAAATTGTGCCACAATACACTACCATCTTTCATTTAAACAGCCAAGTTTGAGATATTCATCTAATTCTTCTCAAATTTATGTGGGAAAATAATTGTAATAAAGTCTTTTATAAGTGGATTATTAAAATAAAAATAAAAAAAGTCCTCTAGAAGTGCATAATTGCGGCAATAAAGATGAAGCAAACATCAAACGCATTAATTCCAATACTTTCAAGATTTCTAAACCTTGATTATCCAAAACCAATTATAAATACCCTAAAACTAAACCAAAATCAAACACAAAATTAATTGAATCCAAATACTCCCAAAAGTTTTTAGTACATGGAGAAACTAAATCGAATCAAAAAATCAAATCAAAACCTAATGTAACCCAAACACCTAAATAAAAATTAATCCAACCAAATTACTCTAAACTAATTCATATTTCATACCCAAATCTAAGAAAGAAAGGAGGGGAAAAAAAAACTTTACCTATGGTAGCTCAAATTCACACTCCCTCTCACTTTGTCATCACACCACAAACCAACACTCACACCAAAATGAAAACAACACAGCAATGTCAAATTCAAATGTATAAAATGAAAGGTTTTCATAGAAACATACACTAAAACACAACTCTAGGAACTATATTAAATCTTTCGCTCTATGACTAATTATGTATCTTTCATAAGAAAAAGAAAGAAGAGTAGAATTGATTTGTTTTATTTTTTGAATACTCATTTGATTTGTCTTCTTTTGTTCCCATATAGATAAATCTCCTGTTGTGGAGCTTTTAATGCTATAAACTAATAAAAGAGAATCGCAAGCAGCTTATGCAGTTAGAACAAATCAAAAAACCCAATATGGTTGGTGACAATTATATTTAAAAGAGAACATAACAGTTTGACAGGTTAGTTGAATATAGTATAAGAATTAATTGAATGCAAATATTTGTTTCTTTGAAGAGAAAGCTGGCTAAAATATGCAAATCAAAGCCAATTCAAACACAAATGCACTAATGGACAAAATCCAATACAAAGTTTGAGATAGACAGAGAAAATCAAGCTGTCCTTACCTATCAGTTTGTTCCAGCAACTTCTTCTTGTAAATTACCCTAGCTTTGTGCTTGGCAAATAACTAAGCAAACCTATATTTTAACAAAATGATAGGGTCAAAAGGTTTTCCAAATTACAGGAGAGAAAGATGAAAGAGAGACTACAAAAGAAAGGTTTGATCCATAAAAAATTACCATAAATTATGTAAACTTGTGAAACTAAAGAGACATTGGAAATTCAAGAGCATTCTCAAAGAAAAATGTTGCAAGGATCTTTAGTTAAAAACTAAGTTTTGAACTTCACTCTAAAAACTTCTTTACAAATTCAATGCCTTGCTTTTAGTAAGTTAGATCCTTACAAAGCACCGTATACCTCAAACAGGAGATATAAGTTAGCTACAACTTCACCTTATAAAAATTAAGTATAAGCATTCCTTCTAAACCAAGCTTGCTAAAACCATCTATTAGAACCTTTGTCACAATACAGGAGAGGAAGATGAAAGAGAGACTACAGAAGAAGCTAAAGACAAAATTGTAAATGGTATGGATATTGTAAATATGTGAAAGTGTGTTTCCATATAAAAGGTTGTTCAACAATTCAGTAAAATCTTAATCTACAATTCAAGTGTAAACCATACAACCATATTTCGGAAATAATCACTTAATAGTCAATAACAGAGTATTGTTGGTTATTTATTTGTTTATTTCTATTTAAAAAACACAGAAAATAATCCAGGAAACCATAATTTCACTCTAAAAAATTTACAAACTATCTTTACACTGTAAACTGTGAAATTTAAAAGCAGCAAAGGTGAAAGATGACTATTAAAATCAGGAATTAAAATCCCTAATGTTACCCAAACCAAAATATAGAGGCCATAAATTGTTAGATTTAAAAGCAGCAAAGGTGAAAGTTAACCATTTAAATCAAGAGCAAAAATCCCTAATTCAAAAACATAGCAAATAATCCAGATAACCATAATTTCACATAGAAAAAATTATAAATTATCCTACATTGTAAAGTGTCAAATTTAAAAGCAGCAAAGGTGAAAATCCCTAACATTACCCAAGAGCGAAAATCCCTAATGTTACCCAAACCAAAATACATAGATGATAATTTGAGACAAAGCATCCAAAGAAAGAGAATAAATCCATCTATCCTTAAATAGGTATCAAGGGAAAACCCAAGACAATTCAGCAGGAGGGGAAAATTTTAAATATAGAAATTCAAATAGGAAAAGCACCGATGAGAAGTTACAGTAATTGAAAATAGTGGTTGAAGTGGGAAAAAGTGTGCTTACCTTCCAGATATACTACTGCAGAGAAGGGATGGCGGCAGTAAAAACAATCAGAGTAGCAAGGATAGGGCAAAGTATGCATAGAGCATATAGCCATTAGAAGGGAAGCAATAGGCTAGAGAATGAAAAATGACATATAGTTATTCTAGAAGAATTAATATTAAACAACTATGCAAATTTCAAGCACAGGGAAATTGATTTTGAATCGTAAACGGAACAGAGCAGCAGATATAAAGGGAATGAACCATATTGATTGAAATAAAGAGAGCATGCATAATTAATTGGGGGGGGGGGGGGGGAATGAACTCAACTGAATCATACCTATTCTTGGAATTCATCATCTTGTTCTTTATAGGACCTAGATTAAGGAAAAAGGTCCAATTTACTTTTTTATTCCCACTTGACTTGTAAAGCTTACATCTTTTTAACCCAGAAACCGTAGATAAATAAACATGAACAAATTTAACCCAAATAATAAAATAAAATAAAAAAACCACTTATAACTCAAATACCATAATGAGAACCAAATATAACTAAAGACCCAAACAAATATCAAAGCCTGATCAAAATGTCAAACTGAAAGGCGAAGAGAAAATCTTAATTTGAATACCAAAATCGAAACCAATTCAAACAAAATATCAAACCCTAATCATAATTAATAAACAAACTTAAATCGAAGATAAAAACTCATCGGTTTATGACGGCGGTGGCATGCTGAAGGAGTGAGAAAGCAGCGATGGGCTATGGTTTAGGGGTTTTGAGAATTGAGAGAGGTAGAGGGCTTCAACACGGAGGAAGAGGCAAAGAAGAAGAAACGGTTTATCGTGAGTGGGTACTTTTGGGTTTTATGTGTAAATCGGGCTTTCAAACGTTGTAATGATCGGGATTTTGGTTGGATTTAACTGTAAACTTGGCAAAATCGATGATGAGTTCGCCGTTCTGCCTCTTTCTCTGCTTCTTTCCCTGCGTGCTCGTCGCCTCCCTCTCTTGCATCGCCTCTCTATTGTTGTTTCGTGTACCCTTTAATTTTAACCGGTTTTTATTTATCTATCTATACTATTATTTAAGGGGCTACACCTGTTTGGACTGGATTTTTTTTTTTCCAAAATACCCCTATTTCTCTAGGTTTAAGTGGAGACAAAACTAAATGATAATTTGGTAAAACTACGTCTTTTAACTCCCACTAAAACATTGCCAACAAAATAGGATCACTCTCCCACTAACCACTTTTTCAAAGCAACTATACGTTTTTTCTTCAAATCATTTTTTTTTAAACATCCTCAAGTTTATCCCAAAAAAAAAAAAAAAAAACGAAATATATATATATATATATATATATATTACAATTTATATAAACTATTTTCTTAACTTTTTTATTAAAACAGAAAACCTATTGAAAAAAAAAAAACCCACGTTTCTCAAAAAAGTTATCTACCCTCTTATTAAGGTTTATCCTTTAATTTTTTTTTTTTTTTTTTTTGTTATCTATTTCATTTTTTTAAACCCATGTCTAACTTCCCCTGAGTTGGTTATTTTATTTTATTTTTCACTATTTTTTCCATTATCTCTTTTTTTCCCCCTTCTCTCTCTCTTGAATTCACATTTCCTCACTCATACTCACTTCACTTTTTTTTTTTTTCAAATCAATTCATCTTTATTTATTATTTTTTATACTTTCTCAAAAAAAATTATTATTTTTTATAACAAAAAATAATAATAGAAGCCTACTCTGGCCTTTTAAAAAAAAAAAAAAAAAAACAATTGTGGTTAACTACACGTTTAAAAAACTCTTCAATAAAAACAAATACTCAAGTAAAATACTAATGTTCAAAATGCTAAAATTTTGAATAAAACTACCACTCTCCCAGAATCATAGGGGCAAAATTTGATAAAAATGTTTCTTTAACTTCCACATAAAACACTATCTACAAACTAGGACTATATTCCCAGTACACTCACGTTGGTTTTCAAACTCAAATTGCTTCTTCTTCAGTTCTCTAAAATCTGTGTTAATCTTTTTTTTTATCATTATCATCATTTTTTCTAATTGTTCTACTCCTCAACGGTATGTGTATGTCAATGTACTTTGGTCTTTTCTATTTTGGTTTTCTAATTCATGAACAACTTTTTATATTCTAGAAACAAATCAAATATTTGTGTAAAATAGTCTTTCTATTTAACCTCACCTTTAATTTCTTTCACATATTTCTTCAAGGAACATGTACTAAGGTATATTTCTTCAAGTAACATGCACTGGGGTGTGGAGATTACGTTTGAACTTTGGACTTGAAGTGTAGTCAACGGCAAAAATGTAAGTACCTGACTTTGTTATCATTGAATTTTTTGTTGTTGTTGTCACGCGAGTGTATATATATATATATATATATATATATAAATTGTTGTTGTCTCTTACTTTGTTATCATCAAAATAGTTTGATTGATGTTTGGAGCATCGAATTTTTTGATGTTGTTGTCACAGGAGGATCTATTTTGGTGTTGTAGATATATATATATATATATATATAAATTAATATTTATAGAGATGTGATTTTTTTTTTTTTTTTGAAACCTAGAGATGTGATTGAATGAACGGGTTTATTTAACGTTTGGGGTTTTGGGGAGTCTAGAACAATTTAGCTGGGTCGGGGATTCATTGCCTATCTGGGCTCCGTAAAATGGAATTAGTTTTGCATATGAAGCACATTTCTAGAACTTTTTGAAGTTCTAACCTACCCCAAATTCACACTTCTTTTTTTTTATTTTTTTGGGTAAATGTTTAATAATTTGTAACAATTATAATTTGGAATGATATATATTTTTGCCTATTTATTTGTGGTTATGGGTTTGAGTAATTATTTTAGTGTGTGTGTTCTAAGTGGTGCTCTCTCTTCCTTCTATTATTTTTGTCAATTGTTTTTCTTACATTTAAGTCTTAAATCTCTATTTTTTGTGTGTATTTTTTGTATGTATAACATGGGATTAAATAAATAAAAAATTACTAGCCTCTGAGCACGCACGTTAGCGCGTGCTCAGAGGCTCTTCTATTTTTTTGATAAGGGTTAATTTAGAGCATTTATTATACTTTGGGATTGTTACATTTTTCAATCACAAAAAAAAAAAAAAAAAAAAAAAAAAAAAAAAAAACCTAGGGGTGTGATAAGTGTTCTGCGTATTTGATGAAATAATTTATTCATCACCCCTAGGTTTTTTTTTTGGTGATTGAAAAATGTAGCGATCCCAAAGTATAATAAATGCTCTAAATTAACCCTTACTAAAAAAATAGAAGAGCCTCTGAGCACGCGCTAACGCGCGTGCTCAGAGGCTAGTCATTTTTTTTAAATCCTAAAAGGAAGTCACCAAGTCCTAAAAGGTAGTTAGTTATAGCACATCCATATCAAAATACCTCTATGCTAGAGACTTTCATGTTGTAAACTCTGAAAATTTTTTAATTCAATTTTTTTAAATGGATGTTATTTAATCCTAAAAGATAGGCACTTAGTACACATCCAAAACTAAAGTTTAGGATGTTTAGTAATTTGCATTCATTATAATTTAGGATTACTACATTTTCAATCACAAAAATACCTAGGGGTGTGATGAAACAATAAAAAAATATTTCATCCAAAACACATTATTATAATACAGTTACTAAAATAGTGATATCAAGTTTTTTAAAATTGTTCTTATTAATAAAATTAAAATGTAAGGGTGTAAAGGGGATTCTTAAAAATAAAAAAATAAAACAAATGTTAAGGGATGGAAGAAGAGGAATCTCTTTTTTGGAATCGGAAGAGGAGGAATCAGTTTAATTAATTTGTACTAATATTACAGTTATTAAATTCTAAACTAACTAAAAAATTTATCTTCTATCTCCAACTCTTTCATCTATGTACTCCTTAATCCTTATTATTTCCCTTAAAATTACGCACTTAACCAAACAGTTTGGAATTTGGATAACTATCTCCAAATTCACCTCTTTATCTATCAGTACATGATAGACTATAATATAACAAAATTGCTACTTGCAGAGTTATTGAAACTACATATTTACATTGATTTTGGTTTAGTTTTGTTTGCGGGCTGACCTGGTTGCTTAATGGATTGCTAATAATCGTTTTCAAAATTGCTGCATTTGTTTTATCTCGACATGGTATGTGTCTAAGTTTTTGTGATAATCTTGGTTCTTAGAGATAGTTGAATGTATTTGTTAGGACATATGTGAATCATGTTAGGAACATTTGTCAATTTAGAATTAGTTAATCCTTTGACTAAATGCACTTTACTTGTATTTGGGTAGATCTAGGATGTGTTTAATACTTCAAAGAACAAGAGTTCAAGTCTAGTGTTGAAACCATGCAAATATGTCCAAGAAACAAGTGAAGAAGTGTTGATTTATTAAAACTTAACAACTACTCAACAGATAGCTATCTATCGAGAATTACAAAATTCAGATTTCCAAATCTAATTTTCAGCCCATGCTTATTTATTTGTGTTGAGTTTCTTTTCTCACAACGTTAGACATATATAAGGCTTATTTTAAAGGCCTTCTCAGAAGAGAATATAAAGAGAACACATGCAAAAGGTGACTAATTCCTTATTTTCTCTAAAAGAAGCTACTGCGTCTTTGCGCCTTAGGGTTTTGTAACCAAGTGCTTCTTAATCTTCATTATTGATAAAGTGAAGAACTTTGCAGCCAACATCTTCTTCAAGTTGGTGTGTTAGTCACGTACTGGGAGTCGTGCATCATTGGTTAGTCACGTACTGAGATCTGTCCAAAAAGGGTGGCGTTCATATATTGAAGAGTTCAGAGGTTCTGAAGAGGTAGAAGGTTTCTGCTGTAAGTTCATCTACGGTGATTGTAGAGTCTAGAAACAAAGGTTTTGTACAAGATCTGAAACTTCTCTTTACTATAGTGAATTGCTTTTCGAGAAGGTTTCCCCCTAGGTTTTTACTGTGAAACTAGTTTGTTTCATTGGTTTTCCTGGATCTTCATATCTTGTCTTATTTATTTTTCCGCTGCATGATAATTGACTTGATGTTGATGTTTGTTTGTTTTAACAAGTTTAATTCATAATAAATCTAATTAACAACTTGGGTTTAAAACTTAATTCTATCAACCAAGGTCTAAAATTTTCCAACAGCATTTTCATAATCACATAATAATCACATGTTTGATATTCTATAGGTTTCCTTTGATCCTAATGCTTAAAAAGAAGTAGTGCCATTTAGCCACACCAAAAAAAAAAAAAAAAAAAAATTGTAGTGCTAGAGGAAAAAAAAAAGTTATTAATTTGCATGCATTATAATTTGGAATTACTATATTTTTCTATTGTAAAATAAAAAAATAAAAATAAAACCTAGTGAAGAAAACTTATTTCACTTGCATTCCTTATACTCACCACCTATATCCTGCTCGCATAATACTCACCACCTATGGGACACCATTGACACGGGCAAGTTAAACCCATCAACCAAACTCACATCATAGTAATGTAAGTTTGATTTAGAGGTTCCAAATGTTATTCAACAACTGTGGCCGGAGGGAATCCACCAATGTGTTGGCAATGCAAAAGGCAGCACAGCCACCGGTTTGGCATGAACCTTTGCCAGTTTCTTCATCAAAGCAACAACCTTGTCTACCCCATACTCTCCCAAACCATCATTCTGGAACCTCAAACACTACTTTTTCACCATTATGGAGATGAAAGCCACCATCTTTCGGGGTTAAATGGCCTGTAGTGGCAAGAAGTCCAGGCGGACCAGGCCATATGTGTCCCATCTGCAAAACAAAGTTAACAACAGGCAATGATGAAAGTTTTTCAACTATACTATACATATTTGAAGGGTTTTAAGGACTGCCATGTTGTGAGAGAACAGATTGTACCTGTGAACTGTGAAGGAAAGGGAGTAGAGAATGTAGAAGAAGAATTTAACTAAGGAAGTTGGCATTTTGTTCTAAATTTGTTTTGGAAAGGATCTGATTGCTTGCACTTTTGTGCTTTGAGAAAGTGATCATAATAGGGAGAGTGAGAGTGGTGAAGTGGGTTCCTTCTTTTTTGCCACCATGAAATGATTCATCAGTAGAAAAGAGCAAATTGCATGATGTTTTAAAAAATTAAGAAAAGTGCTACGTCCACAATATTTTTACAATATTTTCACAACAAATCACATATAGTTAGTTGTTATTGGTTCAAATTTAAATTCAGCACTGAGATTACTTTTTTAACCCAATAATAACAACTAGTAACAACCTGCCACTTAGGATTTGTTGTAAAAATGTTGTGGACGTATCATTTTTCAAAAATTAATTACATTTCTAACTGGGATTTTTTTTTTTTTTTTACATATATAGAAAAGGGTAGCAGTTTTTTTTTTCCATAAAAAGTATAGACTTATTAAAAAAAAAGTGATTTTTTATTGAAATCTTGAGTTTAGGTAGTTGGAGCATTTCAAATACTTTGAATATAGAGTATTCTTATTTTGTAGGTAATGTTTTAGTGCAAGTTAGACATGTATTTTTATCTGACTATCCTTTAGTTTTGTCTCCGCTTAAACTTACACTACAAAAAACGCAGGCTATAGCCGCATTTTTTTAGCTGCGTTTTCAAAAAATGCGGCCAAAGATGGACCTATAGCCGCGTTTCTAAGAAACGCGGCTATAGGTCCACCTTTGGCCACGTTTTCAAAACACAGCTATAGGTAATGTCTATAGCTGCGTTTTTAAGTGTCTATAGCTGCGTTTTTTTGAAAACGCAGCTATAGGACCTGTCAAATAATTTCTTAGAACGGACCTATAGCCGCGTTTTTAAAAAAACGCAGCTACAGACCCGCGAAATATTTTTTAACTGGGACCTATAGCCGCGTTTTTATAGCTGCGTGAAATATTTTTTAATTGGGACCTATAGCCGCGTTTTTAAAAACGCGGCTATAGGTTTTCCCTCTTTAACAAGGACCTATAGCTGCGTTTTCTAAAAACGCAGCTATAGGCTTGAAAATCCAAATGCTGGACCTATAGCCACGTTTTTAAAAACGCGGCTATAGGTCCTTGTTAAAAATTTTCAGCCGAAAGAGGGAGGACCTATAGCCGCGTTTTTAAACTGAATAATTTTCAGCAGGTCTATAGCCGCGTTTTTTTTTTAAACGCGGCTATAGACCCCAGAATAACTTTATTACGCGAATCCACTTTCCCACCTACCTCTCACTTTCATCTTTTCTCTCCTTTCTCTCTTTTCTCTTTCTTTTTTTTTTTTTTCTTTCTTCCTTCTTCACTCATTCCGGCGTGCTTCAGTGAACTTTTTTTTTCTTTTCTTTTTTTTTCCTTTTTCTTTCTTCCTTCTTCACACCAATGTAGCTCTTCTTCTTCTTCTTCTTTTTCTTTGTTTCTATGGAGCAGCTGATCATTTGGAGCACACCTGCAGGTACGTTCTTTCTTTCTTTTTCTTTTTTTTTTCCCTTTTTCTTTCTTCCTTCTTCACTCCCCAGCACAACTCTTTTTTTTTTTTTTTTTCTTTGTTTCTTTGAAGCTACTTCTTCTTTCTTTTTATTTTTTCTCTAGCACACTGATTTTGTATAGATCTAGTATTTGAGTTATGATTTTGAATTTTTTGGATCTGTGCTAGAATTTTTGCTATTGGATTTACTGTTAGATTTGGGTTAGTTTTGTTGAATGAGAGAAGATTCATGGGTTTGTGTTCTTATATTTTGATGCATGTTGTGTTTGTATTGTGAGTATGTTGTATTTGATTTTGAATTTTTTGGGTTTGTGGTTGATTTTGAATTTTCTGGGTTTGTGTTTGATTTTGAATTTTTTGAATTTGTGTTTAATTTTAAATTTGTTTTTGGTTTGAATTTTAAATTTTTCTGGGAAAAAAAAACCCAGAAATTAAAAAAAAAAAAAAAAAAAAAACCCTATAGCCGCGGTTATAAACGCAGCTTAAAGCGGGTCTGTAGCTGCGTTTTCTAAAAACGCAGCTATAGGTGCGAAGACTGTAGCTGCGGTTAAGAACCGCAGCTTTAGGACCGACCTATAGCCGCGTTTTTAAAAACGCAGCTATAGACCCGCCGGGGGCTATTGCTGCATAGCATAGGCCTGGGTTGTAAACGCGGCTATAGGAAACGCGGCTATATCCTATAGCCGCGTTTTTGGGGTCTATAGCCGCGTTTTTGAAACGCAGCTATAGACCCCGTTTTTTGTAGTGTTAGGAATGTTAGGGGTATTTTGGAACAAAAAAAAAAATCCGGTCTAAACAGGGAAAAGTCCCTTCAATAGTAGTATAGATAAGTATAAAAAAAAAAAAAGTACTTTGAACTCATAAAGAACACATGCTTATTTCAAACGTGTATATATATCTATAGCAGTTAAAATTGCATGAGTTTTATAGGAGTAAAATGTGGGAGAGTGGTAATCATACGTATATATCTATTTAGTTTTTTTTTTTTTTTTTTTATGCTGAACGTGAGGAGTTTTTATTTTTATTTTTAAAATATTAAAAATGTGTGTTAGAATAAGTGGGTTAGTCATTAGTGGGAGTGTTCCTATTTTGTAGGCAACGTTTTTTCAAATTTAGCTAAAATTTAAGACTTTTTAAATTAGTGATTTTAATTGTCTAACCCAACTATTTTAATTTACATATTTATCCTCATTAATTAAAAACTTCTAAGTGAGTATGAAGAGGCTATTTTAGGCATTAAAATTGAGGAATCCAAATAGGGAAAGTCCCTTAAATAATAGTATAGATACTACTATTTAAGGGGCTTCCTCTGTTTGAAATCCTCATTTTTTTGGTTCCAAACTGGTCTTACACTCATATGTTTAAGAAAAACAAAACTAAATGACAATCCTATAAAAATACAACTCTAACTCCTACAAAAATATTGTCTAAAAAATAGAGTCATTCTCTGTTAATTTTCAAATTACTTTATTCACTTATAAATTTGATTCTCAAAATAAAAATTATATATAAAAAATAAAGACATTTTTTTTTTTTTGCTATAAAATAGGACTACTAAGCCCAAGGTTTTCACTTTTTTTTTCCTTCTCTTTTTTCCCCTTTATCAAGATTTAAACGTTTCTCTCTCTCTCTTTTTGTTCGGTTTCCTTTCTTCTAAATTCTAATCCCACATTCTTTATTTTGGTTTTTGTTTTTATTTTTTCAAATCTCTTCTTCTTTATTTTTGAATTATTAAAGAAAAAAGGTGATTTTTAATGTACTCCCTTTTTTCTTTTTAATGATTTATTTATTTATTTATGTTGGTGTTTGAATTTTTTTTTTTTTTTCTCTTCACATCTATTTGTACTGCCATTTTTTTTTTTTTTTCATTTTAATGAATTTCTTTTCTATGTTCAAAATAAAAATCACTATGCGTGTAATTTAATTAGATAGAAGAGAAAAATGTTTCAAATTAAGATGAATGGAAAATTATGACAGTAAAAAAAAAAAAGCATCATCGTACATGCAAAGTGCATGTGATGAGGCTAGTTCTGCATTAAGCTTATACCAATTTAACTGAGTTTCATCTAGCCAACAAGGATGCGAGATCTTGGGTAAACTTATCACCATATATTTATAGTTTTAGATCATTTGATTTTCAAAAATACAAATAACCAAATCTACAGCACTCTTATTTTTCTCACTTTCATTTAAGATTTTTCTACCATTTCTTTTTAACCAAATCATGTTTTGTATTCTAAATTCTGCGTTTAACTTCTTTTACTACTTAAGAAGGATTTTATTTACTTATAATTATTTTTACAAACTAAAAAAATAAAACCATTTAATCCCAGTGTCCCCTCAACGACATCAGAGTTATAGTTAGAGGATTCTCCTGAGACGAGCCCTCACATTTGACTAGGGGATCTCATATATATGCATAATGCCCTTGAACATTCTGAGTCCTCAATATTGTTATTTTCAGCCTGACGAACCAAATTCTCTGAAATAAGCGACTTCGTTCTAGAGACATCCGGCATCCTTGTGTAGCCTCAACAAAGATGACACGCGGGTGCCATCCTTGTGTTGCCTCAACAGTGGAGGGTTGGATGGTTTGGCGTCCTTAATAATTGCTAGTGTAGATGGAGATTGTGAAGCGTGGAGGTAGAGTTGTTAGGAGTGCACGAGAAGGCGCAAAAACAATAGAAACTCGAGTTTCAAGGGATTGCCGATCAGCACTTAGAAATATGGTCCGATTAGTAGTCCCACCCCATATTAGAATTCCAATCACTATTGCTTTGCCCAATGGCTTCAAAACTTCTATCACAACTCCTCACTACAGTAAACACGGAACAATATTGGTTAATCAGTGATGAACTCGGTTAGATCAGATTACAAGTTTGGCACACGCGTAGGCTTAGTTATGGCTCATGCATATCTAACACATTAATCATGCGCATGTTTTTTTGAAGCACATGCTTAACCATTTTAGACCAAGAACTCACTTGAATCTTCAATAAGCATTCAAGCCTAATTGTATTCCTAATAGAAGTCAACGAAGGAACCTAGGGTGAAAACAGTTTGAACTCTTCTGAGCATCCAAGAAAATGAATTGGTTGGATAGGACAGTGGAGTCCCAAAACTCAAGTTTCACTTATGTTTTCCTTTTTCTTTTCTTAATCCAAATAAAGGTTGTATACATGCAGCACAAAGCTTCCGTCATTTTTGTGAGTAAGAGAGAATTGATTGGTAAACAGCCTTACCTATTTTTGTTTTTGTTATAAAAGACTGATTGTAGACTCGAACTTACAGTATGAGAAAATTAATTGGTAGACAGCCTTACCTATTTTTGGTTTTGTTATAAAAAACTGATTGTGAACTCGGATTTACAACATGTCATTTTGGGTAGAAGACACTTATCGTACTCTCAGTCCAGAACAAAATCAAAATAGGACCAGGGATTCATATGAAATATATTTGAGCAAACTGATTACTTTAAATACTCCAACTGTACAATCTATACATCACCTAATATTCCCTCTTTTCAAAGTGTCTCCCCCAGAACATTGTTTATTAAAATCTTTGGTTAAAAACAAAAGAAAGATAAACAAACTAGCATACACTACAAATTACGTGCCAACATCTCCTGAACCTTCATTTCAGCTCGGAATCTCACAATAAACTCCTCTGCTCTTTCATCAATTCCATGCATTTGAGGCGAGGCTAATCCCAATGACTCCCACATATCATCCCCTGAACAAGCCTTTTGGGCCAAGCTGCCACCTTTGCTTGCTCCTGGTACTGCAGCCGGGTGATCAAGGAGCTTGTTATTCTTTGCTCTTATTGGACGCTTTGTTAGCTCTGGCTTTGCAGGTTCCACCAGCCCAGTGACAGGCTCTTTGAAGAGTTTGTCTACGTATATAGGTGCAGTTTTTTTCTCGAACAAGTATTGATGATGGTTGTAAAATTGATTGGCTTGGTATGAATGGACAAGTTTTCTTTTGCGTTTAAAGCGTTGCTTAGTGGAAAGGGAGGTAGAAACAACACCGGTAGTGGTTTTCTTGATCTGGGTTCGGGGTTTCAAGATGGCTTTAGACCTCTGGATCTTGTGAAGTTTGCTTTTTAATTTGGAGGTGAGGCTCTTCCATATCTTTCTAGCAGGTGGAAGCCTCAGACTTAGGCAAGACATGCAAGAAATTATGTGCTTATTGTGAAAGAGATGAGAAACGCAGGGTTTAAGGTGCATGTGTTCAGTTGGTGCTTTATAATTTGGGTATATTGTTTATTATTGCATATTATAGTATTCGTTTGTTACAATTTTGTGGACTTGCTTGGTTCTTACGCTGTATGTAATTTGACGCGATGGGAAACTAAACAGAAAGTAGTGTGAAAAGCAGCTAAATTCTAAAGTGAAGATCAGCTTAGTTCTTACGCTGATTGTTTGACCCGCATTGGTGGATAAAAAGCCATCTAGTTAATTAATTAATTATTTATTTTAAATACAAAAAAATTTTATCTAATAACATCTACTCTACGATGATTGTTTTATTATGATTATCACTCAAAAAGGTCAGTGATTTTATCTTTTGAACTAATTAAAACTCATAATTAGTTTACTTGTTATTCCATCGCCTTAAAAGGCTTCACTTAGTTTATGTCTTTAAGGGCTTTGCTTAGAATATGTTTATAAGAAATACATTTGAAGATTAGGCAACATCAACATGCCACCCCTTCCAAAAATTTCAAGAATTATAGGAAGGTGACTAGATTCGTAATGAGAATCCATTTGCTATTTAGTTGCACTTGCACAAGAAAATAATAGTGAACCATCTATTATGTATATAAGATTTTATAATGAATTGAGTTAGTTAAGTGTGATTCAGCAAAGTAATTTAAGTATTAATAACTGTTGCAATATAATTATTGCCATAGTTGTCATTAATTTTTTTTTTTTTTCCTTTCCATTTTGGGGTCTATAATCACCCCCCCCCCCCCCCCCCCCCCCCAACCCAAAATTCTTTGTACAAGTTAATGGCAGTGTCATCGTGTGGTGAACCCCGGCATTCAACTTTGGGCCTCCTTGTGCCTAGCTAGTCGTAGTGAGAATACAAGCTGAACCACTTGGTTGAAATAGAATTGAAACTTAAAAACAAAAACAAAAATTAAATAGAATTGAAACTTTTGGGTTCAGGCTAGGCTTTTCTCCTTGTTAAGATACCTTATAAGTGGGCTATGACGGAAATAGATATGTATATTTTTGCCTTTTCTTTCTTCTCTTTTTGTTATTTGCACTTCCAACTTTTGGCAGTGTATGAGTCCAATGGCGATTAATGTAGGAGTATCTGCTATTCAGCAAAATAAAATGTAGGAGTATCTGCCTTTTTCAAATTGCAGGGATTCCCCGATTGCGTGAGAGCTGAAAGTAGCTAGACAACTCAAATGTTAGCCATTCCTTATCAGAGTATCTTAAAATCATATGCATAAAGCAGAGATGCTCTTCAAAGGGGCTTCGTTCTCGGATTTAAAAATCTTTATTTCCGGCCTCAAACTCAAAACACATTTGATACGAAGATAATGACTAAGGAACTTTCCAGCTAAGGTAGCTAACACCCATGATGATTAGCAAAACGACAGTGATTGTCTCATACTCATTGTTGTTAAATGCAGGCATCAATGAAAAATGTGAACATTGCACATGAAATTACGGATGTTGTGGGTAGAGAGTATAAACACAGAAAACTCAAAACGATATTGGAGAAAACAAAGTGCAACAACAATGCACCACTATTCAAGTTTGCAGTGTTATCATTCAAGTTCACCCTTTGAAATGAAAAATTTGTAGCCTCATGAGATGTTATATGGAAAAAGATATAAACAAAAAGGACTAAACTTAATATATTAGTCATTCAAATGTCAGATTGATTCTTAAAATTTAATTTAGTCACGAGATATGTGAGAAAGAGAAAGACTTGCATTAGTTCATTTGCTACTTGTGCTCAATACATTCCATGACATTCTGTACTACAACACTTAACAATAGCTAATTGCCTAATTGGGTTGATTTTTACTTACGGGCTAAGTTGATTAACCAATACTGAAGCCAAAATGTTGAGTTGTTTCCATTAAGCCCACAAATTAGAAATGACAAAACAAAACAAGCACACACACACACACACACACACACACACACACACACACACACGCAATAAGTTATCACACTAATCACAATCCTCGTTGGCAATAGAGAAGAGTTGGGCTTGAAGGTTTGCAGCTTCCTCAGAGACCAAAGCTTGTATAACCAAAGTCTTGATTTCCCAAGCCGAGTATGGAAACCCTTTTCTTGCATACGAGTTGAGCAGAGCTGCGCTAGCCTGCTTCAGCAGTCTAGGATAACCATTCTCCTCATCATAATTCCTAATCGTTGCTTCCAACAAAGTTAGATCAGATCCGTACCGTTCGTTCACCCTTGAACCAAATACCTTAGACACCGTTGATTCCTGTGGGACCATCCTTGGCCACGCCTCTCTCCCGCTGCTCCAGAATCTGCCATGATCATCCACACCACCGGATAAAGACCCGAGTCAGATCCGAGTCCACTCGGCCGAGTCTTTGAGTTGACTCAGTCAAATTGTATTTCCTTTTAAAATAAAAATAAAATCTTGTCTCCCAACCAAATGGTCCAAAACACAGAAAATAAGAAATAAAAGCAAGAGAAAAAGAAGTGTTTAGTGGTTACTTGTGTTTTTGAGACAAATGAAAGTGAGTTATTTTGTCCAACTCGGACGATTTCATCCGATTTGACCCGTCACTTACAGAACTGACCGAGTTTTGGCCTAGTTTTGCAAGTTTTCTCTTTTATTTTCTTCTTTTTCACGGAATCCCTTTCTGGGTATTTGGAAAATGTCTTCTAAAAATATATGCAAATGTAAACAAATAATGGAAGTGTAGGTACAAAGACTATTTAAACAGTGTTAGTATTGACATTTGAGAGAGGGAGGAAAAGATCTTACTGTGGAGTACACTTTCCTCTGGTTCTTGTGAAGACAAACCCTGGCATTCTGTTTTGAGTGGTTCTTGTTGTTGTTGCTGCGGCTTTTGAAGATGGAAAGCTGGAAAGGAAGAGAATAAGAAGAAGAAAAAGAAGAACGAGTCGACGCAGGAGTGGAGGAAGCTCCATTTTTCTCTGTTTTCCCTACTGAACTTAGTAATAAGGTCCTCTCATTATTTGAGTTCGCGGTATTTGAGATTTGGGCATTTGAGTTCCTTTGAGATTTTTCTTGATTCGGTTTAAACTTTCAAATGCTTGTCTCTGAGACAACCTGATCAATGTCCCTTGGTAACGGGAAATTATTGGTTCCTCCGGGAGGACCACAGCTCCTGCCACCCAATAGAAAAGTGCCACATGGCCATTTTTTCCTGATTCAGCTCCATGTCAGCAGTTACCCATTACCTTAACTCTAGTTAACAAAACCAAACCAAAGTTAAAACTCAGCTCTACTTAACCACAGCCCCCAAAATCAAAGCGAAAATCAAAATCAAAATACAGTCCTCCTCCTCTGATATGTCAATACTACTGCAAAAAAAACCAAAGTTGACAACAAATCAGTAGAGATTCGTCTCTGTATTTAACAGCACATTTTTTTTGCACATTCCAAATTCACAAGCAAGTTTTTCTTTCTTTTCTTTTGTTCTATTATATTACAAAAATAATTGAAATTCAAATCCATTCACAAATAAAGTTTTTTTTTTTTTTTAGAGAATCCACCGCAACGGAGAGAGACGCTTCTCCGAATGAACTAAAAGTAAATTTCCTTATTCAGAATCCTCACCAAAATGAACTTGAAGACGCCAAATCCTTTAGGAAACAAGAAAAAAATGTAGAGAAAACAAAAGAGAGAAACTTTAATCAGTACGCATCAATCTCCACACATGCTTCAACTTCAATACGCATACACTACCAATCACAATTATGCTATTTCCTCTGTTTGGCTACTGAGAAAGTGTAAGGAAAAAAAGCTAAGAAAATACAGCTCCTAATCTCATATTTTGCTTAACTCGGCTGAGGCGAGTTATTCCGATCCAAAATCACTTAAAATATTTTCAAAAAAAAAAAAACTCGGTTCTGCTTTTTCACTTGCTTTGCTGTAATATTTTCTCGGTAACCAAACGGAGAGCAAGAGTTAAAAAGACCTAGAGATTGGAAATGGCAAGTACCTTCCGAGAAAGCCATGGTAGAGGAGAGAAATTTGGAGCCAACGACGGTGACTCGGATCATGCATGGAGAGAAAGGAGTCACAAAGGACTCACCGGAGAACCCATGGTTTCCGGTAATGGTGGTCGGAATCCCAGAAATCACAATAAACAACAACAATAAAAATTTTCCACAGAGAGAAAAAAGAAAAGAAAAGAAAAAGAAAGAGTGAGTTGAGAGCGAATATCAGAAGAAGGAGGAAGAAGAAGTGAGAGCTTGAGGCAGAACAAGTCTTTGATTTTGGGTTTCCGGCTGTGGGTAAGTGGAGCTGAGTTTTAACCTTGGTTTGGTTTTGTTAACAAGAGTTAAGGTGATGGGTAAGTGCTTATGTGGAGCTGAATAAAAAAAAAATGGCCACATGGCACTTTCTTATTGGGTGGTAGGAGCCGAGAGGACCACATTAGTGGTTCTCTCGGAGGAACCAATAATTTCTCCTTGGTAACTGTAAAAGGAGCTGTTGTTGGTGGAAAAATTATACCGTCCTCTAGTGGAGCACGTCGTCTATCCACCATTCTACTAAAAAGTTCTCACTTATTTAAAATTACTAAGTCAATGTTTTAAAAAATTTTCCAACTCAGCAATTTTAAACAGGTGTGAGTTTTTTAATGGAATGGTGGACCATGTCACTTGTCCACCATATGAACCTCATAATTTCTCGTTGTTGGTGGGTGAGGTCTGGGGCCAGTTCAGATGCACTTGACCCGTTAAAATTATAACAAGGGTTTATTTTTGAATATATGTTACTATTTTAATAGGAATAGTGCACTATATACACTGGACTTAAGCTTCATCCGTTGTACGTCTTTCTTCTCAAAAACATTTTTTTTTTTCACTATTGACAAATTAAACCCCTCCTCTTGTTAAAATAACAAAATATGCCCCCAATACAATACAATTTCATAACTTGGTTATCAAATCAACTAACTAATGGGGATAAATATGTACATTAAATTAGTAGGGTTTGATAATTAAAATTACTAATTTAAAAAGTCCTAAATTTTAGATAAATTTGAAAAAATGTTACTTGCAAAATAGGAATATTTCACTAATGACTAACCCACTTATTCTAACACATGTTTCTAATATTTTATTTAAAAATAAAAATAAAAACACCACACGTTTAGTAAAAAAAAAAAACAACTAAATAGATACACAGATATGATTACCACTCCCCCACATTTTACTCCTATAAAACTCATGCAATTTTAACTCCTATAGATATACATATTTGAAATAAGCATGTGTTCAGCCCTCTCTCTCTCTCTCTCTCTCTCTCTCATGCCAACATGAGTTTCTCCCTCCCTTGGCCTAGAGCGAAGGGTATTATTTTGTCAATTTTTTTGATACAAACATGGCAGATGATGTGGTTGACAGTATGGAGAGAATGAAGTTAACATCAAAAGAAGAAGAAATTATAGCTATATTTGACGAAGGAAGGTTAGAAGCCATTGAGTGATGAAAATCAACAAGCATTCAAGGATCCATTGCAAGTTCCAGTTGAGCCTATTACTAGAGCAAGATCCAAGAAGATCAAAGAAGCACTTAATGGGCTGATTCAAGGAATTTGGGCTGATTCATATTCCAAGCTGGGCCCAAAGGAAGATGAAGGCGTAATAAATTTAATCCAAGCTATTGAGGGCTGATCTGACGTAATTGGGCGTTATTTATGGCGTGGATTTATGGCTGATTGACTTTCCTGCTCTAAATCAGTTAATAGATACTTTTCCTAATTTAGATCTTCTAATTTTGGACCAGATCTACCTTAATGTTAGGCTTTTATTATTTAGAGCGTTTTTTTAGCTATTTTCCTATTTTGGATCTGCTATTTTCAGATCAAATCAGATTTTAATTAGGGTTTTATTATTTAGTACGTTTTTTATATTTTTCTACATTCAGTCATGCCTTATAAATAGCATGCACTCATTGTAATAGAGATTTATTGAATAAAAATCAGAAAAAGGTGAGGCTTGGCTCTTCTCTTTGGTTCTTCAAAAACTGTGAACTTATCAAGGATTCTTCCTTGTGGCGTTCAAACTTTATACCTTTAGTTCGTATTCCTTTATAATCATTGGGTCAAGTCTGTTACTTATACCTTTGGTTCGCGTTTCTCTTATAAACGTTGGGTCAGGGTTTCTATCAAAAATCTGAATTTTAGCTTTTTTGGGCAATATTCCAATATTGTTTGTTGGGTCTCAAAGCGAGTCGATTGAGGTTCGCATCATTTGGTATCAGAGCTCAGGTTCTAAAATTAATTTTCTATCCTTTTGTCTTTTGTTTCCTGTTATCTTCCTATCTTGTTCCGTTTTTGTTCTTTGTTCTTGTTCTGTGACGTACACTAGGTTAAAATTGTGCACTGAGTTCCCAAAAAAAAAAAATGTGAAAAAAAAACTGCAGAAAAAAAAAAGACAGCAGAAAAAAAAAACGTGAAAAAAAAATTTTGTTTTTAGTTTCAGTTCTCTTAGACCAAATATATTGTTTTCTTTTGTCCTATTTTTCTTTGATTTGTGTTTCTGTCATATTTTCTTGCCGTTGGTATTTGTTTAAATACTACAGGTTGAATTTCTTGATCAAGTTTATTAGTTTATTGCAGAACTGAAGTGGGAAGCTACGAGTGGAAAAACGCAAGAGAGTGTGAGACTAATATCAAGAAAAAACCAATTTAAGAGTGAAACACGAGTGAGAGCGACATAATCTGAGTGCAAACACATGAGGGAGTGTTGTGAGGAATTATTTCTAACATTTCTTTGTAGTTTTAAAAATATGTCTTGCAGGGGTGAAACATCAAACAAGGAAGGAGGGGAGGAGTCATCTATCGTGTTGCAGGCTATGCAACAACAATTTGAACCAGGTGATTGGGTTTGGGTGCATATGAGAAAAGAAAGATTTCCAGCCCGTAGGAGATCCAAGTTACATCCTAGAGGGGATGGTCCTTTTCAAGTCCTTGAGAGAATCAATGATAACGCATACAAGTTGGATCTTCCAGGTGAGTATAACATTAGTGCTACATTTAATATTTCTGATCTTTCTCCTTTTGATGTAGGTGACGATTCGAGGATGAATCCTTTTGAAAAGAGGGGGAATGATGAAAATTAACAAGCATTCAAGGATCCATTGCAAGTTCCAGTTGGGCCCATTACTAGAGCAAGATCCAAGAAGATTAAAGAAGCACTTAATGGGTTGATTCAAGGAATTTGGGCTGATTCACATTCCAAGCTGGGCCCAAAGGAAGATGAAGGCGTAATAAATTTAATCCAAGCTATTGAGGGCTGATCTGACGTAATTGGGCGTTATTTATGGCGTGGATTTATGGCTAATTGACTTTTCTGCTCTAAATCAGTTAATATATACTTTTCCTAATTTAGATCTTCTAATTTTGGACCAGATCTACCTTAATTTTAGGCTTTTATTATTTAGAACGTTTTTTTAGCTATTTTCCTATTTTGGATATGCTATTTTCAAACCAAATCAGATTTTAATTAGGGTTTTATTATTTAGTACGTTTTTTATATTTTTCTACATTCAGTCATGCCTTATAAATAGCATGCACTCATTGTAATAGAGATTTATTGAATAAAAATCAGAAAAAGGTGAGGCTTTGCTCTTCTTTTTGGTTCTTCATGAACTGTGAACTTATCAAGGATTTTTCCTTGTGGCGTTCAAACTTTATACCTTTGGTTCGTGATTCCTTTATAATCATTGGGTCAAGGTCTGTTACTTATACCTTTGGTTAGCGTTTCTCTTATAAACGTTGGGTCAGGGTTTCTATCAAAAATCTGAATTTTAGCTTTCTTGGGCAACATTCCAATATTGTTTGTTGGGTCTCAAAGCGAGTCGATTGAGGTTCGCATCATTGAGAGTTGTAATCTGAGTCTGATTGGGAAATTCCTTACGTGTAAGCCTTTTAACAAACTAGCGACGAAGAACACAATAAGGAGGGCATGGGGATTGGATGATTCTATGCAGATTTTAGAAGTGGGGCCGAATCTTTTTCAATTCAAGTTCCAAACTAAATTTGATATGGATAGGAATCTGAAAGGAGGTCCTTGGTCATTTGATAACCAACTTCTCATGCTACAATGATAGAAGAAAGGAATGACCGTGGGAAATATACAAATGGAGAATGCCTCGCTTTGGGCTCAAATATAGGGTGCTCCTTTTGATATGATTTCTGCCCAAGTTGCAAAGGAAGTTAGAAGCAGGTTAAGAGAGGTCGAGGAGGTGTAATGGAAAATAAGGAAGGATGATATCAATTTTTTTATGAGAGTAAGAGTGGCATTACCAATCTCGAAGCCTCTTAGAAGAGGAGGGTTTACTGCTAGGTCGGATGGCGAGCGTTCATGGGTGTCATTTAAGTACGAGAGGTTACCCATGTTCTGCCACTTTTGTGGGATATTAGGACATGATCTGAAACACTACATAGCACACTATGCAGCGGAGAAAAATGGTGGAAGCATGGAGTATCAATACTGAGATTTTCGAAGGGCAGTAGGGGGTCGTGCAAGGGCTTCAGCAAGTCAACACACCAATCCCAAGTCCAATGCGGAGGAGGGTATAGGCAGTGGTCCAAAACAGACTCCAGTTCAAATAGTGCATGAATTGATGACGGCGACAGCAACAAGGAAGCTAGGCCTAGGAAACCCTAGTAATGCTGAAGTGGATGATCATGTGAATCCAAAAACAAATACGGAAATCATGCATATTGATAGAGTAGATTATGCTTGCCATGCTAACATGAAGGAGGATAATGCTATTATGGAGGGATTAGGTCCGGAAATCACGCAGAGTTCAAAGGATAACGTTGAATTGAACATACGTCTTGGTGAGGATTTATCCTTTCCAAAACAGATGAGGAGCAAACAAATTACAATTCAAATGGAATTCAAAGTCACGTACTACTCACTAATACTACAACAACAGAGGTGCTTGGGCCATTTACTTCAAAGCCCAAAAGTACGTGGACTCATATCAATAGAAAGGACTTTGGCCTTAGTGGTTAAGCTAGGGCAATTACGTTACCTGCTCTTGGAAGTAGGGACTCAAGGGATACTGATTGCTAGCAGAATGAAGAACAGAGTACCAAAAGAGGAAAAGTGGATAATGAGGAAGGAAGTCATGATGACATATCGGCGGGGGTGGAAAGCCACCCTTGTTGGGAGCAATGAGGCTGATAAGCTGGAACTGTCAAGAGCTTGGGAATCCTTGGACAAGTAGAAGTCTTCGCAAGATTGTGAGGGAACAAACTCCTATAGTCTATTTTCTTATGGAGACAAGACTAGACAAGGAAGCGTTTGAAAATTTATATAGCAATTTACCTTTTCAGAATAAGGTCATTGTTAAACATCCCAATTCTAGTGGAGGGTTAGCACTTTTGTGGAAAAATACTGTAAATTTGGAGGTTATTACCTACATAGCAAACCATGTTCTGGCTATGGTAACAGAGGAAGATGGCTTTAAATGGTACTTGACTTGCTTTTATGGTTAGCTGAAGGCACAACAGAAGGAAAAATCATGGATACTATTGGAATATCTGAAGACATTCATGGTTGGACCCTGGCTGGTCATAGGGGACTTTAATTGTTTTCTACATGCCTCTGAGAAGAAAAATAGAAGACCATCACAAACATCACAGGTTGAAGATTTTAGGGAAGCTTTGGAATCTTACCAACTTCAAGACCTTGGATTTAGGGGATATCCTTTTACTTTGAATAATAAGAGACCTGTGGAAGCAAACACGAAGATCAGATTAGATAGAGGCATTGCAAATAAAAAGTGGTTAGTGAAATTTCAAATGAGTACAATCACCCATTTATCATCACATGCATCAGACCACTTACCAATTATGCTACAAGTTCAGTCATTTTGTCAACAAAGGCAAAGGCGTGAGAGGGGCTTTAAATTGAGGAGTCATGGTTGCTTTCGAATGATTGTGAAGCTGCAGTAAAGGAGGCATGGGGTAAAGATGGAGATAGTACACATGGGTTGGTCTCAATCAAGAAGAAAATACAAACATATGGAGTAGAACTCATGAATTAGGGCTCGGCAAGAACAGATCCGGATGTAGCTGCCATTAAAGAGATTCAAAAAATGCTTGATAGATTGCATGAAGCCGAGATCACTAAGGATATTAAAGCCAAATACCTGGATTTGAGTAAAAGAATGGATGAGCTTCTACAAAAAAAAAAAAAACAGGAAATTTATTGGGCTCAACGGTCCAGAATTTCATGGTTAAAACATGGAGACAAGAATACTAAGTTTTTTCACTCTAAAGCAACACAAAGGAGGAGGAAAAATCATATACGAGGTGTTCAAAATGAACAAGGGCAATGGGTGGTGGATTTAGAGGAGGTGGTTGATGTAGCTTCAACCTACTTTGACAATCTTTTCTGTGCAGGAGTAAGTGATTAGATGGAGGAGTGCCTGAATGCTGTTCCAAGCATGGTGACTGAAGACATGCAGGAGGTCTTGTCTAGTGAGTTTACTACAAAAGAAATCAAGGTGGCTTTATTCCAAATGGGGCCTACAAAGGCTCCAAGACTCGATGGTATGAATGGCCTTTTCTATCAAAAATTATGGCATATAGTGGGTGATGATGTAGTTTCTACTGTTTTGGATTTCTGAAATAATGGTAACATGTTACCTAAAATAAATCATACAAACATTGTTCTTATCCCTAAGCGAAAAATCCAAAGAAAATGTTTGATTTTAGACCAATAAGTTTATGTAATGTGATTTATAAAATTATTTCTAAGGTTTTGGAAAACAAATTGAAACAGGTACTCCCACATATTATTATCACCTACTCAAAGTGCCCTTGTACCAGGGCGTTTGATCATAGATAATGTATTGGTGGCCTATGAGACATTATACACCATGCACTCCAGGAAAAAGGGCAAGAAAGGGACCTTGGCATTGAAGTTAGACATCAGCAAGGCTTATGACTGAGTCAAATGGCAGCTTCTACAGGGGATTATGGAAAAGATGGGCTTCCCAGCTATGTGGATAGAAAGGGTTATGAGTTGTGTCACTACACCATCCTTCTCTATTCTCGTGAATGGAAAACCTTATGGTATGATACATCTATCTAGAGGAATACGCCTAGGAGATCCTTTGTCATCGTATCTATTTCTTTTATGTGCAAAAGGGTTTCACTGCTCTTTTGGCAAAAGCAGAATTGGAAGGGAGAATAAAGGGAGTGTCAATTTGTAGAGGAGCACCCAGAGTTACTAATTTATTATTTGTAGATGATTCTTTGTTGTTTTGTTAGACTATATAGATTGAAGGGGAGGTTGTAGCAAAAATCCTTCAAATTTATGCAAAGGCTTCAGGACAAAAATAATTTGGAAAAGTCTTCAGCTCATTTCAGTAGCAATATAACAAGTAGCTAGAGACAATAGATTTTGTAGATTTTGGGGGTCAAGGAGGTGAAGAAGTTTGAATCTTATCTAGGGCTGCTAACCTTGATTGGACGGGCTAAGTATCATACTTTTTCATATCTGAAGGATAGAATATGGAAGAAACAGCAAGGATGGAAATGCATGTTGTTATCTATAGCTGGAAAAGAGATCCTTATAAAGGTAGTGGCTTAATCTATACCTGCATACACAATGATTGTATTCCAACTTCCTTTGAAATTATGTGATAAATTGGACAATTTGTGTGCCAAATTTTGGCGGGGACATGTAGACAATGAAAGGAAAATTCATTGGAAAAGTTGGGATAAGTTGTCAACTTCAAAAATGGAGGGAGGTATGGGATTCCAAGACTTAGGAGCTTTTAATTTAGCTATGTTGGCTAAGCAAGGTTGGAGAATGATTCAATGCACTGATTCATTGCTATACAAGTGCTTCAAAGTAAGGTATTTCCCTCGGTCCTCTTTCCTTGCTATTGTAGAATCTCCAGGTTGCTCATATGTTTGGAGAAGTTTGATGGCAGCTTTACCTATTCTTAAATCTGGGTATTCCTGGAGGGTAGGCAATGGGTGTTCAATCAGTGTACTAGGGGATAGGTGGATCCCAAACCACCAAACAAACAAAGTTCTCCATCCAATCCATGATCACTTTGATGAGCTAGCTATTTCAGAATTGATCAACCTGAAGTTGCATGCATGGAGAAATGAGCTGATTATGTCTGTATTCCATAGGGAAGATGCTGAAGCAGTCTGTAGAATTCCTTTTAGCCGAAGAAATGTCTCTGATTCCATAATATGGATTTATAATACAAATGGGAAGTTTACTGTTAAATCAGCTTATAAGGTTGCAAGGAAGATTCAAAGAGGAGATCGTGCAGAAAGTTCAAGTGGCTACGCTGGGAAAAAGGTTTGGGCTATATTGTGAAAGCTACGAATCCCAAATAAAATCAAAGTCTTCATGAGGAGGGCATGCCATGACATCTTGCCATTTGCTTCAATTTGTTAAGAAGAAAGATTATTAATGAGGATAAATGTCCTATATGTACCAGGGAATCGGAATCAACCATTCACATATTATAGGAGTGTGCTGCAGTGCAAGATATCTGGGCAGGGAGCATCACAAACTGTAGAAATGGTGTAATGGACATCCAAATATGATACATCTTATGGAGTATTTGTTGGACAGGTTAACGACTGATGAGGTGGAGCTGTTTTGGATTCAGGCATGGATCATATGGAATCAGCGCAATTGTGTGGTGCATGGAGGTAAACTGAAGGACTCGACTAGTCTAAATAAGAGAGCAGAAGAGTATCTTGAGGAGTACAAAACATCCCAGACTCAACTGGCAGTAAGTCTGACATTGCAACCTAGCAATGAAGTTTGGCAACCACCTCCACCATCTGTTTACAAGATTAATTTTGATGTGGCGGTCTTTTCAAGGTTGGAAAGAATTGGATTTGGGGTGATAATCTGTAATGATAAAGGTGAGGTCATGGCGGCAATGACTGCCAGTGGGCTAAAGGTGAATACCAGTGAAGAAGCAAAAATGCTTGCATGTAGAAGAGCACTTGAATTTGCTGTGGATGCTAAGACTGATTATTGAGGGTGATAATGTCAACGTGATACAAGCCATATCCTCACCGTTGGTTAACCATTCATTGTTAGGTAATGTGGTGGATGATATTCGCCATTTGATCCATGGTTTACAATGGGCTAGTATTAGCAGCACTAGGAGGGGTGGAAATAAGGTTGCACATGTTCTCGCACAACATGCTAGGAATACATTAGATGATGATTTGTATTGGATGGAGGATTCCCCTCCACCAATAATGGAAGCTTTGTATCAAGATGCCTTATTATTTTGAATGAATGAATGATCCTTTCTCAAAAAAAGACATAAGCATGTGTTCTATATGATAGGCCAAAAACGTATTAACCCCTTGTGATAAATTAACCAATTAATTTAGCCAAGTGAATTAATTAAGTTAATTACATACAATAAGCATGGTAGCATAAACAAATCACCAATTAACTAAAGTATGCAGCAGAAAATAAATTGACACGGTGATTTGTTTACGAATGGGGAAAACCTACATGATAAAAACCTCACTGGGTGATTTTAAGGTCATCACTCCCAAAATTTCACTATTTTTACAACAAGCGGTTACAAGTAAAGGAGGATATCTCAGTACCTTATACCAACCTACAGTTGAACCCTTGCCCCAATACACAATTGGACTTGTTCTATAGTGACAATTTCTTCTTTTGTTGCACAGCTCCTAAGTACGTGACTAACCAATTGCGAGGATCCCAGTACGCGACTTCAATCATTAACTAGAGAAGTTTGTTGGCTGCAAAGTTCTTCAGTTCATCACACGATGAAGATCCAGAAGATGCTTGGTCATAAAACCCTACGGTGCACATACACAGCAACATCTTCACAAAAGATGAACTAGAGCAAAACTTTGTCTCCGGTCACAATTTGCTTGAACAGACTTTGCTCAATGCTTGTGCAACTTGCGAACACTTTGACGGCCCTTAAAACAATCATTTTATATGTCTAGGGTTAGGAGAAAAGAAGGCCCAAAAACATATTCACGGATCCTAAGAAAATAGAAACAGAAAACCTGTTTTTCTTAAACCTCGACAGATAGAAGCTGTCAAGAAGCTGTCGAGTAGGTGTCAAGAACACGGGTTGGAACAGCTTACTGAAGCTTGATAGATGTAGCTGTCGAGATAGCTGTCGAGCTGTAATGAATTTGCACTATTCAGCTTGTTTCTTGGACAGACTTGAAAGGCTTCAACACTTGATCTTGAAACAAGTTTCTTGAAGTATCAAACACATTCTAAATCTATCCAATTATAAGTAAAGTGCGTTTTGTCAAAGGATTAGCCAATTACATAAATATTGACATATGTTCCTAACATGAATCACATATGTCCTAACACTATATGAGCTCAAAGTACTTTTTTTTTTTTTTTTTTTTTATACTTATCTATCTATACTATTATTTAAGGGGCTTCCTCTATTTGGACCGGATTTTTTTTGTTCCGAAATACCCCCAACACTCCTAAGTTTAAGTAGAGACAAAATTAAAGGATAGTCATGTAAAAATACATAATTAACTTGCAGTAAAACATTACCTACAAAATAGGAATACTCTATATTCAGAGTATTTGAAATGCTCCAACTACCTTAACTCACATTTTCAAAAAAAAATTCATTTTTTTTTACCTTTAATAAGTCTATACTTTTTATGGGGGAAAAAAAAACCCAAAACTTAGTTAGAAATGTAATTAATTTTTTAAAACATCATGCAATTTGCTTTTTTCTACGGATGTTTCTGTTAGAAATACTAAATTCAATAATATTGTATTTCATAGTAAAAGAATATACATAAGTGTCTTCCTATAAGAGGCAAATGTGTGCAATACAAGTAAGAGTGTAGTATAAGTATGTGTGCTATACAAGTAATCTAGGTGGGCCTAAAGCCCACAACACTAATACGCATTAACAATATCATTTCATGGTGGCGAAAAAGAAAGAACCCACTTCACCACTCTCACTCTCCCTATTACGATCACTTTCTCAAAACACAAAAGTGCAAGAAATCAATTCCTATCCAAAAAAAATTAAGAACATAATGCCAACTTCCTTAGTTAAATTCTTCTTCCACATTCTCTACTCCCTTTCCTTCACAGTCTTAATCTTGTAGATCCACTTACAACCAACCATAGATTTCCTAGGGGGAAGAGTCACCAAATCCCAAGTATGGTTTTTAGATAATGCATCAAGTTCCTTTTTCATTGTAATCTGCCATAAAGGATCAGTGGAAGTCTCACGATAAGTGTGAGGCTTGTGCAATGTAGCAAGAGCCGTGTAACAATGATAGTCAAGTAAATGTGCAGGAATGGATCTTACCTAAGTTGAGTGATGAGTAGGAATGTCTTGTGCAAGATCTTCAGGTGGAGCAAGAGCAAGAGCAGGAGCAGGGGACCCAAGCTCAGGGTTGGGTAGCTCGTCTTTGACCTGTTAATCTTCCACCTGTTCATTAAAGGATGAACTAGGAAAGGGATTAAAGGTATCTGGTGGTTGGATAGAGAAGTTTATAAGAGAATCAGGAGCAACCATAGGAGGATCAAAAGCAGTTACAGAAGGGATATGTGCCTTATCTAGAAAAAGATCTAAGACAGAGGAGGAAGATAAGGAGGCACGGAAGTGAGAGAGCTTGACAAAGGAGCAATATTCCCAAAAGACAACATTGCGGGAGATACGAAGACGATGAGAGACTGGATCATAACACTGATACCCCTTTTGAGTTTCGCCATAACCAAGAAAATAACAAAGCCTTGACCGAGGCTCAAGTTTGTTATGCTCATGTGGCTAAAGAAGAACAAAACAAGTAGAACCAAATGAGCGAAGGTGGTGATAGTCTGGAGGTGACCCAAAAAGGCGCTCATATAGAGTTTGATTTTGGATAACAAGACTAGGAATGTGATTAATAGCATGAACAACATGAAGAAAAGCTTCGGCCCAAAAAGGAGAAAGAACATTGGCATAGAGAAGGAGAGCACGAACAATGTCAAGAATATGACGAAGTTTTCGTTCGGCTTTACAATTTTCCTAAGAGGTACCTGGACATGTTAGTTGATGAACAATGCCATAGGAATGCAAAACAGATTGGAAAGCATATTGAGTGTATTCAAGAGCATTATTAGATTGAAAAATTTTGATACATTTGGAAAATTGAGTTTCAACCATTTTTGAAAAATTAGAATATACTTGCAATAATTTAGAATGATATTTCATACGAAAAATCCAGCTATAGCGGGAATAATCATCAACAAAGACAACAAAATATCGAGATCCACCAATGCTAGAGACAGAGGAAGGCCCCCAGACATCAAAATGAATTAGGTCAAAGATATCAGTGGACATTGATTCACTAGTATTGAAAGGCAAAGCTGGTTGTTTTCCTAACTGCCATGAAACACAATCAAAATTTTCTATGGACACTGAACCTAACAAACCTCTAGAAGCCAAGTGTTGTACTCGAGAGGAAGATGCGTGACCAAGTTGGGCATGCCAAAGTGCAAAGGAAGGAATAGAAGAAGTTGCAGCAGCTACAATAACAAAAACAGGAGCAACAAGTGGAAGACGAAGGTTGTCCACAAGAAACATATGCCCAACTCTAGGACTGGTCCTAAGCTCCTGTCCCGTCCTCAAATCCTGCACAATACACCCAGAATAATCGAAGATAATGTGATAACCCAACTCAGCTAATTTTTCCACAAAAAATAAATTGTGAGAAAGGTCAGGAACATTAAAGGCTCTAGGAACTAAGAGGTTGGAGGTTGAAACAAAACCTACATTATGACCAAAAATTGTGGAACCATTTGCTATACGAATATTAAGAGGGTGTGGTGCAGGTTTAAGGTCAGAAAATAAGGACGAGTAAGGTGTCATGTGATTGCAACAAGCATAATCCATAAGCCAAGAGGAAGGAGACATACCAGATAAAGTTGAGAGAGAAGAGGAATAAGATGTATTACCAACCATACGAATGACATTAGCGATGATATTTTTAAGGTCATCTGTGGAAATGGTAAAAATGCGTCCTAAAGACTTAGACTGTGCAGAGATGGGAGCCATTGGTTGGACACTCTCAGTGTTAGCAACACTAGTAGCAAAAATTGAAACAGTTGATTTGTTGCGATGATAGCAAGTCTCAATATTATCACCAAAACGTTTGCAAAAATTGCAAAATCGTTTGTTGGATTGTTGGCGATGATTGTTGCAATAAAAAGAAGACTTGTCCTTTTTCTTCATTTAGAAGCAAAATATGCAAAAAAAAAAAAAAAAAAAAAAAAAAGACTGCAAAAATAAAATCTACGCGAAAAATTGGGTAAGGAGCTCCTAGACTGCAAAACTCAACCCTGGAGAAAAGTCAACGGTCAAAGTCAACCTTCAATCAAAGTCAATAGTCTGGTCAATGATGACGTCAGCTGGCATGGCGGGTGACTTCAGCAAATGAATGGATGATGATGTGGCAATGATGACGCTAGTTAGGGCTGACGTGGCATTAATGACATCACTGATGACGTCAGTAGGAACAAAGGCCAACGCTTGAGGCACGTGACTGAGGCACAGCTTCTTTGGGTAGCGCGTCAGGGTACATGCGAGCTCCGATGACTGCGAGACTTCCACGATTGAGTAGAATAGGGCGAGACGATCACTATGGTACCTGCAAAATACTTATCAGGGCAAGATGCATGGCGAAGACGGTAAGTGCAGTGGTTTGTGTGGTGCAGGACTCCTTAAAGATGGCAGTTGCAGGTCCGGAACCCAAGGACAATGGCTGGAAGACTTTGGAGGTTCCACAGCGAAAGATTGCGGCAGTTGCTATGACGGCGGAAGCGATGTTGAGAATGGAGTAACACCAATTAAGACAAGACTGCTAAGCAAAAGTCAAAGCAGTGGCTCTAATACCATGTTAGAAATACTGAATTCAATAGTGTTGTATTTCATAGTATAAGAATATACATGAGTGCCTTTGTATAGGAGGCAAATGTGTGCAGTATAAGTAAGAGTGTAGTATAAGTATGTGTGCTATACAAGTAATCTAGGTGGCCTTAAAGCCCACAACACTAATACACGTTAACGGTATCATTTCATGGTGGCGAAAAAGAAAGAACCCACTTCACCACTCTCACTCTCCCTATTACGACCACTTTTCCAAAACACAAAAGTGCAAGCAATCAGTTCTTATTTGAAACAAATTAAGAACAGAATGCCAACTTCCTTAGTTAAATTCTTCTTCCACATTCTCTACTCCCTTTCCTTCATAGGTACACTCTTTTCTC
Source organism: Lithocarpus polystachyus (assembly GCA_033629205.1). NCBI lineage: Eukaryota > Viridiplantae > Streptophyta > Magnoliopsida > Fagales > Fagaceae > Lithocarpus > Lithocarpus polystachyus. Next base: position 44,646,332 of record CM066170.1, on the reverse strand, counting down.
TCACAATATGGCAGTCTTTAAAACCCTTCAAATATGTATAGTATAGTTGAAAAACTTACATCGTTGCCTGTTGTTAACGTTTTGCTAATGGGACACATATGGCTTGGTTCGCTTGGACTTCTTGCCACTGCAGGCCATTTAACCCCGAAAGATGGTGGCTTTCATCTCTGGTAAAGAACTAGTGTTTGAAGTTCCGGAATGATGGTTTGGGAGATTATGGGGCAGACAAGGTTGTTGCTTTGATGAAGAAACTGGCAAAGGTTCATGCCAAACCGGTGACTGTGCTAGCCTTTTGCATTGCCAACGCATTGGTGGAGTTCTTCCTGCTAGGGACGGACCCAGGTGAGGGCCTAAAAGGACTCGGGTCCCCCTTGGGCCTAAAAGAAAATTTAGTAGGTAATTTCAAAAAAAAAAAAAAAAAGATTTGGGCCCCCCTTACTTTGTAGCTCAAGCCCCCCTCCAAAAATCATGAACTAGAACTATCCCTATCCTAGCCGGCCAACCTAGAAGGCACAAGCCCATGTAAATCTAAAAAAAAAATGTAAAAAAGAAAACCGAGCAGTCCAAAACCAAACGGAAAAAGAGAAAAACAAAGGAAAAAAAGAAAGAAAAGAGAGAGAAGAGACAGAGAAAGTGAGAGGCGACTGGCAGAGAGACTTAGAGAGTACTTAGAGTAGAGACCCATCTCGGCGATCTCGCCGCCACTCACGCCATGACGCCGCCACCACGCGAGAGAGACCCATCTCGCTGCCCATATCGCCACCCATCTTGCAGACAGACCCGTCCCTGTGTCAGCTGTCGCATACCCAAACAAGAAACGGGCACACCAACGCCGGTACTGGAGACCCATCTTGCCGTTAGTTGCTCAATCTGCCTAGCCTAGCTTCATTACTCCAACCTTTATACTTCACAAGTATTTAATCTATCATTTCCTTCAAAACCTAATATAATGTTTTTGAATCTCAGAATCTGTGCTTGTGGACTTATGGTGTTTGTGTTTTTACTGATGAGTGATGAACTGATGTTGGTGAATGTGAATTAAATTTGTGCCTGACTACTTGTGGTGTTTTTTTTTTTTTTTTTTTTTTTGGCTTTGTGACTCTTTGTGACTCTTTGTTTGTGACTCTCTCTCTTATATTATATAGATAAGAGAGAGAGAGAGAGAGAGAGAGAGAGAGAGAGAGAGAGTTTGTAGAGATTAGAGATTATATTAGTGTAGTGTTTAATTGTTTGTTCTTTGTTGACTAGTAGTTGGGCAATAATAGGGATAAGTGACAGAAAAAAAAAATGGTAAAGTTATGAAAAGTTTTTGTTGGTAGTGCAGAATAAATTTATAGTGTCAGTAGTGGGATTGGGTGAGTATCAGAAATATGGAAACAAGATAAAGACAAAGAGATAAATAAAGGCAAAGATCAAAGACAAAAGATAAATACAAATCATATAATTTAGAAAATTGTCACACAAATTTAAGAAAATAACAGTGATTTACTTGCGGGCATTTTCAGCTATGAAAGTTGTCAAAACTAACATTCAAAACAAAATGGAAAATGATTTTTTGACCGACTCTTTGATGTTATACATTGAAAATGATATAGCTTCAACATTTAGTTTGCATTCAATCATAGATAATTTTGAAGATTTGAAAGAGCATCGAGTTTCCTTTTCATAAATGATTGTATCCCGAAACAATAGTGTTTCGTGTCTTTTGTTTTTGTTAGTAGATAATTGTATCTTAATATATTAAGAAATAATGATTTTTGGGTATTTGTCTTGGTTGATAGTTTATTAATACTATATGGATGCGTATTTGAAATTTTTTTTTTGCTTATCTTCCCCCCCCCCCCCCCTCCCACCAGCTTGAAATCTTGGGTCCATCCCTGACTTCGGCCATAGTTGTTGAAATGACATTTGGAACCTCTAAATCAAACTTACATTACTATGATGTGAGTTTGGTTGATGGCTTCAACTTGCCCGTGTCAATGGTTTCCCATAGGTGGTGAGTATTAGGAATGCAGGTGAAATAAGTTTTCATCACTAGGTTTTTTTTTTTTTTTTTTTAATTTTACAATTGGAAAATGTAGTAATTCCAAATTATAATGCATGAAAATTTATTAAATTTTTTTTCCTCTAGCACTACGTTTTTTTTTTTGTGCTAAATGGCACTACTTCTTTTTCTGCATTAGGATTCAAGGAAACCTATAGAATTTCAAACATGTGATTATTATGTGAATATGAAATACATTCAACTATCTCTAAGGACCAAGATTATCACAAAAACTTAGACACATACCATGTCAAGATAAAATAAACGCAGCAATCTTGAAAACAATTATTAGCAATCCATTAAGCAACCAAATTAGCCTGCAAACAAAACTAAAACCAAAAATCAATGTAAATATGTAGTTTCGATAACTTTGCAAGTAGCAATTTTGTTATATTTTAGTCTATCATGTACTGATAGATAAAGAGGTGAATTTGAAGGTAGTTATCCAAATTCCAAACTATTTGGTTATGTGCCTAATTTTAAGGGAAATGATAAGGATTAAGGAGTACATCGATGAAAGAGTTGGAGATAGAAGAGAAAATTTTTAGTTAGTTTAGAATTTAGTAACTGTAATATTAGTAAAAATTAATTAAATTGATTCCTCCTCTTCTGATTCCCAAGAAAAGATTCCTCTTCTTCCATCCCTTATTAATAAGAACAATTTTAAAAAAGACAATATTACTATTTTAGTAACTGTAATATAATAATGTGTTTTGGATGATGTTAGGACATATGTGATTCATGTTAGGAACATATGTCAATATTTTATGTAATTGGCTAATCCTTTGACAAAACGTACTTTACATGTAATTGGGTAGATCTAGGATGTGTATAATGCTTCAAGAAACCTTGTTTCAAGTCCAAGTATTAAAGCCATGCAAGTTTATCCAAGAATCAAGGAAGAAAGTGTAGGATTTTAAAGCTCGTCAGCTAGTATCTATTGAGGTTTAAAAACTATTGAAGCCCGTGGCTCGACAGCTAGCTCGATAGATAGGGTATCTATCGAGATTTATGAAACTCAGTTTTCAGGACTGTTTTTCATCCAATCTGTGATTGTATGTTTGAGCTTTCTTTTCTTACAATGCTAAACATATATAAGGATTATTTTAAGGGCTGTCAAAGGTTGCGTGAGTGTGAAGCAAAGTTTTGTTCATGCAAATTGTGACCGGAGACAAAATTTTCCCTAGTTCATCTTTCTTTTAAAGAAGCTGCTGTGTTTGTATACCATAGGGTTTTGTGACCAAACAACTTCATAATCTTCATCGTGTGATGAACTGAAGAACTTTGCAACCAACATCCTTCTCTAGTTGGTGATCAAGTCGCGTACTAGGATCCAGGCAATTAGTTAGTCACGTACTGGAAGATGTGCATTATAAGAGGAGATTGTCACTATAGAACAAGTCTAATTGGGTATTGGGGTAAGAGTTGTAATCGCTTGTTTTGATAATAATGGATTCTCGGGAGTGGTGACCTTAAAATCACCCTGTGGGGTTTTGCCTCGGTGGTTTTCCCATTCGTAAACAAATCACCAGTGTTAAATTTAATTTCTACTGCATTTAGTTATTTGGTGATTTGTTTGTGCTACCACACTCTTTGCATGTTAATTGACTTAATTAATTAACTTGGCTAAATTAATTGGTTAATTTATCACAAGGGTTCAATACGTTTTTGGCCTACCAAGTGGTATCAGAGTAGACATAGTCTGATTAAGTTATAATCTTTGTTGTGTGATCCATTGACCCTTGTTGTCATGTAAACTCTTGATTGTTTTGATTTGCATGATCTTATGTTGAATGATGATGATGATATTCAAGATGCCTATTGTAAGTTTTATAATTTTTGTATGAGATCTCTTAAAAGTTCTACAAAATTAAAAGCTAAATTTAAAAAGGTCAAGATTGAAAAAGATGATTTGATTGCAAAATTGGATGAAGCCAATAATTTGAATGAGAATTTTAAAAATCAAATTTCATATCAGGTGGACAAAATCAAAAGTTTGGAAGAGCAACTAGTTGAATCTAAAACTGAAGTTGAAAAATTAACTAATGTCAAACTTGTTGTTAAGCCTAACTTAAAAGAAAAAGATTTTTATATTCCTCCATTTAAAAGGAATAATGAAGAGTTGAAGGCTAATATTGTTAGGATAGACAAAGGTAAAAATTCTGATGTTAACACTGAAGTTTTTAAGCCTATGTCTAAAACTCCTCCTAGGAAGAATAACAATTCAAATTTGTCCCCATTTGTCATCATTGTCATATTATTGGTCATATTAGGCCAAATTGTCCTAAATTAAGGTCTTTGTCAACCTCTAAGGTCAAACCTCCTTCTAGGAAGCATAGTAGTTCGAAAACTACTCATGATTGTCACCATTGTGGTGCTTTTGGTCACACTTGTCCTAATTGTTTCAAGTTGTTTCCTCATAAGCGAGTGTCCAATAGGTCTCATCCTTTGTCTAAAAGCTCTGTACCTATTCTTGGTGAGTTATTAAAAGTTTTGAGCTTTTTAACTCAATTTTAAGGGAATTCTAATTCCTCCATATCCTTTACTAGTCATACTAGGACATGTGTCTTTTCATCTTCACGGCCAAAAACTCGTGCTGTGTGGGTGATAAAGGATCCTAAGACTTAATTGTCTTTCTATTTGTCCTCTGCTTTAATTCTTTCTATCTAAAGTATGACTCTCATGCTTGTTTTCTTATCTTTTTGGTATCATGCTTTCATGCATATGCATCTTGTGTTATGCTCTGTTTTATTTAACATGTTTTTGTTTGTTTATTTTCTGTTTTGTTTTATTTTGTTTTCATAAAATAAATAAAAAAATGAAAAATACAAAAACAGTGTGTGTTTGTGTACATTGGTACTTATGTACCTTGGACGGCCATTGAAACAAAGTTTTCTAAACTTTGTATCTCTTGTAGCTTAGATGAGCATCTCTATGCACAACTAAGCAAGTGAGCTTTGTGGTTCGTGTTTGTGATAAGTAAGGTTGAGTACTCTCTTGTACTTAACACTCGTATCACTCTTTTTGATAGGAAGGACTAGAAAATCCTAAGAGAAAAGCATAAATAACCATTTTATCACTGTTGCCCGCTAATCATGAAATGACATCCGTATACTTCGACATAGCAAAAGTGCAATGTCAAATGTTTAACATCATTGGGTATTTATTTTCTCTCTCTTATATGCCCAGACATGGTTTGTTTTAAAGAAAAATATGCAAAAAAAAAAATAATAAATAAAAGCAAAAAGAACAAAATGCTTTATATATGATTGCAAATGTGTATTCTAGGAGATGTGGGAGTTATAGGATGTACTTCTAAGGTGATAGTCTCCATCAAATAGTTATGATTGTGTGTGAGTTAAAGTGATTTTCTCATATCTCAAATCGTCATAACATGTAGACACTTATGCAATCTTGCGATGTTTTCACACACAACACGCAATATTCTTTACTACTTTTGATACATATGTAAGTACAATGTGATTTGGCCATCACAAGGAATACTTATGTAAATGTATGCTCACTAAACTGTCTTAAGTTGTTTTTGAAATATAAAATTGGTTTGACTTGTTTAGTGTGTGTGTGTGTGTGTGCGCTTACATTTTTCTTGATTGGGAGATGTTTTCGAGAGATTAAAATGTTGTTTGGATCCTTGGTCGAGTTACATGCTTGATTGCATTCATATTTGTGTTTTTATCTTCTTGAAAAACTGTTTTTGAGCAATCTCGACAGCTCCTCGACACCTAGCTTATCTATTGAGCTCTTCAGCTTCTTTTTATCGCAATCTTGACAGCTTCTCGATAGCTCCTTAATTGATCGAGAAAGTTTATGTCTCTTCGATAGCTCTTCAATCCATCGAGCTTGTTATACTATGGACACCTCTAGATAACTTCTCGATAGATGTATCTATCCATGCCTTTAAATCTCTACACCTCTCAATCTATCGAGAATTATGAGATTCCTATAAATAGGATCCTCGCGATGCCAGGTTCATTTCTCTATAGACCCTGACGTTTCACCTCCCAAAACCTCTCTCACTCTCTCCGAACCTCATTCCCACCTAGTTTTCGAACTCAAGATCTTCTTTCTTCTCTGGTATGATGCTTTCTCACTCATTAATCATGCATTTCATATCTTTTGACCTAGAATTTGGGGTTTTTGAAAATTTTGAGGATTTTCCAAAATTTTTGAGGTTTTCGTAAAATTTCTGGAATGGGTTTGTGTTTAAATGGTTTTAAATCATCATGCATTGCATCTCACTTGCATTATAACAATATTTTCATGTATTATACATGTGTGTTATATTTTTTGCAATGATTGTGTGCTGGTGGATTGGATTGGGCTGAGCCCATGATGTTTTTACTGTTGCATATTCCTTGCTCATACATTTTCATGCACACGTACCTTACATTCTCTATACCATGTCTCTTTCTCTCCCTCTCTCTAGTTTACGTTATTTGCGTCATGGAAACTAAGCATAAATCTACTCTGTTTCAAAACCCTCTTCGTTCCGGGGCATCAACTTCGTCTGATCCTGCTCCTTCTTCTATTCGGTTCTGTGATGAGCAAGCTCGAAAGGATTTCTTAGAGAACTTTTCTCGACGAGGTGTTCATTTAGAACACTAAGTCATTTTGTCGGACTTCTCCAACACTGACCTACCCACTGTCATTCACAGTAGGGGTTGGGAGTCACTGTGTGACATCTCTGTCACTTGTCCATCTGTGCTGATCCAGAATTTCTACTCCAATATGTATGAATTTGATTATTCAATACCTTATTTCTTCTCTCTCGTTTGAGGTACGCATATTGTGGTCACACCGGATATTGTATCCAAGGTGCTCCACATCTCGAGGGTAGCGCATATTAACTACCCCGGTTGTGAGTGTCTGAGGACCGTGTCCAAAGACGAGTTTATGTCTGTTTTTTGTGAGCATCCTTCTATTTAGGGTGATCGTCAATTCACTCCTTGTTCGACCTTTGCTAAAGGTTCTAGGTTCATGAACATGGTTATGACTTTTGTTTTACATCCTCTTTCTCACTATAACTCTATTATCGAGCCCCGTGCTCGATTTTTGCTTTCTCTTTTAGATGTATATAGGGATACGGTGACCCGTGATAAGCTCATCTTCCCTTCAGCTATCACGAGGATTTTACACCATTTTTTAGTTTCCTTTCCCGTTTCCGACCATTCCTCTGTTATGTGTGCCATTGACGCCACGACTGTTAAACAGAACGAGGCGCAGCTACGTTTGAGGCGGTTCGGTACGGTAGCTCCTCCCACATCTTCAGCTCCAGCCACCTCTGTTCCCTCTTCTCCTGCGGGTGGTGTGACTCTTGATGCAATCATGGTGCAGCTTTAGCGCATGGATGCTCGCCTTGAGACTCTCATTGATGAGTTGTGTCAGGTGAACAACCATGCTAGCTGTATTACCAGATGGCAGGCTTGCCTTGGTGGCTTCGTAGAGTCTCCCTCTCCTCCTCCCGAGGCATCCGACTCCGACGATGATGATGATGAGGATGAGGATGCTTGCTCACCCAGCGATAACAAGATGTCTTCTTGATACTCTTGCCCTTTATCACTCGTGACAAAAAGGGGGAGTGGTTTTTAAAATGAGAGTAGTCATACTCATAGGGGGAAGGTTAGCATAGGAGATTTTTGTTAGGGGGAGTGTTCATATTTTTGAGGGATGTAGTGAGGACTTTATGTATCTTTTTATTTTCTCTTCTTTTTAGATACATTGTTCATGTACCTTAGATCTTGTGATCATATTGTGATAGCAAACCTTGTACTTGTTGTTATATACATTTTGAGGTTGTTATTACAATTCTTTCACCTATCTCCCCATGTGTTGTTTCTTTTCTTTTTTTATACACATGTTTCTTATATATTGTATGCAATATATTATTTCTGTTTCACACTAAGATGCCTTGATGAGTTTTGTTTAAAGTGTTTCGGAAATACAGGTTGTCAAAGTCTACTTGCCATGAACTCTCTTCTTGCAAAATTTTTCAAGAATTTGTGTTAGGTTAGATTTTATTGTATTCAACAAGTGAATATGAGTTAAGTGATTTATGACTTCTCTCATATCTAATTTGTTTGTTGTGGTTTTGTCACGGGTTGCCAAAGGGAGAGATTGTTTGGACATATGTGATTCATGTTAGGAACATATGTCAATATTTTATGTAATTGGCTAATCCTTTAACAAAACTCACTTTACTTGTAATTGGGTAGATCTAGGATGTGTTTAATGCTTTAAGAAACCTTGTTTTAAGTCCAAGTATTAAAGCCATGCAAGTCTATTCAAGAATCAAGGAAGAAAGTGTTGGATTTTTAAGGTCGACAGCTAGCATCTATTGAGGTTTAAAAGCTGCTGAAACCCGTGGCTCGACAACTAGCTCGATAGATAGGGTATCTGTTGAGGTTTATGAAACTCAATTTTTCAGGACTATTTTTCATCCAATCCGTGATTGTATATTTGAGCTTTCTTTTCTCACAATCCTAAACATATATAAGGATTATTTTAAAAGCCATCAAATGTTGCGCAAGTGTGAAGCAAAGTTTTGTTCATGCAAATTGTAATCAGAGACAAAATTTGCCCTAATTCATCTTTCTTCTGAAGAAGCTGTTGTGTTTGTACATCGTAGGGTTTTGTGACCAAACAACTTCATAATCTTCATTGTGTGATGAACTGAAGAACTTTGCAGTCAGCATCTTTCTCTAGTTGGTGATTAAGTCACATACTAGGATCCACACAATTGGTTAGTCACATACTAGGAGACATGCATTACAAGAAGAGCTTATCACTATAGAACAAGTCCAATTGGGTATTGAGGTAAGGGTTCAACTGTAGGTTGGTATAAGGTACTGGGATTCCTTTATTTGTAACCACTTGTTTTGATAATAGTGGATTCTCAAGAGTGGGGACCTTAAAATCACCTAGTGGGGTTTTGTCTCGGTGGATTTCCCCATTCGTAAACAAATCACCCGTGTTAAATTTAATTTCCATTGCATTTAGTTATTTAGTGATTTGTTTGTGCTACCACGCGCTTTGCATGTTAATTTACTTAATTAATTAACTTGGCTAAATTAATTGGTTAATTTATCACAAGGGGTTAACAAATTCTTGGCCTATCAGATAAAATAATTTTTTATCGTTTCATCACTCCCCTAGGTATTTTTGTGATTGGAAAATGTAGTAATCCCAAATTATAATGAATGCAAATTATTAAGCATCCTAAACTTTAGTTTTGGATGTGTACTAAGTGCATATCTTTTAAGATTAAATAACTTCCATTTAAAAAAATTGAATAAAATTTTGTTTTAGAGTTTACAACGTGAGAGTCTCTAGTGTAGAGGTATTTTGATATGGATGTGCTATAACTAACTACCTTTTAGGACTTGGTGACTTCCTTTTAGGATTTTTTTAAAAAAATTATAAATCTCATTTAAAAAAAAAATGATAATTGTGACACTCTATGACCAGTATATATTTTTATGTCATTACAAAGTTCACAATCCAAAAGGAATAATTTTCATTCATTAAACTTTTGGGCTTGGTTCAAAAAAACAACAGATGCAGCAAAACAAATTCCATTGCTTGACATTAAACTTAGAGAATAGGTGGACAGAGCAAACGGTAATCTTGGTGTTATAAATTTTCTTTTACTTTTATTGAGCCTTAATCCTATCTCTCACTTTGTGAAAATTAAATCTAAGAGTGTGAAAGATATTGAAAATTATATATTACACTCAAAATCTACCAATCAATTTTAATCCAACCTAACAATTAAATAAATTGCTATACAAATTAAATCAAACAAAAAATCATATGCACAACAAAAAGTACACAAATGTATATATCCAAACCAAGGTACTACACAAATGTATTCAAAAGCTACCAACATTTCCATATTTAAGGTGTTTTAAATAATTTAATACAAATTTAATTAATTTTTTTATGGATTTTTTTTACTAAGAGACTATCTTTTAGGATTATAAATAACTTCATCTATAACTCCCATTAAAAAATTATTAAGAAAAAATTAATAACATGAAAACCTTGTCTATAAATAAAAAAAAAATTAAATTAATACCCTTCAATAGTTGGGGGAGGGAAATTTCAAACCAATTGATCTATTACTATATATATATATATATATATATATTACGGCTAAAATATTGTGTTTACATATTTTTAGTGTCAAACCATCACATAGCTCATGCTTCCACTTTTACTAAAACTAGTCGCGGACTCGCGCATTGCGCGTGATTATTTTTTATGGTGGTCTCATTATTATTATTATTATTATTATTATTATTATTATTATTATTATTATTATTATTATTATTATTTTTTAATTTGAACTAATTTAATGAAAAGTAATGTATTTCATAATCATATTTATCACAAAATAATTTTTTATTATTGTAGAATTGTTTTATTTAAAATTTGAAACCTTAATTCTATTAAAGTCGGTTGACTAATTTTTACATTTTTAAGTCAGTTAAACACGTTTTGCATGCTACATGTAAACCTTCTTTTCCATAAGGGTTGAAATAATGTGGGTAATATATTTTTTTCTATGGAAGTTACAAAAATTAAAATTCACCTTGTCTTGATGTTTTTTAAAAATTAAATTATGCGATTCTCTTTCAATAATTGTGAAAATTCCAAGCAATAATTCAGAAGGTAATACATGTTACATGTTCATGCTTTGATTGTGTAATTATATGATTGATTTGGGTTGCAATTTATAAGTTGAATATGGTGGTGTATATCCATATACCTTAATAAGTAAACCTTATACCTTTCATTTTCTTAGATGCATAAAAAAAGACATCTATTTCATAATAATAGTGGCTAATTAGTTTTTTCATGTTTTCATCTATAACATTTCTTATTGTTATCATATTTTACTAACTGTTAATTTTCATAATAAAGGCATTAAATGAGAGTTAAATTCTTAAAACCTTTCATTAGATTTTAAAAGTCAAGGTGTGTGAAGAATATAAGCATTTAAGCACTTTTTTTTATATATTTTATTATTTATAAATAATATTAAATGAAATGTCAAAAAAAGGATTTTGAAAATTTTCATCTTTATTTCTTATATATTTCTATTATTACTGAAGAATGTCTTCCTTCAAGTTTTGATAATAAATATGATTTTCTAGATTAGAGTTTGATTAGTTTCAAGTTTAAATTTTGTATGATTTTATTTAATTGTTGATTATATGATTTAATTAAGTGAATTTAAAGATTTATTTATTTTCATTGTAAAGTTATAATAACATTCGTAAGGTCATCTTTAATTAATTTTTTACTTCTTTAGCCGCAGTCTCTTTGTTTTCCAATTAACGGTTACTAATTAATTTATTTAATTGACGTTTGATTTCTTTTACTAATCTCTTTCTCTGCCTCTTTGTTAACATCCTATTGTTTTTCTCAAATTTGATGATAATTCTAATGTACTAAATATGCATATTGTAACGTTTATTTTTATTTTTATTTTATTCCATTTTACTGCAATGAAGTTAGTATATTCATAACTATTAATTTATTTTATGATATGTTTGGTTTGATATTATTATTATTATTATTATTATTATTATTATTATTATTATTATAAATTTAGTGTTTCTAAAATAGCATGTGTTTTATATTCTCTTTTTCTATTGATGCATTGTAACGTTTTATAAGAATACTTCATAAGAAAATAGTTTATTCTTTTTTTTTTTTTTAATTGAGTGTTTCTAAATTGATATTTGTATTGTATTTCATTTTTCCATTGATGCATTGTAACATTTCATGGGAATACTTTCTAAGAATAATTTTTATTTATTGAATAAAATCTTATACGTTTAATTTAAAAAAAAATGAGACAAAATATAAGTAATTATGATATGGAGGATGTTGTTAAATTTATATGTTAAATAAAATAAGACAAGAAGAAAAATAGTAAAAATGAAATGTATAGCAAAAAACACCATATTATTTTAGTTATGCTATGTAATAAAATAATATTATATTTTTATATTCTATCTTTATAATGCAATAATATAACATTTAACAACCAATGAGAATAAAAAAGATAACAACATAAAACCTAAAACTAAATCGTATTAAGCTGGATTATCTGTCAATTCCATTGGAAGACTATATAAGAAAAATTTTTATTTATTGAACAAAATATTATACGTTTAATTTTTAAAAAAATGAGACAAAATATAAATAATTATGATATGGAGGATGTTGCTAAATTTAAATGTTAAATAAAATAAGATGAAAAGAAAAATAGTAAAAATGAAATGTATAGCAATAAACACCATATTATTTTAGTTATGCTATGTAATAAAATAATATTATATTTTTATATATTATCTTTATAATGCAATAATATAACATTTAACATCTAATAAGAATTAAAAAAATAACAACATAAAACTAAATCGTGTCAAGCTGGATTACTTGTCAATTTCAATTTTAGCAAACTGACTGACTTCTAATAATCTAGAATTGATTTATGTGATGCTTCTGGTGGAGCTTTCAATTGTGCATTAGTATGTTTCGATGGTCAACCAGTTACATTAAAATTAAAAAAATATATACCAAAAACTGAAGGGAAAAAAAAAATATATATATATATATATATATAGAGAGAGAGAGAGAGAGAGAGAGAGAGAGAGAGAGAGAGGGGCTTTTGAGTGTGGAAAAATAGAAATTATGCATGGAATAAGAGAGGGAATGACAATTTTATAGTACGAGGATAAGAATAAGAAGAGTCAAAAATAAAGGAAGATAAAAAAAAATAGAATAATAGTAATATTGAGAGTAGTGGGGATATGAAAAGTTAAAATGGAATTAGAAAGGTAGAAAAAAGTTAAGGTAGAGAGTAGTGGGGATATGAAAAGTTAAAATGGAATTGATAATTTAATAATAAATAAGAATAGTTAAAAATAAGATAAATTAAATATGATATTTTGATTGTAATATAAGAGTTTTTAAATCACTTTAAATGTTAAAAAATTGTATAAAAAATTGAAAAAAAATTTATAATGACATGACTGCTGATGTGGCTCAACGGGAGCGTAGCAACATTAAATGCTACGCTTTAGCTTTTAGTAATATATAGATTTTATTAGAATTTCACATATTACTAACACAATTATTTTGTAAGTAGTTTTATAGTTACAATTTCATTATCCATTTTCAATATATGTAAATTTATAAGATTTATTCAGAGGATCTTTTTTTTCCTCCCCCTAAAGATTAAGACTAAATTATAGCATCATCTTCCAATCAATAAAACATTGATTACTACATAAACAAAATTGCCAAAAATGCGTGATAACTACGGAATACTAGCCTCTGAGCATGCGCTCACGCACGTGCTCATAGCTCTTCTATTTTTTGGATAAAGGTTAATAATTTGAATCGATTATAATTTGGGATTACTACATTTTCTACTCATAAAATGCTTGGGGTGATAAAAAAAAAAATTTCATCTACAAATACATAACACTCGTCACTGATCACACCCCTATATATTTTATGATTAGAAAATATAGTAATTCCAAATTATAATGAATTTAAATTATTAACATTTACTCAAAAAATAGAAAAGCTCCTGAGCATGCGCGTGACCGCGTCAGAGGCTAGTAGATACAAAATGATCCTTGGGTAATCCGAGCCTTGCAGGGGCAGTGGCCTTATAAGAATATTGGGTTAAAGAGTTCTCGAGAGCCATTGGCATTAGCTCTAGTGTTGCACCGGAATTAGGGCTCTTAGAGATGGACTTAATATATCTTTGGGTTGACCTAAATCTTCAAGTTGTGGAGATTGAACTGGACGCAAAGATTGTTGTGGATTTTCTAAATAATTAATTCTTCTACGGCTAGCAATTCTAATGCTACTATCATCTCTCATTGCAGGAAAAGGCTGAGGAGAATCCTCCAAGTTAAAGTTGCTCACTCTTGTAATTAAAGAAGCCAACAAATAAATGTACTGCTACTAACACTCTTGCCCGTAGTGGCGCTCTGCTCTCTCAAGATTTTATTTTGTTTTCTGAACCACATTCTAATATGTACAATTTACTGCATCTGGATGCTACTGGTACCCTGCATGAACGTTCTGTCCTTTTTGATGGGGGCTAGATGTTTCTTTATCTTATTCTGTTTTCTATCCAAAAAAAAAAAAAAGAGGAGTTAATTACAGTTATAGTAACTACTAAAAATGGATTTTCATTAAAAAAAAATTCTAAATCAACCTTTATAAAAATTAACTTTAAATATATTTATAAGAGAGTTAATAATAATGACAATTATAATAGTTAAGCAAAATATTCTTTTATTTTATTTATTAAAATTAGTGTATGTTTTAGGTCGACATGCATTAGGGCCTCCGAAATTGGGCCATTTGGAATTGAAACACAACCCCAGTTCTAAGCACGTTTTAACTTTTAAATAGTGGATTCTGAAATTGAACCCCTAAAAGCAAAACTAATATTTAATTCAATACCCATTTCAGGAATCCAAAGTTCCAACTTAGATTAAGCTGGACTTTAATTGAATCCCAATTTATTTAAAAGGAACGTGAACATGTTTGGCCCAAACATTAACTTCCTTCTTTTTTCTTTTTCTTTTTTTGGGATGAAACAGACATTAACTTCCTTAGATATTTTATCTTGCTGTAGACGACTAAATTTTCTACTATTGCATTTTTTTTTAATATAAAAAACTTGCATTTTGAATAATCATTGGCATGACCAAAAAGAAGTCAATGGCCACGACCCACCAAAATCAAGCAAGAAGTATATTCGTGAAATTGGTAGAGTAGAATTGTTCAAAGTATTTGAACCTCTTTTTTTTTTTTTTTTTTTTTTTTTTAAGAATGATTCTTAGTCTACTACTTTTCAAGCAGCAGCCTACACAAGCTAATCTAGATATACAATGGGTCTAAATAGAAGTTTATAGATAAGGATATTTTAAAAATTTTGATTAAATATAATTTCATTTAATTATCTAATTATGTTGTATCAATTGTGAAATACAAATTTATGGTTCTAATTTCAATGTTATCACTAAACAGATAAATAGTAATAATTTTTTTTTTTGGGTAAGATAAATAGTAATAATTACTCCATGGATTGAGATCAAATGCAATACCTAAGGTATTGCACTTGATGCAACACCTATGAATAGTTGAGATTGATAGTTGCAAAAAGCAACTTTCTGTCTCAACCATTAATTCAAAAAAGTTAAGAAAAAGTTAGAACAAATAAAAAGTAAAAGTTAAAAAAGTGAAAGTGAAAAATATTGGTGAAATTACAACGTTGGTCCCTCAAGTTTATTCTGTATGTGCAATTGATCCCTCAAGTTTCAAATGAGCACAATTAGTCCCTCAAGTTTTAAAACTAAGTTGTATTAGTTCTTTTACAAACTGTTATTAGTGGTGTTACTTACATGGCTGACGGAACAATAATTGAGCATTTTTTTTAATGATATAAATTTTTTTATTAAAAATTACAAAATAAATTTACACATAATAAATTCACAAACTAGTACCAAATTAAAACTAGTATTTGCAACTGATTCACAAACCCACCACTACAAAAAAAAAAAAAAAAAAAAAAAAAAAAAAAAAAAAAAAAAATCACAAACCCACCCACGAGAGAAAGAGAGAGAGAGAAGGGGTGAGAGTAAAGAAATCCAACCACGAACCCGCTGCCGGTGGAGACCCAAGCCTTAGTCGCCGTTGGCAATAGCCCCAAGCCACCGCCGGCAACAGCCACTCACGTCTCTGCTACTCTCGCACACTGCCTAAACATTTTGATGTGAAGGAGTACATCGAAGTGCTTTTATTCATGGATCAATGTTTTTTTTTTTTTTTTGTCAGTGTACTGTCTCGTGTTAGGACCAGTATCACAATCTAATGCCTTATATGATATGGCACTGCTTCAAGGTTTTGGCTCTGTATATAGTTGGGCTTACTGGTCCATGTATGCTCAAAGGTCACCCAGGTTTTTTGCTTATGGTTGATGTTGAATAGTTGAGTTACCAAAGACAATTTGGTGCCACGAGAAGCTCATGCAATAATACATTCACAGCAAAATTTGTCTGACATTTTTGTTGATGTGAGATGCTGTCATCTTAATACAGCTATTCCGAAATGGCTACTACTGTCTAGCTCAAACAAAATAGTCCAATCATGAGCAAGGGGCGGCGGCTAGGATAGCAAATACATTTTTTTTAATTTGGTTGGAATTGGGTTGTGAATATTGTTTCTAACGTGGAAACTAAATTTTTTAATTTTTTAATATAAAACATGTCCCGTCATTAGAAAAAATGTCAAGTCATTATTTCGTTAATCATATAAGTAATACCACTAATAGCAGTTAGTAAAAGAACTAATACAACTCAATTTTCAAACTTGAGAGACCAATTATGCTTGTTTCAAACTCAAGAGACCAATTGCACACATGGGGTAAACTTTAGGGACCTGTTAAGGCCATATTTTTATGTAATTGACATATCTTTTGACAAAACACACTTTACTTGTATTTGAGTAAATCTAAGTAGATTCAAAATGATCATTACAAGTGGTTAAATTGAAGACATGAAGATTACTCAAGAACTGCTCAAGAAAAGTGCAATCTGCAGGTTTCGATATCTCCTCAATAGAAGCTCGATCTGTCGAGATTCATTAAAGCTTGATCTATCGAGTTTATGAAATTCAAAATATAGCTAGCAACGTTTTTACTCTAAAAGGTTATTTGTTTATGAGTTTGTATAATCCTTATTAGATTAGAAAAGTCCAAGATTTGTGAAAACCTATTTGGAATAGGAGAGCCAATTAAGCTCCTATTTAAAGGAGGTGGAAAAAGAAAAATCCTAACCCTAGAGAGCTTCATAAGGTTTTCTTTTTGAAACCTTAGCTTCCTCCTACAGAAGAAAAAGTTCTTGCTACGTTTCTAGTACGCCTTTGGGTTTTGTAACCAAACAGAGTCTCTTGCACCAACATTGAAGATCTTATTGGTGTTTCTATGTGAAGTTGCTGCAAATCAACTACAACAATCAAAGGGTTGCTGTAGAGTTAGTCATGTACTGGAATTTGTGCAAAGGAGTAAGCCGCATACTAGGATCTGCGCATCGGATTGGTTAGTCATGTACTGGGAACTATGTATCAAAAGGAAAGATTGTCACTACAGAATAAGTCCAATTGGGTATTGAGATAAAGGTTCAACTGTAGGTTGATATAAGGTACTGAGATTTCTTTACTTGTAACCACTTGTTTTGATAATAGTGGATTCTCGGAAGTGGTGACCTTAAAATCACCCGGTGGGATTTTGCCTTAATGATTTTCCCCATTCGTAAACAAATCACCCAGGTCAAATTTAATTTTCGCTATATTTAGTTATTTGGTGATTTGTTTGTACTGCCACGTGTTTGCATATTAATTTGATTAATTAATAAACTTGTCTAATTAATCAATTAATTCATCATAAAGTCAATACATTCTTGGCCTATCAGGACCAATAGTATAGTTTCACCAAAAATATTTGTGAGAGGAAATGAGTGAATTGCACACCGTGCAATACTCTAGGTATTGCACAGGATCTCAATGCTTACTCCATTTCACCTTATATTCCTTTTAATAATGATTCTTATTCCTATGTCTTTGAATTTTAATTTTTTTTGATACGATAATATTTCAATTTATGATGATTACTCCATGATGCTTGCCTTTTATTATAACGTCAAGATACCAAATTTTTTTTTCATAGAAATACTAGAATTTCATTAAACTAAGTGGAAAAAAAAATTACATCATTTGAAAGAACATATTGTAAAAACCAATAGCTCTCTTTAATTCAAGAAACATAATGCTCAATACCTTAAGTGTGTTTTGGTAATGAATGGACTAGATAATTTTCATTCCTACGAGCATGTGAAACCTTAGAATGTTGGTTGTTGTTATGGCAAAACTGGGAGCAATTCGTTAGGGCCTTATGTTGGCCTGAGATTTGGGATTTAAATTTATCCAACTTGAAATTGATTCTATGATAGTCTTATCCTAGTTAACTAAGGAGAATTCTAATTTCTCTCTTGATCCTTTATTATGTGATTGCAAGAGCTTTTTGGCGCAAACATGTGAGGTTCAAGTGCACCACATCTACCTTGAAGCAAACATATGCAAGACTCTCGCGAAATGAGGAAACCACCAATAGCAAGCTTTGACTACCTATGACCTAGTTTTGTATATCCGTATTTTGTAGGCCTAAGGAGTAGTAGGCTGTATGCCTGAAGGCCGAATATAGCTATTGATGAATAAACTCTTTTATAATTAAATAAAATCTCCCGTTTCAACCACACACACACACACACAAAAAAAAAAAAAAAAAAAAAAAAAAAAAAAAAAAAACCGACAATTTTTATTTCATGACAAGAAACTTAATCCACAAAAATATTGTGTCCTTGGTTCTCTCCACAAAAATGACAACGACATCCGTTTTGTTTCACTACTTCTTAAATTTGACAACTCCCAGTCAAGTACAATGATATATCTTTCTCACAAAAAAAAAAAAGTACAATGATATAAATCACGATAGCTCTGTAAAACCAACTCTCCAATTTGATGCGAATCGTGTGATCAATATTTGTTTGCTGAATGCCTTAATCCAAACAATTTCCTCACATGTTCAACATTGTCCTTTAAACACTAGAATAAGATTATTAATTTGCCTTGATGTAACTTGCCGACAGTTGAGTTGCTTGCTTCAATTTCTTTGCTTTGGGCATGGGCCATGCTTAAAAAATGTCGCAACGACACACAGCCGACATCAGCAGTGGGAAAGGGTGCTTCTATCAATTTGCCAAAAAAGTTTATGCCTATAAAATCAAGTACTTAAAAGAAAAGTTGTACCCACTCAAATTAAAAAAAAAAAAAAGGTACATATATAAAAACTTTAAAAAAATCAAAAAAATAAAAATTTAAGTAGATTTCATACTTATTTACAATTGCACCCACTTAAAAATAAATTAAGAATTCACTTATGAGAACCATTATAAATGATTAAATATTATTTCACTTAAATTAAAAAAAAAAACTTATGGTATACTAAAATATAAAAAGAATGAAAAGCGTGCACTTTGTATATATTTTCCCATTTCTCAATACATCTCTATTTTTTTATTTTTTTAATTTTTTTCAGTGGCCCCAAAGGATAAAACTTATAACTCAGAGAGAGAGAGAGAGAGAGAGAGAGAAATAAGAAACAAGGAAAAGAAAAGGTAATGTAAGTATAAAAAAATTACTTACACCTTATATTTTTATTTTTGGTTTTTATTTTTTATTTTTTTTCATTGGAATTAATTATAAAGAAAACCAATATTGGAGCAAATACCACTCAGGGCCGGATCAATAATTTTTGGGGGCTTAGGCAAAAATTTTAAATAAGGCTTTTTTATAATTAAATATTAATCAAATAATATATATATTGAATTTTTTATTTAAAATCTATTTTTCTTACTTTTTAAGATGCAAAATTACTAATTAAGTTTTTGTATTTAAGTTTCTCTAACATTTCTTTTTCAATTGACAATAGATACTAGTTATTGCAATTTATCTAAAGCCATGACCACTTTAAAGTTTAAACCTGCACAAATAAAAATTAATTTAATACTTGATTTAATAAATTAGTATCACTATAATACAAATGAGTTGATAGGATACACATCAAATTATTAATTGATATAATAATTTATAATAATAGATAAATTGTCAAATTATAAATTAAAAAAAAAAAAAGGTGAGAAACATCTAGCAAGCTGTACTCCACCAATTGCTAAGCTTTAAATAAACAACTTGTCCTATCCTATTAATTGCTCTTATGGTAGAAGTAGTGTCCTATGGGGCAGAAAATTCATAGCAAAAACGTGTCATTGTAAGACTTATAGGAGTAGTGGTGGAGTGTAAAAATATGTCACGTGTCCCATGATCCCATCCCATCAAACAACTGCACAATAAAAATGTGAAATAAACTAAAAATAAATAGAAGACTCAGTCTTCATTTTAGGATACAATGGGACATTTTTAATGCATTTTATTAATCAATAAAAGTGCTTAAAATTTTTTTAATTTAAATATATAAATAAATATATTATATATAATTTTTTTTTACAAGTGGGGCCTTCTTTTATTTGGGGGCCTTAAGCGATTGCATCAATTGCATCACCTCTAGAGCCGGCCCTGATACCACTCGTCTAAAAATGTAATATTCACTATTGTAAACAAAATTGTTCGAGGTGAAACCAAGTTGAAGATTTTATTTTTTTAGTAAATTTTAGGAAACAAACACACACTCATAAGAGAGAGGAGATGAGATTATAACACAACAACACACTACAGGCTCCAAATTGACGTTGATTTCGAAAATATCTTACATTCTTACCTCCTAAAATATAGACTATATGACCATAAAAATAATTGGGATAAAGTTAGAAGAGCATGTCTACTACAAAAGGATTCTTGTTAACCAAAAAAACCACAACTTCCGCACACACACACACACACACAAAATAATAATAAAATAAATAAATAAATAAGATAAAATAAATTCAATAGTGCTTAGTTTAACGAGTATGAAAATTAATTGTAGTATAATTTTGGTTTGATATAGAACAATATTAAATCCATGTATTTGTTTTTTATTCCTTAATTGAAACTTTTCATCTACCGAAAAGAAATTAGTTCCAGCACCAGTCACAACCAAACACCATGTATATTCAAATTCATAAAGACATAACATTTTTTTTTTCCGGTTGAAAATAAACATAATTGTCATTTTAGGAAAATGAAAAGAAAACTTTCCCCCATTCGGTTTGGCCCTATCATAATTTATTCTACAAAGTTAAACTATTAGTTGCTAAATTTAGTCCCCTAAAATTTGGAATAAAATGGTTCTAAAAAAAATTGAAGGAAATAACAGATGTTATTTATGAACAAATTTACCCCTCAATTTCCTCTATCTACGCTTATTGAGAACATAAACCCCAAGGTTGTTAATTGTAATTGTCCCCGTCATTTTTCACGTCTTAATATTAGTTCAAAGTAATAATTAAGAACCCATAGTTGTTCGAAAAGTGTTACTAGTTTCTTCAATTATCATTTGACGCAGAATCTGCTAAATTTATAGTCAATATGCAAAGATAAACTTGAGTGGATGTAACACAATTCTGCAAATCGATTGGAAGATACAAGAAATCTTAGAAATGGAAGGTCCATTCTTTATTTAGGTTAGGCTAGTTACCTTGAACTTAGAAAAGTTTATTAGCACCATGCTACTTGTTTATCAAGTTTTCTTTTCCTTTTTTATGTGAAAACGTTTTATAAAACTTTCACAATTACAAATGAATTAGTTTTGACAATGGACAAAGCCAATTCCTACATGCAACTGACATGACATTGGATCATAGTCTAAATGATATTTTCATGTTTCAGTCTTGGTGTTTCATGAGGTTGCGGCTTCCAAACTTCCAAAATTCCAGTGCTTGGGTTACTTATTAGGAGAAAAAAAATACTATCGAACATGTCACGTGTGGATGGTGTGATTAGTTAAGTAATATAGTCTCATATTAAATAATAATGATATTAGTGAGCGGGTAACATAACATATAAACTCATATATTTAAGGAAAAAGTTTGGCAATTATATTGATTATAGCTTAAGGCTACATATTTAGAAAATAAGTGTTAAATTAACATGGTTACATATTTTAAAAATTTAACGGTTGAATTGTGTGTTCTTAATGTTCTTAGCACACATGTCAAATTTTGTGTCAATAGTATGTTATTTAATATTCGATATATAAGCTTATTTTTTATGCATAATTTTATACTACAAAAACTTGAAATTTAAATATTTAATTAATGATATAACTATTAATATTTAATCTTTTAGAAATTTTGCAAGTATTAAGAATATAAGAAGGAAATGTAATCTAATAGTGAATTTGTCAAAATTTACATTCAATAAAGAAATACTAAGTGCAATTGTAGCCTTAGGCTACAACTAGCTTTGACAGTCTTAAATTTAAACTATTTAGTAATATTCTTACATGTTGTATTATCGTATGCACAACCTATCTTGAATTACCAACTCTCCTGCCTCTCATTTTTCCTTTTTAGCTTAAAGAAAAATGTATTAAATTTTGTCCATAATTTGTAACAAAGCCACAGAAATTTTAATTTCTGAAAGCTTCCATCATTCCAAATCATTTTCTTCATATTTTGTGGCATCCACTAAATAATTTGAGAGACAGACATGAGTGGGGGCGCGGAACAATAACATCAAGCTTTTTGGAGACAGTGGGCTACTCTTTATTCAATTATTCATGGAAAATAACCCATGAGGATACTCCGACTTAGAAAAACGTGTGCATATATATATATATATATATATATATATAATATACAAGTCATTTTTTTCATGCTCCGGAATTTGTGGCCAATGTCTCAAAAACTTCAATAGAACATTAGAAATTTCATCAAACATTTTTTTTTTTTAAAGAAAAAGGGCATGTTCAAACAGTATAGTTAAAGTGTTAGACATTCTCACCTCAAATTGTTAATGTAGCAAGTATGAAACTCCGTTAAAAAGTTAATATAATATCTATAAATACCACCTAATCATAAAACCTAAGTTAATTTGTGAATTTGAGATCAATTATGATATTATATTAGTTATTCAATTTTTTTTTCTTTCATGTAGAACTTTAAAAAGATGTTTCTTGTAAAATTTTCTCACTTTCACATCATCCTAATGTGAGATGTTTGGAGGGAGATTGTGAAGGAAAAGAAAAACTATTTGTTTTTCTTTTGGGGAAAACCAAGCAGACATAACTTTATCAGCCTGAGAATCCTGGAACACGTAAGGGGATTGAGTTGATATCTTCAAATCTGATATCAAATCCACTCACTAAAAAGTTCTCCAAGTGGAGCCACGAGTATTAGAATCCGAGAGATCAAATGGCTTTACTATTCAATTGCAATATATCCAACACAAAATTGTGCCATATACTTTGATTTAGTAGTGGGCTTTATGATTTTTTTTTTTTTTTTTTCTTAATTTTCTTTTGGCCCGAAGGTAAGGAGAAAATTTGTCACCACCCTCCTGTGACACGCAACTTTTGTCATAATTATGACGTGGTTAATGCAAGTAATAGAAATATATATATATATATATATATATATATATATTATGTTTTTGTAAAAATAATAAACAATTACTCATAACAAGTGATGTCATAGTTTTGATAATAGTTATGGCATAAAAATTTTGATCTATTAAAGAATTCAAAGATTATTGTCAACCGAAGAAATTAAAGAATAGATAAATAAAATTACATGGTTTGAAATAAGAGGGTAAAACAAGTTCAGTGTTGGCTGATCTCCAAGCAGATTGAAGTAGGAATCCCAGCATGCTCATCCTTTTTCTCTCTCTTTTTTTAATTTATTAATTATTTTTAC
The DNA here is from genome assembly GCA_033629205.1 of Lithocarpus polystachyus. NCBI lineage: Eukaryota > Viridiplantae > Streptophyta > Magnoliopsida > Fagales > Fagaceae > Lithocarpus > Lithocarpus polystachyus. The sequence goes on along the minus strand of CM066170.1, from coordinate 44,622,761 downwards.
TTACAACCAGTGAAGAGAGGAATTCCCTGCATATTATATAGCCCCTTTTTGGTAAATCATTAACAAGGAACCTAACTTGGCACTCAAATTTTTTTCACGAATTCTTAGCAATGCTATCTGAAATGCATTTTATATGAACTATTAAGTATATTAATGGTCATAAATTCATTGCATGCCATGTTCACTAATGATGCCGAAAATCGTCAGTAAGCCACACAGTTCTCACGCACTCTAGACAACTCCTGCACAACAAAAAAGAAAAGAGTCTACGGAGGATACCGGTGTGGTACTGGCTGAATATCCTTCGAAGGTTAAGTTAGAGAATATTCACAACTCTAAAGTATCAAAGTTTGAGTGAATTATGCGTACCTTGCTTTCTGAGGGCTTTTGGCTTTTATAGTAATGTTAGACCGACCTTTGTTTCTTGGCCAAGAAGATGTTTCCTTGTGGGGAAGATCCTTATAAATATACGTATTTTGCGGGATTCTTCCCATGTAGAGATTTTGTTGACTAGGGTTAATCGTAGGGCGTAAGATATTTCCATTTTGGGTTTCTTGGAGACCTCCAAGGCCATGTAGATGACATGTGGCTTCTCTATCTATCCCCTTCTTGTTCGTTTAGCTGGAATCCGTTCATCATGGAGAATCTGTCCGTCTCCCTCTTCCTCTGTCTGAGGCATATTCTATTACATCCGTCGTTTTTGGTTAACCTCAGAGAATGGGTCTATCAAGTTCCATTTTATCCTCTCCAATTGCCCCCTCACTCTATGAATCCGTCTCCTTTTTGGCAGACAGGCTCTAAAGTGATGGTATAGCTAATCCCTTGGAGAATGCACTTTGATTAACAGCCTCGCTTAGGGTATTTAATGCAATAGGGACACGTGTTTCATTGATTAGTGGCTGATTACTCGAACCGAAGCGTCTCTTCGTTTACCAAGCCTTTCTCTCTCTCTCTCTCTCTCTCTCTCTCTCTCTCTCTCTCTATATATATATATATATATATATGTCATCTTTCCCTTTCATTTTTCACTTTTCATTGCGAATTCCTGATCAGAGCACTACCATCACCCAACAAAAAGCATATATTCCGTCTACTTGGTGCGACCGTCCTCCAAGCTTTCTCCGTCAACTTTTTTTCAATGTTTTACTTGTAAGTATCCTGCACTTAAAATTTATTTTTGCTTCTCTTTAAGTCTTGCATGTCTGTCCACCATGCAGATCTTGTAGAGTCTTAGGGTTTATTCGTCACATGTAAATGAGATGTCTAGTGAGGCATTGAGTGACCAGTTGTTTGTCTGCGATGGGGCAGGCTATAATGAGGTGTATTCGTCTAGTCTGGACAACCCCGACACCTCTCCTGATGATCGAGTTCCATCCTCTAACTCACCTTCTGCAGAGGGGGATAAGTTCGTGAATGTGGATGGGTCAGAAGATGACTTAAGTGAAGAGCATATAGTTAGTGCTGAGTCGCTTTCCTAATCCGTCGTAGGTCCTGATGGCGCCTTAGAGAGTTCATTCTTCTTCCATTGTGGACGGTGAATGACTTTAGGCCTGCAACCAAGCATAATCACCTTGACACACTAAGGGAAAAATATCAGATTCCCGTTAACATACCAATTCGTCTACCTTACAAATCTGAAAATGTTACTACGAGAGTGTTGACGACGTAGGAGTGTACGAGCAAATGCTTAAAGCAGGGCTTAGGTTCCCATTAAGCGCTCTTCACCGTCGCCTTGTCCAATTCTTGGGGCTGGCCGTCACCCAAGTCTTGCCTAACGCTTGGAGGGGTTTTCTCGACGCGGAGGTCCTGTACGGAGTTCTTTCCTAGGGGGCACGAAGGATGACGGTGGAGGAATTTTTTCAATGCTACTGTCCATCCGAGATTGTCCAATCTAAGGGAATGTACAGCTTCCTGTAGAGGAAACCGTCTCTTAGGTTAGTTTGTGAAGCCCTCGACTCCAACAGGAACTGGAAGAGTCGGTACTTCTTTCTTGAAGGGGACGACTAGATGTGCTATCCTGATGACTAGGAATTTATGCCAGTAGATAAGACTTGGGGCATAATGCCCTCGTCTGGTATGTGTCCATCAGTCTTTAAGTTTTATTTGTTACTACTGTCTCACATAGTTCTCTGACTATCTCCTTTTTGTAGCTCAAGACCGTCCTGAATTTACAATCAAACAATGGAGTTTCTTGGAGCGAATTTTTAGGTTTAAGTTGTCGAAGAGAACGTAGGCGAAGCTTGTGACCTCAAATACTATTCATTGGTATTGTGAGGGTCCTGAACCCACAGAAGCCGCCCGTTGCCACAACTGTTCAGTGCGCTAGCGTAAGCCTGGTTCTTATTTCCTTTCCTTTTAATTTTATTGTAGTTTCATCTAACTCCTTTTTGGTCCGTCTTTCACAGAAATGGAAGATGGGAGGAGAAGGGCCTACATTAAGTAGCTACGAGGAAGAAGGAGGGTATTGTCGAGCCTGTTAGGGTCAAATCCACACAAACAAAGCTACCTCCCCCACCTGTCCATGGAAAAGGTAAGGGCTTAATGACAAGCTAGGTTCCTTCTAAGGAGAAACACCTCGTCCTTCTTATTGAAGACCCCTAGTATGCTCTAAAGTAGCTCTCGTCCATCCTCACGAGTGAAGATTATGAGGACTTAGGCAACCTTCTATTAAGGCCATAAGGGAGACGGGCCTCTTTAGCTTGGCTCATGTATGTTATTGCCTGCCTTTTCTTTCCGTCATGTTGCATGTTTCTTCTTTTTAACCTTGGTTTTGGATTGTCACAGGGGGTGCTCATGATGAAGGGCTTGATGGACCATTGTATGTCCCAGGAGACAGCAGTAGACCGTATATGGGCGAGGGCGGAGGCATCGGAGGCTGAGCTGGGTGAACTGAAGGCATGGAAGAAGTTTAACCTAACAAAGAAGCTCCTAGAAGAGGTGTAAGAGCAAACGGAGGCACTAAAAAAGGTGCTCAAGAACAAGGAAGAGGAAATCTCTGAGTCCAAGAAGTTGCTCTGTCGGGCTAGAGATGATGCGATTAAGGAATACCGCGACTCTGATGCCCTTCTAGTCGAACTGGGAGGTTCATTCGCCGACAGATTCGATGACTGCCTCTGTCAGGTTAAGGCCTCTTTCCCAGACTTGGACCTCTCCCATATAACTATTGACGCCAAAGGCCAAACTCCAGCCCGTCCGGTTGACTCTGAAGCAACGGATGAGCTTTTTGCTGATGACGCCAATCCTGACCCTCAACCTAATGGGTAGGCCACTCATGTCGACCAGGAAATATCCGTTGAGGGTGGTACCTGTCAACTTGAAGCGAACCAGGTGGTTGAGAAAGAGGAGACCCCCGTCACCCAGCAGTAGTTTTTCCCTTTTTTTTATTTTTAGGTATTGTCAATTTTTGTTCATTTAAGGGAACAATATTTATTATTTCAGTCACCCCTATTTTTGGGTTTCTGTAAACAATTTGCCTTTCATAGGCTTTTTATCTATTGCTTCTTGCTTCGTTCATTTATTTGAATGTTTCTTTCGTCCCAATTTTAGTATCTTGATGCTTCCGTCAGTTCCATGGGATGAATCTGTAGACGCATCTACTAATTAATCGATCTTGAAACGGGCCCATCCATGTATGGATCTAATAAGAATTCAACAATTTTTGGCTTACCCTATGGAATGAACCCGTCAACATATGGACTTAGTATAAACTTGTTTACTTAACAACTGTTGGTTCACCCAATAGAGTGAACTTGTCCATATATGGACTTGATATAAATTTAACATTTTTTGGCTCATCCTTTGGAATGAACCCGTCCACACATGGACTTAATATAAACTTAACAATTTTTGGCTCACCTTCTGGAATGACCCTGTCCACATATGGACTGGACAATGTTTTGGCTCACCTTTTGGACTGAACCCATCCACATACTTACTGAGCAATTATGAGTAATCCCTTTTGGGATGAGCCCGTCTACTTTGGAATTAATAGGTACAAACCATCTCTTTCAAATTACCCCTTTTAGGATAAGCCCGCTCACTTTGTGGACTTATAAGTCATCCCTTTAGGATGGACTCGTCCACTTTGTGGACTCAATAATTTCAAATCATACATTAGGGGTTGAGCCCGTCCATTTTATGGACTTAATATAAGCCATCCCTTTAGGATAGACCCGTCCACTTTGTGGACTTAATAGTTTCAAATCACCCCCTTTGGGATGAGCTTGTCTACTTTGGACTTGATAAGTATTTAGAAATGTAGATAGCATACAAGTGGCATTTCTAAATAACTCCTCTTATTGTGGAAAATATGCATATAGAAATTGTTCTCAAAAGATAAAAAAAACCTATCCTTCGGATTTAAAAGAAACTATAGATAATGAAAACTTAACTAAAAAGCAATAAAATGGAAATGAGGAGTATCGTTGTCCATGCTGCTATCTACTGGTAGTACTTTTTCAAGTGCTCCGTGTTTCAAGGGTGGTGCAATTTTTTTCCCGTCCAGTGTCTCCAGGTGGTATGTTCCATTCCTATGCCATGCTATAATTCTGTTCGATCCTTCCCAATTAGGTCCTAGCTTCCCATGGGAAGTATCTTTTGTGGCACTTGTTACTTTCCTTAAAACCAGATCTATAACCTTGAAGTCCTTGCGTCTGACTTTGGAGTTATAATGCTTGGCCATGAGATCTTGGTACCGTGCCAATCGTTGCTCAGTTGTTGCTCTAACCTTGTCCACCAGATAAAGCTACAGGCACATAGCTTTATCATTTCTTCTCTCGTCGTGGTTTCCTATTCTATAGCTTGTGAGTCCTACTTCAACTGGGATAACGGTCTCGCTTCTATATGCTAGTTGGAACAGTGTCTCCCCTGTAGGTGTCCTTACTGTTGTCTTGTACGCCCATAAGACGCTTGGCAATTCTTTTGGCCATATACCCTTCGCCCCCTCGAGCTGAGTCTTGATGATTTTAAGCAATGATCGGTTCGTGACCTCAACTTGTCCATTGGCCTAGGGGTAGGCGTGTGATGAGTAGTGATTCTTAATCCCTAGCTGCGAGCAGAAGTCTCGAGCTGAGTCTTGATAATTTTAAGCAATGATCGGTTCGTGACCTCAACTTGTCTATTGCCCTGGGGGTAGGCGTGTGATGAGTAGTGATTCTTAATCCCTAGCTGCGAGCAGAAGTCTCTGAAGGCGTCGTTGTCGAATTGCTTCCCATTGTCTGAGACCAATACTCTAAGTATATTGTACTTGCAGATGATGTTCTTCCATACGAAGTTTCGCACATTCTTCTCTATGATGGTGGCCAGGGCTTCGGCTTCTACCCACTTGGTGAAGTAGTCTATACCGACTACTAGGAACTTCAACTGTCTAATCGCCGTTGGGAATAGGCCCATAATATCCAACTCCCATTGAGCGAAAGGACATGAGGCTGTCATCAGGGTGAGTTCCTCTGTCGGTTGCTTGATGAAGTTTCCAAATCTCTAACACTTGTCGTAAGCTTTAACGTATGCATGTGCGTCCTTCTGCATGGGAGGCCAATAGTATCCTACTCGAATTAGCTTGTGCACTAATGACCGTGATCCATAACGGTTCCCGTAGACACCTTTGTGGACTTCTCGCATTACATAGTCTGCTTCTTCGGGGATGAAGCACCTTAGGTACTGTCGGGCGAAGCCCCTTTTGTATAGGACGTCTTTAATCAAAATGAAGTGCGCAGTTTAAAACTCAATTTTCTTGTAGCCTCCTTACCGTCGGGCAGTATGCTGTCCTTCAGGTAGGAGGTTATTGGTGTCATCCAGTAGCTCTCGGAACCTATCTCCTGCACACTAATGCCATCTATTAGTGGTGAGATTTGAACGAAGGATAGTACCTAACTAGGGACGATCATAAGCTCAGCTGATGCAGCCTTAGCGAGATAATCAGTTAGCTCGTTCTCTTCCCTTGGGATTTAAACGAACTTCGCTTGGAGGTTGTTCACTCGATTCTTCACTTGCTCTAGGTACTTTTTCATACGTTCGCCCTTGCATTTGTAGTTGCCATTAACCTGACTAGTGACTACTTGAGAGTCACAATACACTATCACATCTGTGGCCCCTACAGCTTTTGCTAAATCCTGTCTTGTTATCAAGGCTTTGTATTTTGCCTCGTTATTTGTTGTAAGGAAATCAAGTTGGACCATGCATTCGACTTTGTCCCCTTTCGGGCTATGGAGTATCACACCAACTCCACCTGCTTACCTGTTAGGAGATCTGTCCGTGTGAACGCTCCATTGTGGGCTATCTCCTGGCCCCTGGTCCTCCATGGGAGTGAATTCTCCGATGAAGTCAGCAATAACCTGTCCCTTTATAGCCGTACGTGGTTGATACTGTATGTCAAATTCACTTAACTTAATCGACCATAGCGCTATTCGTCTAGTAGCTTGAAGGCTGCCCATTGCCCTTCGTAGGGGCTTATCTGTTAGGACGATCACAATGTGTGCTTGGAAGTATGGCTTGCGCTTTCGTGCCATTGTTACCAACACGAAAATGAGTTTCTCCATCGGGGGGTATTTTTCTTCCATTCCTCGGAGTGCTCGACTCGTGAAGTATACGATTTTTTGCACCTCGTTCTCCTCTCTAACTAAACCCGCGCTGATAGCAGCTTGGGAGATGGCTAGGTATAGGAATAGTTCTTCCCCTAGTTTAGACGAGCTTAGTAACGACAGTGAAGAAAGGTAGGCCTTCAGGTCTTCAAATGCTTGCTAACACTTAGTCATCCACTCAATGGACTTTTTTAATGTGTGGAAGAAGGGGAGGCATTTATCTGTTGCTCTTGAGATGAATCTGTTTAGTGCAATGACCTTGTCATTTAGGTTCTATACCTTTTTGACGGTCTTCGGTGAAGCTAACTCCATTATGGCCTGTACTTTATCCGGGTTGACTTCAACACCTCTTTGGGACACCATGAACCGCAAGAATTTCCCTGCTTTTGCCCCGAACGTGCACTTGTTTGGATTCAATTTCATGTTATACCACCGAAGGATGTCAAAGGTCTTTTTAAGGCCGTCCAAGTGGTCGTCCTCCCGTATGCTTTTCACCAACATGTCGTCCACGTTGACTTGCACATTCCTCCCAATCTGATGCGTGAACATTTTGTTCATTAGTCTTTGGTACGTGGCACCCGCGTTCTTGAGTCCGAACGGCATTACCTTGTAGCAAAAGAGACCCTAACTGATGACAAATGAAGTTTTCTCTTGGTCGGCCTCGTCTAGCTTGATCTGGTTATAACCAAAGAACGCGTCCATGAAGCTTAGCAGCCGGTATCTTGCTGTTAAGTCTACCAAGATATTATTCCGCGAGAGAGGATAGCTGTCTTTGGGGTAGGCCCTGTTAAGGTCCGTGAAGTCTACGCACATCCTCTACTTCCCATTAGCTTTCTTGACCATTACTACATTAGCCAACCAGTCGGGATAGTACACTTCTCATATAAACTATGCTTCCTGTAGTTTGCGAACCTCATCTGCTAGGGCTTTATCTCGCTCCTGCGCGAACACCCTTTTTTTCTGACGGATTGGAGGGGAAGAGGGCAACATATTCAACTTGTGGACTATGATTGAAAGGTCAATCCCGGACATGTCTTCATGGCTTTAGACGAACATGTTCAGGTTCTCCCTTAGAAACGTTATGAGCACCCAACGGACTGGCAAGCTAGCCAGAGTTCCGATCTTGGTTATTCGTTCGGGCCTAATGTTGTCTAGGACTACCTCTTCCAATCCTTCCACTGGTTCTGCCACCGTTTACTGTTCTTCTATACACATGGTTTGTAATTGATTGTCCATGTCCAGTATAGCGATGTAGTACTCACGCGCCGCCACTTGATCTCCACGTACTTGTCCCACTCCGTACTCAGTTGGGAACTTAGTGCCTGTTTGGATTTTTTTTTTTTTTTTTTGATCACTCATCACTCCTCACTCAATTTTCATCACTCATCACTCAAAATACCCCAATTTTCCAAACACACCCATCACTCACTTTTCCATTACTTTTGTTTATAAAAAAAAAAAAAAAAAAAAAAAAAAAAAAAAAAAGAAAACAAACGCAAAAGTCAAAAAAATGCGGCTGCAAACAGTGGCCGGGTTTGTTTAAAAAAAAAAAAAAACCCAAAAGTTAACAAAAGTGGCTGAACAGTGTAAAAATTGTTGGTTTAATTACAAAAATGCCATTGAGTTATGGAAACTGAAAACAGCTAAAATGTGTTTTCAGTTTTCATAACTCATCACTCAAAAATCAGGACATTGAGTGATTGAAACAAAGTTATAGAAACAGAGTTATGGTGCTCCCAAACGGACGTTGAGTTATCGGTCCCACCATTTTTGAGTTATGAGTTATGGAAACACAAAATCCAAATAGCCCCTTAATCATTAGGTAATAAGTTGAAGTCACGGCCTTCCATGAGTTAAGGATAGGATGACCCAAGATGGCGTTGTACGCGGATGAACAGTCGACAACCAGGAAGGTGACATCCTTGGTAATCTGTTGAGGGTAGTCCCCAACCGTCACGGGCAAAGTGACCACGCCGAGGGGATGTACCCTTGTTCCTCCAAATCCAACGAGGGGTGTGTTAACTGGGACCAGCCGCTCTCTATCAATTCTCATCTGTTGGAACGCTAGGTAGTAGAGGATGTCAGTAGAGCTTCCATTATGCACCAAGACTCGGTGGGTGTTGTAGTCCCCAACCCATATGCTAATTACGAGCGCATCGTCGTGTAGGTGGTGGAGACGCCTGACATCTTCCTCTGTGAACCCAATGATGGGGTTGTCGATCCGTGCCATCTTCGGGATGAAGCTCGTCAACTGAATGTTCTGAACCATCCGTAGGTAGGTTTTTCATGCCTTCTTGGACGATCTAGATGCTGTGGTTTCCCTTACGATAATCCTTATGTCTCCTAGTGGGGGTATGGGATGCTCATTTTATCTCCTTGCAGGTTGCTCCTAGGGCTAATCCGTCCTTTCCTTACTGACGAATCTTTGCAACTTCCCTTGCCTAATAAGAGCTTATATCTGCTGCTTCAAGTCATAGCAGTCGGATGTATCATGACCATGATCGCTGTGGAAACGGCAGTACTTGTCTCTAGTTATGATTTTGCTTCTACTGCTACTGCGAGAATCTGAACTTGTCTCGTAACGGTAGTGGTGTGTGGTTTGTTCCCTTGAATGTTATTAGTGGTTGCAATCGAGCGAGTAAGTATCATGCAACTTTTTGCCCAGGAAGCGGTAGTATAGCTTATTTCCTATCGGTTCCCAGAGACGGCACCAACTAATGATGCCGAAAATCGTCAGTAAGCCACATAGTTCTCACGCACTCTAGACAACTCCTGCACAATAAAAAAGTAAAGAGCCTATGGAGGATACCGGTGTGGTACCTGCAGAATACTCTCCAAAGGTTAAGTTAGAGAATGTTCACAACTCTAGAGTGCCAGAGCTTCAGTGAATTATGCGTATCTTGCTTTATAGTAGCGTTAAACCGACCTTTGTTTCTTGACCAAGAAGATGTTTCCTTGTGGGGAAGATTCTCATAAATATACGTATTTTGCGAGATTCTTCCCATGTAGAGATTTTGTTGACTAGGGCTAATCGTGGGGCGCAAGATATTTCCGTTTAGGGTTTCTTGGAGACCTCTAAGGCCATGTAGAAGACACGTGGCTTCCCTATCCGTCCCCCTCTTATTCGTTTAGCTGGAGTCTGTTCATCATGGAGAATCTGTCCATCTCCTTCTTCCTCTGTCTGAGGCAATCCTTTTACATCCGTCACTTTTGGTTAACCTCGGAGAATGGGTCCGTCGAGTTCCATTTTATCCTCTCCATTCACTATATTTTAGAAATCAATATGGGTCATCATAGGGGAAAAAATTATTTTTAGGGATATAGAGTCCACATATTAGTGAGTTTCAATTAAGTTTAACTAGTAATGTTTCTAATAGTTGAATAAGAGACCTAGAGTTCAATTCTCGCTTACACCAAAAATCAATCGGTATCTTAGTCTGACAATAAATAGCTATCATAAAAAATAGGCATCATAACTTGAAACTATCTAAAAAAATAAAGAGTTCACATATTAATGCGTGCTCATGATGCTTCATTTGTTCTGTTATTTCTTAATGCTTGTCATAATGCAAGAGAAGCACAATTTGCAAGAAAAAAATGTTATTATTTAGCTGAATTCCATGAGTTCTGACTTAGTAAAGACATTTTTTTAATTTATGTTTGTAATTTTGTGGTTGAGGTCGCCCTTTGAGAACCCACTTGTTTTCACTACCTCTTTTTTATTCCGACAAATTGGACAAATTTGGCCATGTTGAACATAGTTCAACCTTGATCAATAAAATTGAACAGCAATAATTCATTTTCATTTCCCACATGAAAAACAAAAAAGGAAAAAAAAAAATTACAATAAATTTTTTTGGTCAAACGTCTGGTAATTCTGGCAACTCTCCAGCTCTATTGAAAAGGTTGAACCAAAAATAATCCATGCTATCATGCATATTTGAACCATAGGCATGGATGGGTTCCATAGTCATTAGTGGAGAAAATTGAAATTGAAGTTGTGCATCGCCATCAACTGCTAAAAGCTCACTCATCACCACTTCTGAATTTTCCGTCGAAAATTCTGACCAAAATTTCTCATCCATTTCCGGGAAATTTCTCGGCGATTCGACCTTTAGACACACTTTGTTCTCATTATTATTGTCACTCATGGTCACCGTGGACATGTCACTTGAACACTCTTGTGGAGAAACTGTTCTATATTCAAGGCTTTCAGATTTTGCATGACTTGAAAAATTCACTGGTTCTAATTCTAATTCTTGCACAGCCTCGTTATAATATTTGGATATATTATTGTTGGAGCTTCGTTTTGTTGCTGGGTTGGCTTGGTTTTGTTTCAATCTCTTCTTCAAGTGGGTGTGCCATACATTTTTTATTTCATTGTCTGTGCGTCCCGGTAATCTAGCTGCGATTGTTGACCACCTGAAAAAAGTAGAATCACAATAAGGATTTGTACTGAATTAATAATGTCATAATTCTATCTTGCAAAAAATTTAATTTCATATATGAGTTTTTTTAGCTTTGAAGCGCTACATTTATTTGGCAGTATTGCATATGATATGAGTATATTCCCAGAATTGTTTTTTAATTAGCACATGAAAATGTTACAGTAAGGAATCTTTTGAGTCCCACGTGTTTCCTTAAAAAAAAAAAAAGTAAAACCCCACTATCCAGAGATAGAGAGAGAGAGAGAATTATGAATTGCGTATTTCAGTATCCATCTCTAGCAATTGGAAATGTGAAAGTTGATGCTAATAGTGATTCAAAGCTTTAAACTATTGAATCAAGTTAAAATGCAATGAGTGAAATTTCCCACTAAGACATTAATTGATTGTTTATATGCACCAAAAGCTTAACTCATAGTACTATTTTGAGGTTACATTCTTTTCAGCATATTCAACTAGACTGAACAAATTTTCATCCTAAAATCAATGTTTGTGTTCTATACACACAGAAAAGGGTAAGAAAGAATGAGAATCTATCAATACACCAACCTATTTCCAAGCATTTCGTGTAAATTGATGATGGTTTCCTCCTCTTCTCTGCTGAAATTTCCTCTTTTAATGTCTGGTCTTAAGTAGTTTGTCCACCGAAGTCTGCAACTCTTTCCACACCTTAATAAACCTATAAAGCAAGCCAAAATAGTCATAAGTACCACATTAATATTGATTCATCAAACAAACAAAAATTGATAAAAATTGTTTGCTAATATGCTATCCAATTAATGTAACTACTAGTAAATATGTGTGTCTGCAAATCTTTATATTAAGTAACTAGGATTTGCTATTACCAGCTTGTTTGGGAAGTGCTCTCCAATTGCCATGGCCATAGAGTTGAATGTAATTGATCAGTACTTGATCTTCTTCTGGGGTCCAAGGACCTTTCTTCAACCCCATCTTCTCACAGCATGGAGCTCTCACCATTTTTTTTTTGTTTTTGGTTTCTCAAAGTTTGGAAACCTTTGTGAATGTTTAGTTATTTAGGTCTCCCTTTTATGATATCAGAGCTCAACACAATACACAAAGGCCATTAGTAAAGGGCTATATATAATTGCAAAAGGCCAGCAGGCACGAGTGTGGTAGTGCAAAATAGTCCGAAGTGTACACCGTTGATTTTCAAAAGGCTTTGCTTATCCGCCTACAATTTCTAGGAAAGCTCTCTCACACGTGGGGTCAGGGGTGCGCAAATTTGATTGGTTGAAATTGGGTGGTCAAATGAAACGTGGGGATATGCCTGTAGAGCATGAGTAATGTGCACAAGTTCATGAACTTCGCATTTACAAATTTGAGTTCAAGTGGTCTTAAATCTTAGTAATTTATAGGCAGCACATATTGCCTGTTCAATTGTCTCACCTGGCTTTAGTCTTATTTCTCTATTATTTATCTCCCGGGTCAAAATTGAAGCCTCAGTCTCCTTACATATTCCAATAACAAAATTCCTAATAGTTTAAACTAATCTTACACAGCATGAATGAGTTACTAAATATTTTATGACAGTGATGAAGTATTGGATGCATCTGCAGGAGTCTTTATTAATTATATACATATGGGTTGACAGTGCCAATATTATATACATATGAGCTGGGTTAAAATTACACTTGGTGTAACTTTAAGTAATACTAGTCTCATTATACGCGCTTTGCACATGCAATGAGACTTTTTATTTTTTACTTTCTGGGTTTACATGTTTTACTCATGGCAAATTTATTTTATTTTTTATTTTGAGAAGAAGTTGTATTAGTACTTAACCACTAATGTGAGAGAGAAATGTGGAGACGGGAAAAAAAAGTTTAGTGATAAACAAAATGGTACATTTGTGGGAAAAAAAAAACAGGTTTTAAAAAAAATTGTATAAGTACTTGACAACTAACGTGAGAGAGAAATGTGGAGGTAGGAGAAAAAACTGTTTTTATTTATTTATTATAATTTAGCTAAAAATTATGAGTTTTTAATTACTAATTTTACATTTCTAACCCTATGATTTAAGCCTTAGAAACGGATGAATTTGAAGGTATTTCGGGCATTTAAATTGAGAATTTCAAATAGGAGGAAACCTCTTAAATAATAGTATAAATATAGATTACACCACCCAATATTTTTTTAATTAGATGTAAATTTTGATAAATCTACTGCTGGATTGCATTATCTTCGTATATCTTCTATACTTACAAAATTTAAAGATGATTAAAGATCAATAGTCATGTTATCAATCAATTACTTAAATTCAAGTTTTTATAGTTTAAAATAATGTATAAAAGATGAGTTTATGAATCGAATGGTAAATCACATTCGATTGGCATGAAAATTGGCATATATGTTAAGAACATATAGGACATGTAATTCAATTTTTAAATTTTCAAAATATGAATTCAATAAAAAAGTATTAGACGGTGTAACATTGTTTAAAATTGCACTAGGTATAACTTGAGTTAGGAGTTTTGAAATCAGGATACCTCATGAATATCATTGCACTTTAACCACTAGACTTGCTCTTTGGCATTTGTGCAGTTTAAACATATGATTACTACTGGATCAATTCCTTGAAATTTGTATGGTTTAAACATATGATTGGAATGATGTTAATATGGGTAAAAGTGAAATGCAAATAAAATGAGATGTTTTAATTTTTTTATAAAAAGAATATGGATGTCTAATTTATTTTAAATAAGTATTATATGATTTTAGCCGAAATGCAACTTTGGAGTTTGATTTTTATGAAAATTTTTAAAAAATTAACAAATAAGCGGAATAAATATATATATATATATATATATATAATGTAAATATTATCCCATAGCCTTCTTCTATGTCAAACAAAAGAAGACGAAATTTTCCATCCATTTTACGTTTTTTCTTACCAAACACTTATAACGGAAACAATAATCTTTTGTTTCTTCCAATTAATTTATCCCCACATGTTTTGTCTTTCCGCTTATCCATCATATCCACCAAACAAAATTTTAGGGAAAAGTTTATCAATAATGTTTTTGAAATAAAATAAAAAGATACTACACACGTGGGTTTTAGTTAACTCAACTGGTAAAGTCTATGATGGTTGAATAAAATATCTGGGGTTCAATCCTCACCTACAACAAAAACCGATTAATGTCTTGGTCTGATAATCAAGAAGACAATCATCAAAAGTGGACCCATAGGATTAGAAACTTATTTTATTTACATGGAAAAATAAGAAAACCAAATAAAAATAAATTCATTTTAATAACTCAAAAAATATTTTACATCAATATGACTAGGATATTACATAGCTTTGGTCCTAAATATAATCTAAGAGAAAAATTACATAGCTTTCATTCCTAGTTTCATTCTATAAATTGAAAATTTTAATGGATAAGAAACTAATATAGAACCTTTGATCTAAGTTCAAAGGCTAAACATGTCTTCTAAGTTATGGTGGCCAATGGTCGTGTCACATCATCCGTACATGTCATTATTCAAGCATAGGATAGAAAACATGGCATGTAATCTTGCTTGAAATTTTTTTATAAAAAAAAAAATAAGGATTGTTTATGCATGGTGAGAAACCTTAATTCTAGCATAAGCTGCATAACCATGATTCAATTTGGACTGAAAATTAAAGCATGGTGTTTATGTGTGTGTAGTGATAATTCCTAATTCTAGCATTTGAGATTAACATGTTTTTACATGGTTTTGACATGTATTTAAGATCAAAACCCTAATAGATGCATGAATATATTGATAACAATCAATTAGTTTTTGGCCATGGCAACCATCATTTGGTGGTTACCACTAGTCGTAGACTACTGTCTCGACCATCGTTGACCTCCACTATCACCCAATGCAGTCAATACCGTACCGTACCGTACCGGCCGGTACATACCATACCGGCCTCATACAGGTACAGGTACACCTCTATTTCGTACCAGAAAAAATATCAGCCATACCGGACCGGAACACAAAATGCTGTTTTTTTTTTTTTTTTTTTTTTTTTTTTGTAATTGTGGAAATTTTTTAAGGGCCAGATGGTAATACTCATGTATATTATGGTCCTGAAGTAGATCCTTTTAATAGATGGGAGTAAATGATCCTATATAGTTTATGTTAACTTAATTATTTGTTTTCTTTGTATCCAATGAACAATTAAGTTTTTTTTTTTTTTTTTTTTATTGTGTATTTTTTTCTTTGTATACAATAAACAACTGAAGTAATGTTTTATTGTAAACAGGAGATAATGTTTTATGGTAAATAGAGATTCCGTGTGTGTGTGTGTGTGTGTATATTAAATATATAAAATAGCGGTAAACCCGAAACGGTACACCGGTATTGACCGGTATCCAAAATATATCGTACCGGTGGCCAAACCGGTATAGCCTCCGGTACGGTATTGACTTCCTTGCTATCACCACCAACCATGAATTAGTTGCCATTACAACTATCTCTAATCATCTATGTCACTAGGGGTGTCCAACTATGACTTGAACACAATAATACTGTTTGATCAGAACTAGAGTCTAACTAATTTGACCAAGGTGGCAGTTGACGGTAGATCTTTGCCAAGAAAATTCGATAAGCATAAGTTGAGTGGCAATTCTTATTAAGAAAATCCGACTACAATCTATTCGACCAAAAACTACTGTTAGACTTTGTCATTCCCCAACACAGTTCAACATGTCCCATCGATTTATTGGTTTCTCTGCCAAATGTAGCGAGATTCTGGCCAGGTTTGGTGAGATCTGGACCATATTCAATGAGATATTGACCAAATCCTGTGATTCAAATCTCCACCAAAAATAATTGATTCGCCATAGTTGACAATATATTGACCAAATTTTATAGTTTCAACCATTGGAATAGTGGACTCACAGCGGTTTACCCACGATTGGTGACAGGTTGTGTGATTCAAGCCAGTGAGTTGATCAAGTTGAGTGGCGGTTTAACCCAAAACCTAACCTAGACCAAGACATGGAATTAGAAATTCTATCTAGGATGTTGGACAAAGAACTGAGACAAAGAAACATTTGTGGAATTAGAACAAGCAGAAGTGGTCCCATAATCACGCATGTGATGTATGCGGATGATATCATTTTGTTCTCTAAAGCTTCTAAAAAAGATGCAACAACAATCAATCACATCCTTAAAATGTATTATAGCTGGTCCGGTCAACAAGTCAATAGGGAGAAGTCGGGCATTTTTTTCTCAAAGCACACCTAAAGTAACACTCGCAAATCCTTGAAGAGTATCCTCCAAATGAAGTCCCTTAAAAAAGATACAGTATACTTGGGTGCACCTCTCCTCCTGTCCAGAGCACCTGCAAAGGATTTCACTTACCTACAATCCAAGCTTGAAGCCAAGCTCATGGGGTGGAGGACCAAGTGCCTTTCGTGGGCTGGAAGAAGGACCATTATATGCTCGGTTGCCCAATCCATTCCAAATTATAGCATGTCTACCTTCAACATTCCTAAGAAAGTGTGCAACAATCTTGACTCCCTTTCCAGGAGATTTTGGTGGAACTCGAAGAAATCAGAGGGTAAATTTCTTGCGTGGAGATCGTGGGATAAGCTATGCTACCCAAAAAGTCAAGGTGGACTTGGATTCAAAAAAGCAAAGGATATCAATAATGCCCTTCTTGCCAAGCTTGCTTGGATGATTGCTTCCAAAAGGGACAGCCTTTGTATGAATATTTTGAGTAGGGATGGCAATTTTTGCCCGATCCGCGGATACCCGGCCCGGTTCGACCCTAATGGGCTGGATTTTACCCGGTTCGATAAGGAATAGGATCGGGTATGGGTTTTAAAAAAAAAACCCGGTCCGGGTCCGGGTCGGGTTCGGATTTTATAAAAAACCCAGCCCGGACCCGGCCCGGTAATTATGAAATTACTTAAAACCCCCCTCTATATATATAGCTATAACTAAACCTAATTCTCTCATTTTTCAGCAGCAACTCACGCCTCCCTCCTCACCCTCACTCCCTCATTTCAGCTCAGGCCTCCCTCCTCACCCTCACTCCCTTATTTCACTGCTTCACAAAAGCACACTCTCACTCACTCACTCACAGCACACAGCCTCACTCCCTCTATGTTCTGTCCTTGTCTTTCTCATCTTTCAGACTCTTTGACTCTAGTTCAGATCGGCAGTAGCTTTGGGTCACAATGGCTTCGGTGGTGATTGTGGAGGAATACGAGGTGGCTGCGTTAGGTTCAGTCTGGGTTTTGAGAAGGAGCACAACATTGGCTTAGGTTTGGGTTTTGAAGAGGAGCATGGCTACGTTGGGTTGGGTTGGGTCTGGGTTTTAGGTTTGTAGTTGATCTGATCTCTCTTTCCTTTTCAATTAATCTTTATGCTTCAACAGTGTTAGTTATGTTTTCTTCTTCTTTTTCACTTCCATTTCTTTCTTTTGGCTTTTCATTTTCTTTTTAACTTTACTACGAATGGGTTTCATCTTGTGCTGTTGTTGTGCTTGTGCAGAATTATTTTTGTTTTAGTTTCAATTCTTTCTCCATTATTGAATTATGTTTGCTTTTTTCCTTTTTAGTAACTATGTTGGGCTTCAATTCTTTTTTTTTTTGTTGGGCCACGATTTGGGACGCGGATTGGGCCCAAATCTGGCACTGTTTAACAGGGCCCGTGGGGCCCGTGGGG
This sequence comes from Lithocarpus polystachyus, assembly GCA_033629205.1. NCBI lineage: Eukaryota > Viridiplantae > Streptophyta > Magnoliopsida > Fagales > Fagaceae > Lithocarpus > Lithocarpus polystachyus. The sequence continues at coordinate 44,605,066 of CM066170.1, read as the reverse complement.
CCCGAAGGGGGCGGGTTCGGGCCCCGGGAAAAAAATCCGTTTAGTAAACGGGCTGGGTCCGGGCCGCGGGTCTTGGCCCGCGGGTCGGGTCCGGGTATGGAAAAACCCGGCTCGAATCCGACCCGTTGCCATTCCTAATTTTGAGGTCTAAATACAGAATTTCTGAGGACTGGTTGCATTCCAAGCCTCCAAAGAGAGCCTCACCCATCTGGAAAGCTATTGAGCTGGCAAAAAAAATCATTGTTAGAGGAGCATGCTATACTATTGGCAATGGGACATCCATTAATGTCTGGACGGATCCTTGGGTTCCCTGGATAGAAGGTTTCATCCCAACCCCAAAAGAAGAGGTGTATTCCCAACATCCTATCCGTGTAAGCCATCTGATTGACCCTGATCTTCACTGCTGGAAGCATAACTTAGTGAAAGAGCTGTTTAACCCTCCTTCGGCACAAGCAATTCTATCAATCCCCATTCCATCTAGACCTCTTCCTGACAAACTCATATGGACACCGGACCCAAAAGGTAACTTCTCAGTTAAATCAACTTACCACACGTCCCGCTCCCACCTACCCCCTTTAACCCCCGGTGGAATTTGTTGGAATAAGCTCTGGAAGTTGAATTTTCCCGAGAGACTAAAAATGCTCCTTTGGAGGATTGGAGTCAACTCTATTCCCACTAAGGAATATCTCCTTACTCGATTCCATGTTAGTGATACAAATTGCCTTTTTTGCAAGGATAGCATTGAATCCTCAAGCCACCTCTTCTTTAACTGCGTTGCCTCTAGATCATTTTGGTTTGCTGTTTGTTGGGGTCTCAGAACAGAGAACTTAGCAATTTCCCAACTGGAGGAAATTATTAAGTTCATCTTGAATCCCCTAAATTTCCCTTGTGAATCTGTTGACAATGGCTGAATCTCCCTGCGGTTGGCATTTGCAATTGAAGAAATTTGGATGGCAAGAAATCGCTCCCTCCATCAGAACTGTGCTTGGGATGTTTCCTCGTCTATTAGGCTTGTCCAGACCAGATGCCTTGAATTCTCCACAATCATAAGCCCCCCTGCAGCTCACAGTCTCCCTCTACCTGTGAGTGTTTGGTCCCCTCCATCCGCTGGCTACATTAAGATCAACATAGATGCTGCTATCTCTGATACGAATGCTACCATTGCTGTGGTTGCTCGAGACCACCGTGGAATGCCAATCAAAATATGGGCTAGGCTGATTAAGGAGACAATCCCCCTCCAAGCTGAAACGGCAGCTATGCTTTGGGCTATTCAACTTGCTAAAATGGAGAATTGAAGCTGTGTTATCATCAAAGGGGATGCTAAGGTTTGTTTTGATGCCATCAACTCTCCTAACCAACCATTTCCCTGGTACATTCAGACCCAGCTGCTTAATACCATTGCAGTTACTGAGTTTTTCTTTTCTTGTTCATTTGTTTGGATTAGTAGGACTGGTAATGGTGTTGCACACCAAGTAGCTAGATTTTCTTTACTTTCCCGCTTAGCTTTTGTGTTCTTGTTGGATAATCTGCCCCCTACTTTGCTGGCACTTTGTAATGCAAATTATCCCCCCTGTTCTGTTTGTTTCTAGTAATGCATTGTAGATTATCAAAAAAAAAAAAAAAAAGGACATGGACACCTATATATGCCACTACCAAGGGCGAAGTCAAGAATTTTTGTTTGGGGAGCTGAGTTGTGACAGTAATATATTAGTCAAGCAACCCCCCTACTCTCTCTCTCTCGCTCTCTCTCACACACACACACACACACACACCCAAAAAAAAAACCTTAGTACTTTCTATCAAAATTATGTTGTTTCAAATTGTATACCAAAGTGAATAAAAAATATTTTAGTTGAACTAATGAAATTAAAAAAAAAATGAATGATTCAAAACTTGGAGAAAAAAATTTGACTCCAAACATGTTTGGAGCTATCTTATTTTAACCCCTAATGTGGCAATTATAGAGACATTTCATGGATAGTTTTAGTAACGAGATTTTTATTAATGAGTCAATGACTTGTTTAATCACCACATAATAGGTTGAAAAGATAGATCCAAACATGCTTGGTGCCAAATTTTATAAAAAAAAACATTAATAGATATAAGAGCATATCTTACCCAAAAAAAAAATGAAATTGAGAAAAAATAAAGTATTGACTCTATAACTATTGGACTAGTTTTTTTTTTAAGAGCATCATTGGACTAACTTAAATATTTGGAGGAGCCAACTCTTATTTTGTAGGCTAAATTTTCAATATGTTAAAATAATTATATATATATATATATATAAATAAGGAATTTTTCAAAATTTTGGGGGGACCATAGCCTCCCCACCAATGTGCGTAGTCCCTTGGCCACCACCATGACTACCACTACTTTCTTCTCTCAAATTGCTACTATTTTTAGAGAATTTTCATTATATCAAATGCTAGAAAAATATATTTCTATTTGGAATCAAGCAATAAAAAAATAAATTATCTTCCACAAATTAATTTTTCTATTTATAATTTTTTCCATTAAGAAAAAAACATTTTATGCCCAAAAAAAAAAACATGATTTAAACAGATAAAATCTTTCTCAATACTTAAAGTTTATAATCTTATGTCAAACATTTCTTCCTCTGTCTTTTATTTTATATTTTACTAATATGTAACCCTATGCATATACATAGATACACTTAAAAAAATACAAGAAGATGTATAATATAATTCCTATATATATAATTTAAATACTATTGATAGTCATTTTTATATTTTATTAACTTTTTAAAAAATTTTGTAAGGATATTATTAGATATAAAATGTAAATTGTCCATGTATTTTTTTATTATTATTGTGAAGCACTTTTTTTTTTTTTTTACAATTCATTTATTTCAGACTTTTTAGTTTTTGTACTTAATAACTCACTTTGATGAATATTTATGAAATGCTCCCACATTTGAATTTAAAATTAAGAAATAAAACTCTTTAAGAATAAATAATTTAGGACACATGGCGTAAAATTTGAAGTCTAATTTAAAATTCTAATTTGAGTTTCTCTCAATTTCACCTATTATTATTATTATTATTATTATTATTATTATTATTATTATTATATAAAACGGAAGCCTCTGAAGCTCCCACAATTTTCCACATCATCATTTTAATTTATAATTTTTTTAAATTTTTAAAACTAAATAGTGAGAGAGTCCTAACAGGAGTCTCTCTCTCTCTTTTCTCATCATTTTAATTTATAAAAAATTTTAATTTATTAAATTAAATAGTGAGAGAGTCTTAATAGGAGTCTCTCTCTCTTTTTTCCTTAATCCTAATAGGAGTCTCTCTCTTTTTTCACGTTAGTCTTTTTTTTTTTTTTTAAACCTAAAGTGAGCCCTTAAAAAAAAAAAAAATCTAACGTGAGGTCTAATTTAAAAAAAAATATTTTTTTAATCCTAATTCTAACTTAAGTCTTTCAAAAAATTAAAATTTTCAGTTTTATATTATATATAGATAATAACAATGATGTGGCAAGTTCTAAAAATATGAGAATGCAATTTATAGATCTACTATCAAGATAACATAAATTAGATTGGTAGTGGATAGTAAATTTAATTGCAGTTGAGTATTATATAAAGTTATCACCATAGAATAGCACACGTCAGAATCTGTTATGTGAAACCAATGATATGAAAAAAAAGAATTTTTTTTTAAATCATTATATTGGAGAAATTAGTTATTTTCATTCATTTTCAAATTATACATTTTTAAAATTTAAGTCATATACTTTTAAGTAAAATAAGTACTTTTAATTTTTATTTAACTATCCCGTGCATCGCACGGGTTAGCGACTAGTTATTATTATTATTAGTCTTCTGTCCTTTTCAGTTGCTTGGAATTTATATACCAAGTTAATTAAGTTGACTTGGAGTCGGTTTAGTGAGAAAAATCAACGTAAGTTTTAAGATATTTATAAATACGCACAAGCGAACATTATTTATACAGTAATGTACATATTTTTCCATAAATAATAGTTTCATCAATGTACACATAATATGAAATGAAACGATGAATGATTAATGGCTTTGCCCGTGCAGTTGGCGAATCTTTGATGTATTTGGTAATGGTTGAAATTTATAGCATCAGTTGGCTTGAATGTGGGTCAAACAAAGTGGCTAGTGCCGTGGGTAGGCCAAAATAAATAATGCATGCTTCTTTGCCTATATGGTAGGTAATAAAAAGCAGTTGAGGGTAAAAAAAAGTAAGGAAGAAAAAAATAGTCTCTTTAGCAAAGTGAAGTAGTCAATCATATAGGCTGAACATGCAAGTCAAACTCAAGTGACTCTGATCAGCTTGTAGGGAAAATAGTTAACTAAACAGCTCTTTGCAAAAGTGTAATTGTATTTTAGTTCAAAACCCTAGGGCATTTCCTCTTGTAATTACCATGTGTATAAGACGAGAGATTATATATACCCAAAAATAGACAAATGGTTGAAGAGTTCTTGATGTCCACGTTTAAAAAAAAATTTGAAAATAAAGAGTGTTATTATTATAATATAAAGAGTTTTGAAGTCAAGATCTCATCGTTTCATAAAGTTTTGAGAATAATCTTGAAGATATTATAATAATGTCACTCGAGATGTTGATATTGGGACATCAACTAGTAATGTCAGTGGTTTTGATACTACTTTTATGAAAAATGAAAAAAAGATGTTAAAACATTAATTGCTCTTTTTTTTTTTTCCTATTTTCTATAAAAACTTTCTTTAAATGGATTATTAACCAATGCTCTAAGAACATCCATTAGAATTTTCCTAAAATTAATATGTTGTACAGTTGTACTAATGACAATTTACTGTCATTTTAAATATTGTTAAAAAAAAAACCGTAAAATTTATTGTGTCTATAACAATATTACTGATTGGGGGCACAGCTATATGGTGGATGTCTTTGTCATATATGGAGGTATATGTTTGGCTTTCCTTGGTCACATTCTCATATTGGACTCGATCAGGTATCCCGTTCCAGCTAGTATCATTTTTTTGAAGATTTTAGGGAAGGCGGATTGTGAGAGTTTAGCTTTGAGTTCGGTTTCTACGTGGAATTAGAGGAAATGTGACATCAAGTTGTAGACAAAGAAACCTGTAAGCCAATAAAATTACTTATTAGTGGGGACAAAAACCATTATAAGTTCAGCATTTGCAACATTTCAAATATGGTGGGAGGAACAAAGTTTGTTTACCTGTGGAAAGAAACCAAGTTGTTATGAATAACAATCGGACTCAGCTAAAAACATATGTTTATATTTACTTATTTATCAGACAAGTCAAGTTCAAGTCTAAATAATTTAGACTTGATTATTTAGCAAAAATAAATAAATTTAGACTTGATTATTAAATGAGAAAAGCTCAAAAACTAATAATTTATCCGTAAAGATACTCGTAAATACAAAATTAACCTGATTCATATATTAAAAAAAAATTGTATATTTAAACTTGTATGAGTAACTTAAACTTGAGACTAGATTGTATAAGTTTGTAATAAGTACATAAGATATCAACGTATAATTTGTAGTTTATTAGTAATCTAAATAGTGCATTTCGTAGCAAAATTATGTTAAAATACAAGATTCATGAACATAATAGTAAGCTTTTTTAAAAACAAATTAGTCATAGTGTGTGTACTATGTATGGAAAAAGAATTAGTTACCCAAGTGTAAAGCTCTTAAGCAAACTCAAGCTTGCTCAGTAACAAAATTGATTACCAAGATTGAACATGCAATCTAATTTAGTTAGGAACTCAAGTTCAACTTATATTTAAAATAAAATTAAATGAATAGACTTGAATTTTTAATACTCACCTTGAATCAATCGAGCCCCCCTCTGACTGCCCTAATTTACATAGGTGTATTGCCTTAAGCCATACCTAGTTGATAATTACCTAATTCCACTGATGGTATACCACTAAAATCTGATCAAGTACGAGAGTATTTCTCAGTCAATATCCAGAAGAAAATGCTGGCTATTAAAATATAATAAAATTAATTAAAAAGAAAATGAGTTAAAGGTAGGCTTTGATATGAACTTCAATTTAAGTCCGGGATATTTCTTACTAATGATGTCACTTAATTAGGCTTAAAGTTGTATGAATTTTGTCGTATTAAAATGGCTGCTTATGGTAAAAGGAATTCGTCCACTTCACCACATTTGACAAAGCACACTACCAACAGTACTGAAGGAATTCCACTTCTTTAATTTGTATTTTGTAATTTGTACACATATATGTTTTCCAACACATTTTCAATTTCTATTAAAAAAATTTTAAATAAAAAAAAATGAAAAGAAAAAAAAAAAAAAACACTTTTTCAATCTGCTATTAAAAAATAAAAACACCTTTTCAAATTGCCCTGACCGCAAAGAAGAAATTACATGTTAATTGGTTAGCTAATTTGAAAGTAGTAAGAGTAAGAGTTCTCATTTTTAGGTAGATTAATTACGACTGACTTCTAAGGAACAAACTGCTTTCAAGGCAGAGTAACGATGGTGTCATATAAAATGAGACAATTTGTACCACAATTCATCTATATGGTGAGTTATGAGGGGTAAAATTGTGTTATAATTCGTCACATGGTCAAGTTGTAGCACAAATTATGTCATTTTATGTGGTACAAACATTATTCTTTAGTAATCTTCCTCCAACATATTACATGACAATTGAAAAGACAATTAATATACAGTCACATGATTTAATTTTTTTTAATAAGTCATGCGATATGTTTAAATATATACTTGAAAAATCTTATAATTTGCCACATAATGTGTTGAAAAATATAGCTGCAGACCAGTAAACTTTGAAGCCAACTTTGCCCATAAAACTTTCATCTCCTCTTACTTCTTGATTATTTTTAAAAATAAAAGCACGTTTTCAAGTGAGAAAAAAATAAAAGAAAAAGAAAGATTACTGTATTTGCAGCATTATTAAACATAATAAAAATGGCTATCTTTTATTTTTACAATTTTCTTAACTTTATTTAGTATATAGGGAATCACTGCAAAGTTTTCACATAAATTATCTTTGAATTTACTGATGATTCGCACTTAGGTATTGGTGTTGGAATTTTTGACAAGCCTCAACATGTCAGCAACTCCACTTACATAAAGCTATATGCTACTAACATAGTAATGCGTTGTAAAAAAATTTTTGAAAATTGTAAGCCAAACTTTTATTATATGGTAGTATATGATATTAAGGGCCTGATTTGGTAGTAAGATTTTTGTTTTCAAAATAGTATGAAAACAATTTTCAAAAAATTGAATTTAGAACTAATTACTACCATATTTTGAATAAAAACAATTTTTAGATAGAGACAACAACTTATTTGTTTTTATCATTCTTTAGATAAAATAACAATAAGTGTTTTAATAAAACATGCAACATGCATCTAAGTTTCAATTGATAAAAACAACTTATTTGTTCATAATATCATATCAATTTTTTTAGATTAAGTAACAATAAATTTTTTAACAAAATATGAAACATGCATTTTAGATAAAACAACAATAAGTGTTTTAACAAAACACGTGACATGCACGTGCATCTAAGTTACAATTAATAAAGACAACAACTTATTTATTCTTCTCAATTTCTTTAATTATAGTAACTGTAAGGACACGATTTTGCGTTCCAGCCCAAAAGTGGATGGACCAGCCCAAAAAGCCCAACAATAATGATTTTGTAGAGAGTGGAGAAAGAGAGCTAGGCTATATTGGATTAGACAATCAGCAGGGTAAGCTAAGAGCACAAGAAGAATAAAGCAAAAGATCTAAGTGCAATAAACTGTCTTCGGCAATAGTCCAAGGAGGTTAGCTTCAGTATTCACTGTTCTTAGTTTAGATACAAGCTCAATTCTTCCTTTTTCCCTCTTTTTCTCTCTCCCTTTCTAAGAAGGATTCCTTCACATTATATAGTTCTTTCCAGATCATCTACACCCTACACTTGTCGATTATCTAAGTTTCTACTTGAGTGCGTGTCCCATCATGTATCTTCTTTGGCCTTCTGTGAGGTGCAGTGGCCAAGATTACACTGTTTAGGGGTCTTCTCCACATAAATGCAGTCAAAAGAGTAGGTGCAGCACATTTAATGCAGTGGTGGCAGCTTTTCCTTAAATATTTTGGGGAGATATATCTTTCAGTGTGAGGATCACTCCTCGAACCGTCCTTATCTGTCACAAACGTAATGGGTTATGATCTGGGATTCTACGCATTCATATGCTTCTCCTCGGACTACGCCTCGTCCTCGGACCAAGCTGGGGGTTCAATGCACGGTTTTATGCCTTTAACCCTACAAGACCCAATACATGATCTTGGGGTCTTAACATCTTCACGGCCTGATACATAATCTTGGGCCCCTGTTCTCACAGTAAGTATAAGTGTTTTAACAAAACATGCAACATGCATCTAAGTTTCAGTTGATAGAGGCAACAACTTATTTGTTCTTATCAATTTCTTTAGATAGTAACAATAAGTGTTTTAACAAAACATGCAACCTTGCATCTAAGTTTCAAAAATATAAATCCTACTCTAGCTAAAAATCTATTATCAAAATTTTAAAACTTTTATATATTCATCAATTGTCTTTGCATAGAATCTTTCTTGCACCTCATGTTTTTTGTTTTTTTTTTTTTTATTTGCAACTTACGCATATGTATTTGTATTGGAAGGATATATATGTTGTATAGGTTCGTAGGAGTTAATAAATTTATATGATACTCTCTCTTTCTCTCTCTCTAGAATTTTTTTTTTCCTAATAAACAACTACTCTTATTAATTATTAAATTAATTTTTTTATTAATTTTTGTGATATATTTCCTTAAATTAATGAAAAAATTAACAATAATTTAATCTACGTAAAAGTTTGTCATTTAAATTTTAACAAATTCAAATTATATTAAGACTAAAAATCTATTATAATTTTTTTTTTAATTTCCTTCCCTTTTAAAAGTAAATATAAATAAATAAATTCTATACTAAAATCCGGAATCACACACAACACCCCAATGCTTTTTTCCTCTCAAGTTGCATCTTAAATTTTATTAATTATTTAAAAAAATTATTAATTGTTAGGATATATTTCCTCGAATCAAGAAATAAGATTTAATTATAATTTAATTTTGTTAAAACTTTATTATCTAAGTTTCAGAAATTTAAATCCTACTCTAACTAAAAATCTATTATCAAAATTTTAAAACTTATATATATATATATATATATATATATTCACCAATAGTCTTTCCATAGAATTCTTTTTGCACCCCACATTTTTATTTGTTTTTTTTTTTAAGTTGCAATTTACGCACATATATTTGTATATGATAGTTTTAATTAAATATATTCATCTTATTTATTGTTATTTGTTTCTACATTTTCATGAATGGATATTATGTCAAAGGAAGACTACTATAAAGAAGTAAAACAAGAAACATCCATTTAAGTTCTTGGTTTCTCTTAGGCAAGTTTTTTTTTTTTTTAATTCTCAACTTTTGAATTATTTTGTGTGTTTTAGGTTTTGGTTATTCTATTTATTTAATTTATGAGTGTTTTTATTTTTTTCAATTATAACTATCACTACAAAAAATCTGGTTCAAAACACGGCTTTTATGTGCTATAGTACAATCTGATATAAGGTTAATTTTACTTATTAGTTGTTAATATCTTATCAATGTCTATTTATTTTTATATTTTAAAATTTTGTTTTTATTTTGTGTTAATTTCCTAGCATGCAGAATTCCTCAAATATCGTTTTAGATCATATAATTTAAGGTTCCTATGAACTTTTTAATTATTGTATTTTTTCAAAAGTCTAACTAAATTCAATTTAAAATCCCTCCTATATTAGGATAATATTATTATGAAATTATTAGAAAAGATTCAACTACTTGAGTTCAAATCACCCTCTTCATTAATAAATAAGGAATTATAAAAGAAATAATTAGAAAACTTTTTATTGATCATTTTAATTAGAGATATTATATATAAGGGACAAATTACAAAATTATGCATTTTATATAATAATAATAATAATAATAATAATAATAATAATAATAATAATAATAATAATAATTCATTTAGTTAGAAACGAGTTCTAAAATGGTGTAATAATTATTCAATTAGTTATTATTTCTTTATATATATATATATATAAATATAAAGAAAATTCATAACTAAGGCTATACAACGTACATGACTTTCACTATTTTTTATATAAAAATCCATGTAATCCACTTATAATCAAATAAATAATATGTATCTGGTATTTTTCTAAAATTTAAATAAAATTTAAGAATTTAAAAATGAGATTTCTATTTATCTATGTGGACTAAAATGTTAATTCAAATAAATTACTTAACCTTAAAAAGAATAAAAAGGATGTGGCAAAAATCCTTGAGTGGATGTCATACCTCAAAATCTGAATTTAAATAAATAAATAATTTTCTCTTAACAGTTATCATGACTTTTGAGTGAAATTATGGTTATCTTTGTGTTAAAACTCATTTCATTCTCTCTTATGTGTGTATTTGTTTCTCAAAAATAAATAAATAATTTGCGTGAATTTCATCAATTACCACCTGCTTTCAAAATGTCTAATTCCACAAATTACATGTTTTGGATTCCAAAGAAACAAGAAAATTTGGGATTAATTACGATTTTTTTTTCTTTTTTGAATCTTGACATGACAGTATTCAATATGAGAACACCCGGCCCGGGTTGGTCATAAAAGAAAAGATTTACTTTTTGCTGAAAATATAAAGAGAGTTTTACTTGACTTCTAAGCAAAACTTTATGTTAGATCTACTTTGATTACACTTTGGGTGCCTTTTTCCAAGTTAAATGAATTGAGACATATCATGACTAGTATAGCTAAGCAAATACAATAAGCAAAATCTTGACTATCTTTGCTAGCTAGGGGTGCTGGTGTGCTGAATTTTTTTAAATAAAGCCTTTTGAAGAGAGTGACTCTGCCAATTATTCTTATAAGATTTTTGACACCTTTTCCAACTAGAGCTATTCAATGTGTAAATCTCTGACCTTTCGACACTGAAATCTGAATGTGGCCCCTCCTGAAAGAAAATAGTTTTTTGGCCAGGAGAAAGAAGTTGACACTAGACCCAAACTAGCTTAATCAATTTTTATAATTATAGAGTATGCTTCACGCGTGGGCGGTTCTAAGACCGAAAACTATTCCAAAACATTTTTGCTACAACTACAACTTGGTAGATTATAAGTAATAGTTTATTACTTACTCATAAATTTATCATTTTTCACCACTCACATTCGGCCGTATTACAATTATAACAAAAAAAAAAAAAAAGTTATGTAATAGTTTATGTTACTAGAGTCTTTTTCATGTACGAGTCTGTCTCGTACGGTGAAAAAAAAAAATCAAATCACGTACAAGTTTGTCTCGTGATCAAATCAAACTTGATATTGCACTTTTGATTTTCTCGCTATGTCCACTTACGGTACTTCGTGTCAATGTATATGCGGAAAGGAAAAAAAAAATCTTTAGGGGAACAAAACACTTTCTGAGCATGGTACCTTAGATTACATGAAGATCATACATAATAAAGTAACTTTCTATTCAAAAGAATCTGAGTTTGGTTGCTCTTTTTGAATTGAAATTACCTCTACCTCGTGTTGCAAATGATGCACCCTCCTTTGGGCCCAATAGCATTAAAAAAATACTCATTCATTTTTTTCTCTTTCATTCTTTTCGAGCTTACAATAAGTAGGGGATTTAAACTATTAAACTTAAATGGGAAGAACTAGATATATACCACTGATCACAAATAAACTTTTGGCTGCTCTTTCATCTGGTCTTGTATGTACGGGTCGTTGATATATACCTATCCACATGCTGAATTTGTTAATTTACTCTATTGTTAGTGGAAAACAAAAGGGAAAAAAAAAATTTACATAAGTCCTATGGTTTGGTAGTTTGATTTGGATGAAGTGACCCCAATTGAAATTGCAGGCCTATCTTATTGCCTGGAATGGATTCTGTAGAGATTAAGTTTAGATTTCAATAATCCCTTTGAATCTTGTCATAACAATATAAATTGCAGCCCTATCTTACTGCCTCAACCATTTGAAGGCTGTATACCTGCATTGTGTTATAATATTGGAATTATAATAATAATATGGCATTCAAAGATAGAAGCTAGAACCAAACAACTAACAAGATGCGCATGCCACTAGATGTTGAGAAAGGGTTTGTAATTAGATATTGGCCTGTCATGCAACCAGGCCATGATCCCTGTCGTCTTCTTTTTGTTTTTTTTTTTTTTAGCTGAATAAAAAAAAAAAAAAAAGATGTATTCGTTTTGGATTCATCGACTCCTTGCCACATGACGATAAAGGTAAAATATCACATGTACTACTAAGCTTTAATGGAGCTATCTTTGTCAACATAGTATATTAGTTAAAGGGTCACTCAATTCTTGTCAAGCATTATGTGAGGCGATACAAAAACTCTTATTATCAAATCACACCCCTATTGTTTGGATCACAATATTACACGTCTTTTTTTTTTTTCTTTTTTTATATTATCATGTTAAAAATTTATTAGGTCAATGTCGAATTGTACTTTCTAGAGTGACAACAAAATAATGATCCAAAGTTGAAGAGGATATAGCATCTTTCAAAAGCTGCAGCCGTCCATCCCACATATTCCACCTTCCCTTACCTACCTAAATGAACGAAAATGACATGCACGTACGTACGTGGAATGATACATAAATGTGAATTAAATTAAATAACCCCAAATATTAAAGAATATAAATATTTATACAAGCATCAAGAAAAACAACCACCACACAATAACACCCTAAATTTATGTAGAAAACCCTCCAATACAGAGGAAACTACCATAGGATAAATCTAACAAATTCATTAAAATAAAATAGAAATTACAATACTCAAATTTATGCCACAAAATAACACCCTAAATTTATGCCAAAAACTTAAGTTCACAATTAATTGGAAGATACAAAAATACCTCTCTAGGAATAAATGTAATTTCACCAAAAAAAACATTGGAACCCAATGTAACCAATAATATAACAAGACCTTACTTTTCATCAAAAAAAAAAAAAAAAAACTTAATAAAAGATTCTGATAGATATTCCTTAAATAACGAATATAGTTTTTATTTACCAAAAAAAAAAAAAATCAGAACAGTTCAAAAAGTAAAAATTCTCCAAAAAAATCACCTCTCTCTCTCTCTCTCTCTCTCTCTCTCTCTCTCTCTCTCTCTCTCTCTCTCTCTCTCTCTCTCTCTCTCTCTCTCTGTATATATATAATCTAAGTAATAGTGTTAGATTAACATTTTAAAATTATAATAAAAATTATAAATGTTTTCATTGTAATAATTTAGTTATATACCTAATCAAATTATACTATGGAATGAAATTTAATAAGAAATAAACAATCAAATTACAAACCCGTGAGGTATTTATTTGAATTTTAAATAAGAATTACTTTATGAAACTTGTATTATTTAAAAGAAAATCAAACTTTTTTTTTTTTTTTATATTTCATCATTTTATTCAAGTAGGTGAATTTATAATTCTTTAGAATTTAATATTTTGGAGAGATGCTGTCAAGGCCGGCTCAACAACTTTGGGGGCCTTGGGAAAAAATTTTAAGTGGAGCATTTTTATATTTAAATATTAATCAAATAATATATATTAAATTTTTTTTATTTAAAATCTATTTTTCATGCTCTTTGAGATGCAAAATTGATACAATAATTTATAATAATAGATAAAATAAAAAACCGTGTTTAGATAAAAAAAATAAATAAATAAAAAAGTGAGAAACCAGGTTTTTTATAAATGTTAACTGTGGGATGCACTGCACAGTTGCGCACCATGCAGCACAGGCTGCACAGTACGCAACTGTGCAGTGTAGCTGTAATCCAATCATCTTATGGCTAAAATTTTTGCATTTTAGGATATAATGAAGCTTTTTTAATGCATTTTATTGACTAATAAAAGTGCTTAAAATTTTTTTAATTAAAATATATTGATATATATATATATATATATATTTTTTTTACAAGTGGGGGCCTTTTTTATTTGGGAGCCTTAGGCGATTGCATCAATCGCATTGCCTATTGAGCTGGCCCTGGATGCTGTCAATTTATTTATTTTTAACAATTATGGAGATAGAAATTTTAAATAAAGGACAATAATATTAATTGTAAAATTATTTAATTTATAAATTATAACCAAGATCCACAACAAGTAAATATAGTTATATAATGGTATTTTAAAAAATATTATTGGAATATAACTCTATTTTACCATCAAACTATCTATATTAAATTGAGAATTATAGATTCATGGTTCTACATATTAATGTGTTGTCACCATATGAATGTATAGGGATAGTTATTTTATTACAATTTCTTATATTCTTTATAAAACTTGTTATTGTTCTTAGTTAATTTTCATTACAGTGTATCAAATATGTTCTAAATTCTTCAACTCTCTATGTTGTAGCACTAATCCCCTCTTAGTAAAAACCTCTAATGCATCTCCTTTATGTGTGTCTTGAACAATAATAAATTTTTTTTCTTTTACTCTCATATTGCATAGTGCAAATTCTTTTCTTTTTCTTGCACAGTGGTAATAAAATATGTTGTAATGGAATCACTAAATAATTCATAAGTTTGGTTGTAAGTTGTAATATTAGAATAAAACTTAAGATCTATCTTTAGGAAATATATTACTTATACAGTTATATTTCCTAAAAAGAATATTTTTTAAATTTGAGAGAGAGGGTATTATTTGATGAATTGTTTTTATTCTTTTTTTTTTTTTTTAATACCTATTATGTGCATATGGAAAGTTTGTATATTTGTAAAAATATTACTTTTAAAAATTATTACACCTACTAAGAAACAACTATTACAACCCTCCTAGAAAGGAATAAATATTTCTTATTTTAAAGAATAGTTATCAATAAGAAATGGTCATTCACTGCAATAAAAATATAATCAAACCATAGAATAATTAAATAATAAGAATAACTATTATATTACATAATTTTTTACAGTCTACTAAACATACCCTAAGCTCTGCTAGCTCCCTGACCTCTATGGGTTACTAGTTCTTTGGCCTTTGTGGGTTTCTCACCCCCAAACTACAAGCACACACATTGCTCTTATATAAAGAATTGTTGCCTCTCACATCTCCTAATTCTACTTAAATTAGGACGCTTGTCCAATACGCTCATTAAATGAGCTTTATTATCATATGACCTTTTTTTTTTTTTTTTGAGAAATTTATTATCATATGACTTAGAACATAGTGGTGTGGCACACTAATAACAATCTCCCTCTCCAATCCATTAAGGTAAGAAATCTTCAATCCAACTCTTTTGTTATAATTGATGTTGGTGTTGAGGACAAATGTTTCACACCAAATGGAATTATTTTATTGGCAACCCACGCCACGTCAACATTATGAGTTTTGGGCTCAAGCAATGACTCAAGGCTCTCAACCCATATTATCTCTCATACTCATAGATAGCGGCTTCTCCAACAAAGACCTATATTTACACAAAATGACATCAAAGCCCATGATTAAAAGTGCATGGCAAGTTATCTTATATTTTTTGTCTCATTATCCAAGCTCATGAGTCTCATCGGGAGAACTTTGGGAGTCGTGGTTTGGAGGGCCAAGAAATATGTTCAGTAAAGCTCTAGTAGTTCAAAGTTGATAAAGGAAACATGTTGCTTGGCATATCTTCCCCAATTTCCTGAACTCTAACGAGTTAGTGTGTAATAGGCAACCTTTGGTAAGCCTCTCATATCACATAATGGTTAAAATGATAAAACTCCCCATTATTTTATACATAAAAATTAATTTTCATCTTATAATATAAGTTTAAACATATTATTTCATATAAATTCGTTGAGGGTCGTTTTTTCATGTTTTACACCTAGCCACATGTCTTGCATCTATTAGACATCTTTTAGCCTAAGCCTTTTCGAAGAAGGAAGTTGGGTCTAACGCTTTCACACAATGGGCTTAAGGGTCTCATTATACTGCTGCCAGTCTGTACACAAACATTAAGTCCAGTCCAAGGAGTGCTTATGCGAAATGGGCTTATTCTCCTTTTCTACTACCATTAAATTGGTTATTACTCTACTGTATAATAATATTTACTCCATAAAATGAGTTTTTCTCCACCTTCTACAGATTGATCATTACTTTGCTTCCTTTACTAGTATAAGTCTTGCATAAGAAATACTAAAGCCCAAAGAAAGTAGTCATCAAGCAAATGTTAGTTATAACATGTTAGCATACACTTTCCCATATATATATATATATATATATATATTGATACGCATTCACACATATATGTATAAAATACATTTTGTAGAACGAATCAGGCCAAAAAGAGTTCAACTCCAACTTACATAGTCTTATTGTCTAGAGTTGGCACAAAACTGCGAGGTTTGAAATGTGAGTCAAACAGACCATATTAAGATGAATATTAAGAAATTTAAGAGAAATGTGTCTTGTGGGAGAGAGGAAGTTTTCCTAGTGGTACATATCAATACTACTATTCAGTAGTAATCTCTCTCCCTTTCTCTAGGTGTTATCTGTGGAAGGGTGCAAGTACATTACTAGGTACGAATTCTCATCCTTTTCTCTACTATCTCTTCTGACTATTATATTCTCTCCCTATATTCTCTCATTCTTTTTCTCTTCTTTGTGTTCTCTTTCTCTCTCTTCCTTCTGTGTTACCTCTCTTCTCCCTTCTCCCTGTGTTATTCCTCTCTTTGGTGATATCTCACCCTTTTATACTTGAAATTGAGTGGGTCTTTTACCCATTTTTCTTTTCTTTTGATTTCTGGAGCCTCATGTCTACCTATTCTTGTTGGCACTCTTTTTCTCTCTTTTGGAATACAACAACAAAAGAATTCTTTGGTTTTTTTGGTTGGTTTACAATTAAAACTTGGTTTCTATCTAGTGTAAATGGTGGAAGACCATTAATGTTATTTGGCTTGACATGCACCTTGTGATAATCCACAACTTTTTCCTCTTTTGGTATGAGTGCTATTCCCAACAAAAGCAATCTTAAAAGAGTTATGGTAGATTACCATAACTAGGATCTTCCTCCTTTCTACCAGACCACACTTTTCTGAATCTCAGCAATGATAGGTTAAACTTCCTCTGTATGTTTGGAATACAGATTGGGTGAACCCATTTACCTACCTTCCTTTACCCATTGGATCCCATTTTGTAGCTTAAAACCTAGGAATTTTCCCATTCTGTAGTATTTTACCGATTGATGTTCAACAACATTTAATATTTAAGAATTTCCACATTTTGCAGTGTTTGAACATGGGGATTATCACTGCTGCTTGAAATTTGAACTACATTCTGCGGCATTTGAATCTAGGGATTCTTTCCTTCTTTCACAGCATGTTTTCCTCCGTTCTGTTGCCTTCTCTCCATTTTCTCATTATTTCATTGGAATGCCTAGTAAAGGTTATGGGTTCTTCTAACTTCTTCTACCTCTTTTATACAAATGGGTTGGGCACTTTGGGCTTATTTCATGACATTCCCTTATGTAAGAGTCTTGTGTCACTTAAGGGCCCACTTGTTCTCATAGCTAGACATTCTACAGAAAGACCCTTTCTTTGGTTACTCTTAGCCCATTCAACCAGGGCATAGATTTAGGTATTAAATCTCGGGTTTTCTCTCCATTCTCCAAGGCATAGCTTGTGGGCTTTGGGCCTTATATATTGGTGTAGACACCACATTTTTTACCCGTTAATAAATTTTGATCCCCAACCCCAATGATGAGCTTGACATATGTCAACCAAGGGTAATTAAAAAGTTCACAATAGTTTGAAAGTAATTACAACTCAAAAGTGCTCAAATCGCTTTGAAATTGATATTAAAAAATGATCGTTACTCATTATTTGGACCATAACTTTTGATCCACAAAGACTTTTTGAGTGAATTTTGTTTCATTGGAAATTATATATCCTGGGCTTCAATTGGCACACAAATTTTGCCTAATTTGGATTCATATTAAGTGAGTTATGACTGTTTGCAGTTGGGTCAACTAGGTAATCTAATTTTCTGGGTTTTAAAACTCCATTTTAACGGCCCAAAACATAATGCTTTTATGTGGGCTGGCCCATGGACTCTTAAGAACGTCCAAAGATCATTAAAAAGTCTGGAAACCATAATTTTAACTTATAAATATTCATCTTATGCCTCCAATTAAAAACCTAACTAGAGAGAGTCATTTTTTAGCCTCCATCTTCTCTAAAACCCTAATTTTTTTTCAAAACTCACACACAGCACTTTTGCACGTTTTTTACAAATTAAAAACCTCTATTTAGTTAGTTCTAAGGCAAAAACTATTTTCTCAATTTGATTTTTCAAAACCTTTTTCAAAACTAATCTTATTCTTGAGTTATGATTATCAAAAACTATTATATTATTTAATTCTCTTGTTCTCTCAACTTAATCTTTGTGTTGTAGGCACTAAGGAGCCAGTTAAATATCAATTAAGTGTGTTTCCATAAGCAAGGTGAGTCCCCCTTCATAGCTTTCCTTGAATTGGATCTTTTATAACTTGCTCTTGTTGTTCTTAAGTGATTTGTATGTTGTATGTTCTATAGAAATATGATTTGATTCTGTTTGGTTTTAATTTGTTGTGGCTCACTGTATTTTGATTAGAAAGTTGAATGTTTGGATATTTCGATGAACATGTTTTGATGTGTTAAGTGTGTTCTTGTTTGTTGTTAGATCCAATGCATGTTTAAGAATGGATTTTGTTTTTGTTTATTTGGATATTTTTGTTGTTAGTTTAGGTTTTTTTAATTATTATTATTATATTAGAAGCATGTTAGGTTGTTAGTTTCCTTAGTTTTCATTTCTGCTTTATTTATGTATTTCTGAGTTTCTGGAGGCGTGTCTGCGCACGTAGACTTGAAGTATGCGTAAGCATACATGTAGCCCAGAAACCCTAATCTGAGTTTTTTCTATTTCTTTTCTTTATTTCCTTGTGTCATATTCCTCTATTTTGGTTCCTTTTTATATTTTTGAGTCTCTGTTCCTTTGTTTAATTATTTGTTTGTCTTTAACATGCTAGATTAGGATTTTCTTTTCTGTTCTTGCTTTAATACCATGAACATGCATTCACGTGTCCATTCATTGATGCATAGGTGCTGAGATGCAGTAAGATAAGTAATGCATCCACATGAACATGCATTGGACATATATTTAATGATAAGTTGAACATGCTTGGTTGGATGATGTGTTCTTGATGTCTACAATGCAATCACATGTTTCTTTGATGTTGCCATGTCTATGTTCCTGCCCTTATCATATCTTGTTAGTTGCTACCTTGGATGAGATGAGATGATATGATATGCATGATAGATGTATGCTAGGCTTGATGTGAGTTGCCATGATAAATGTATGTTAGGGTTTTTGGGATGATTGATGTCATGTTGATTGCTAGAAGTATGCTAGTATGTGTGTGAGTACAAATAACAATATTAAATGAGTCTTTAATAAGATTAAGACGTAAGACACAATGACTGGAAGCCGACCTATTGGTTGTGTGGGGTTGGGTGCTTAATACCTTTCCATCTCCATTCCTAAACTCTGAACCCATACTCTGGTAGTAAGACTGGTCCTTCCACATAAGGGCGCTATATTTATGGTTCCTAGACTCAATTTAGGTGGCGACTCCATTAGTCCACAATTGGCTCAAGTATGAAAATTTGAGTATCAACAAAATTATATTACTATTTTCATCTAAATCCAGCCCAAGCACTTGTCTAAATCTATATAATATCTCATCTAACATTAAATGCTCTTCTTTCCTCCCAAGATTTGGTCACAAAACAAAGAGACCATAATTACATCTCTAAAGCTTCATCAAATATCAATCAACAAGTTCATTACTTACCAAAATTATATTGTAATAAAACAAATGACTAAACATATAATTTTTAAAAGAGGAACCTTAGCCGAAAAGTACTAGCAACTATTCCAGCAGAAGCTGCAATAGCTCTAGTAAAAACTGCAACAGCTCCAGCAACAAACATATGTACTAAAATGACATCACTAGCCCATTAATGGACAATTCTAGCAGCTGCCCTACCTGTTATACCAAAAGAAGTAAGGATCCTATAAAAGAAATCCTACTATTTTAAGCCAAGATTTTAGCCTCCAGCTGCAATACCAGAAATAGGAGGATCTCATGAATGATATCTTACCAGTTTCAACCAAACTCATGAATTTAATGTTGAACATTTTCTCTAGCAGAAGTAAGGGTCACCAAATAGCCCATGGCCCACGACCTGATCCAAAAGCCTATCAGCCCATTAGGCTATTAGGCGGCCTAGTTTGTTGTTAGTAAGGCCCATAGGTAGCCTACTAGCCTAATGGGTCAAGTTGTGGGCTAGTTTTTATGCCTATGGGTGCCCGGTGGACTAGCCCAATAGCCCATCTCGTTAACCCAACCTAATAACTCAGAATTCATAACAAAAATAAATAGGAGATTTATAAAGGATTAATGTTGACACATTATAGAAGAATTTCTTAAGAGAACTCCCTCAAGTGCTAACCACTAAGATACTTAAAGTGATTGTGCTAAACTTAATTTACTAAATATATATTTTTCTAGTAGTTTAGCAACTTTGAACTAACCATTTGACATTTTTTTATTTAAGATAAAAAAAAAAAAAAAACCATTTAAAGCCTTAATTAAAAAAAATTAAATAGGTTTCCATCAGCAAAACAAAGAATTAAATAGATTTTTTTATATATAAAAAATTGTAATTAATGATAAAATTCTTTGATTCTTTCCTTTAAAAATAATAAATTAATTATTCCCTTACAAAAATAATAAAATAATATGTTAAAACAAACTCATAGGTAGCCTATTAGGCCTAACTTGATAGTCCAGTCCGCTAAAGACAAAATGGGCATTGCCTATGTGTAGGGTCATAGGTTGGGGGTTTCTTTTTCGGCCCAACCCAACCTAACTCATTAACTAGTTAATAGCCCACTATGCCCGTCCTATTTTACCCATGGGCCAAGTAAAAATGGGTAGGGCCGGCCCAACCCAACCCATTGACAACCCTTAAGAAGAAGACATCATCTAGCTATACCAGGACAGCTACTACTATATAGCTGTTAGCTGCAGCAACTACTGCTGTACTACTGCAGCAGTAGACTTAAATTTCAAAATTTCATCCATAGCTAAAACTCGAAAACCAACTAAGGAAATCACTTATTTTGTCAAAGACTTTTTCTTATTTGCTAATTTTCCCTTTAACTAATTCAAACCTAGTTACATACTTGGCTCTATATAAAAAGGACCAAGCCACAACTCACTTGACAACATTAAAACATACCATTACCCATCTTATGCTCATTCTCACTCTCCATATTCAGAAAATGCATCTATCTTGCTATATCTTTAAACGTCTCTTTCTTCATTTCTCTTACAAAATCTTCTTCTTAGAAAACAACATAACCAATGACATAACACAAAACACTACTCTGGCAGCAATTATAAACTCAAGTATTTACTATATTTAACCTTCATATCTCTCATACTTCCATATATTTTACATACACATTCCTCACAAAATATCCATGCATACTTCTCCCACATCTTACAAACATCATATCTCAAAAAAAAAAAAAAATATATATATATATATATATATAATATACATATATTTCTTACCATCTCTATACATTTTAAAAGATATCAAACACTCTTCCAAGAACATGTTACAAAAGCCTTCCCCATGGAAGGAATATAATTATAATACTAAAAGTCCTTATAAAAGACACAAATTTATAATACTAAAAGTCCTTCTCATGAAAACTAAAAGAGCATTACATGAAGAAAATTATTTAAGTGCATGATAAAGAGGATAAACTTAACCAATCTATGCACACAACTGGATATATTCTCTCTCCCTGCAGTTGCACCCACTTTTCCCCCGCAATCATGAAGTCACCATGAAATGACTCATAATATTTTACTACACCACTAGATTCATATTATCGCATTGCTAGAATGTTATTAGTCCATTAGTGTTATACGGCTGGAGCCACGAACCTTATAAAGTGATGTCATATGGCTGGAGCTACAAACTATGAAGCCCATTAATGTTATATGGTTGGAGTCAGAAATGTAAAAAAATAAGTCAATGTTTCTCTATCGTTGAAATTACATTATTAAGTATATGTTAACTCATTATTATTGTACCGCTTGATGCAAACTACTTTAATATTATCTCATTACTTAATAAACATGATTTTACTAATGCCTCAATAATGAACATATATTTTAATAAATTGATCATCTCACTGTTGGACATATATTATTGGGGACATAAACCGCCGCTGGACATGTATATTATTTGAACATGAACCATTGCTAGATATGTATTATTTGGACATAAACCACCACTAGACATGGTTATAATTTGGATATGAACCACACTGGATATGTATTATTTGAACATGAACCAAAACTGGACATATATACTTTGGACATAAATCATTGTTGGACATATATTATTTGGACATAAATCACAGCTGGATATGAACTATTTTGGACTCATCACACTGCTAGACATATGATAATTAATATTGGACATCACTTAACATACGCAATTATGATATTCAACTCATCATTTAATCAAAGTTATTCAATTAAACATATTATTTATTTATTTTAACCATTATCATAATTCTTAGACTTTGGGCTTTATCTATTTTATAGGTTTAAAAATGCACTAAAAGCCATTGGTCTATGCGGCCCAATGTCGAGTTTTGGATTCAACTCCCCAAAACAAATTCAGGTCTAGCAAAGTCATACCTTCAGTGGAAGACACGTGGTTGCGCGCAAAAAAGGCCCATTGTCAATCGGCCAATTCAACACAAAGCTCAAGCTTCTTTTTGGGCACAACTCTAGTCAAAATTTCATGTAAAGACCTGAGAAAAGTGATAGTCACATATGTGCTTAAACCTCAAAAGGACTAGTTAAGTTGCAATTAGAGCTCCTCACAATCATTTATAAACTATCCATTTAAAAAACACTTAATGTGGGACTCAACACATGCCCGCATATAACACACTCAAATAATCCAATCTGCGGTATCCTAATGTCCCTTACTTAGATTCCTTATATATTGCAGTGTCCTTAAGCCACATGGCTTTCTAAGTTTACTCTGATACCCTTTGTAATGACCCGACAAGGAAAGTACTAACCACATCTACGCTTATACCCCAAATGAACTAGTCAAGTTTCAAGTGATCCTTACAATCTCTTACAAACCTAAGATTCAACTAGTAAACACCCAATGTGGAATTCAACATATGTCCACATACACACCTAAATAATCCTATTTGGGGTATCACAATCTCTCCCACATAAATTCCTAACGTCTTTATCAGGGCCCATGTTGTGCTAGAGTGTAAATACCTAATGTAGGACTCAACACATACCCGCACAAAAAACACTCAAACAATCCAATTTAAGGTATCACAATTTCCTCAACTTAAATTCATGACATCCTCGTCAGGGCCTACATTGTGGTAGAGTGTCCCCTGGCTACATGGCATTATCAAGTTTGCTCCGATACCATTTGTAATTACCCGAGCAAAGTGTTAATAACATCTGCACTTATATCCCCAAAAGAACTATTAAAGTTGCAATTGGAAGTCCTTACAATCACTTAAAACCCCAAGATTTATCTAGTAAGCACCCAACGTGGGACTTGTCCCATCCCACAATGCACATTCAAACTCTAACTACAGAGTAACAAAAAATTAATGATATGTTTTCTTTCTCTTTCTTGGATGAATAAGATTTCCTTCTTAGTTTGAAAATGGCCACCAGGAGGTATGCTAACTGACTTGGCATGTTTCATATCACCTTATTCAAGTTAATGTAGAACCCCTTTAAAAGAAAATAACAAATTTTCATTTCTTTTTGTTACATTTTATGTTTAAACCATAATAGTTGATTATTTATATGAAATGAACCTTGATTTAGTTATTACTAATTCATCAAGGTATGCATTTAGTTTATCAAATTAATTTTTATTTGGTTAGGCCTCAACTAAACCAAGGTTAAATTCCTAAATTAAACACTTACCTTGAGAAATAAATGTCACATGACATCCAGTTAGCACAAGTGCTTTTCTTTTTCTTTTTTTGGCCACCTCCGATTTTTTTATTCACCACTTATTAGCAATAATCTTTTTAACACAAAAAAAAAAAAGATTAATAACTAAAATGACACTTTGTTTTTAATATGTTGGGCGTGAAGGGATTTGAATTCTAAATATTTTCATTAGAAACACCTGAATGTGTAAGTTGAGCTTCAAAGCTCTTGGCAAAATGAAATATTTAAAAGGTAAAAGAATTTTGAAATATAGGACCAATGTGAAAATTAAACCTTTTTTAATATAAATCAATGTCCAGAAACAGGTTAGAATTCTTCCAGCCAAAACCCCCTGCTGCTTGGTTGAGTATTACGTTAAACAAAACCAGATCTTGTTGTCCTACATCTCTGAAACGAACATATGGTGGCGTGCGAAACACAAGGAAGTAACACGCCAACACGACCTGCCGTATATGTCAAAATGACATGTCCTGTACTCTTCAAAGTTTGCTACTAGTAAGGTAGCCAAATAAAAACCAGAATGGCCTGCGTTTAATCCCTACAAAAGTAGAATTTCAAAGCTCTCTTTCTTTTTCGACATATAAGTACAATCTCCATGCAAGTTTCAACTTCCAAGTGATCACTACCTCTCTAAACACTTCTATAGTCCCACTTTGGAGAGTCCAAAACCCCAATCCCTGTAATCAAAGAATTTCTATATCTTGAATCAAGTAAAGGACTATTGAAATAACATAATACTACCAGGCAAACCGGCTTCCTGTACCATCAAGAAAACGATCAGTATGCCATCCTTTGGCCTGCAGTTCAGACAAAAATGGAGAGAACACATCGTTCATCTTGTCATAAGCCTCTTGCAGGGCACTAGCACTTGACTCGTGAGAGGACCTCTCAATCTGTGCAGCATATGCAGCAACTAGCCACCCCCTCAATGCATCTTCACCAGTAGCATTGTTTTCCAATACCATGTCAACCCATTTACTACCGGGACATAGCAGAAACTTCTCCTCTGGGAATATTTCTTTCAATTCCCGAAGTTTTGAAGGCTTCACAACCTTGCGCAGAGCCCTTCCCACTTTGACATTTCCAGCATCTTCTATTAGCCGTCCGGTAAATAGGAGATCTTCTCCGTACCTTAGATCCGCAGGGCTTGATATTTTTCCTGCCTGGTTGGATTTCAATCAAAAAATATATTAGATGGTGACATTTTAATATATGGGCAAAACTTAGATACAATTAGTTATCATACCTTAAGTTCACCAATAAAATACAGCCATGGATTACATTGACCAATGCAACACAAACAGTATCATCTTTCCCTGTGCACAATTAAATTCAACCATATGTTACATTGGTCAATGCAACCACATAGTTGGATTTAATTTGAGAACCTGAAATACATCACTAAAGGAATTGTACCTAAATTTTACCCTTTCATATAGAGAGAGATACCCATATCTATTTTGCATATCATAGTTCAAAATAAACCTTTAGAAAATCAGCCACAATCATTGCAGTTCTCTGGGATTCAATGTGTTGACAGGAGCTGCTCGCATTTCTTCAACGACACTGTATACATGTAAGACAGAGAGGACAGGCCCAACAACCAACTGAAAGAAACTTTAAATGATTAGGAGTTCAGAACCACCAAAGACAAGATTCCTATGAAAATAAGATGACTTGTTGCAGTTCCAAAAAGAAAATAGATTAGCAGAAAATTTTTCTAATTCGTGTGAACTATTGATCCTCTAACTGGACTCCATAAATCCCATCCACCATGCTTTAAAACTTGAAAAAAGATTAACTCATTCAAGCACCTTTAGATGGCCTAATGTTCAACCTGATCATAAATTTAATACCATATCATATCTTTTTTTAATAATTTTATATTTTGATTCTGAAAAGATATTCATACTCTGTTTCACTTCTACAAAGATCAAGGCTTAAGTCAAAATTTTAAGTATAAAAACTTAATATTCATTGTCAAGAGGCCAAGAACTAGTAAATAGTGCTGCTACCAAGACTCAACAAAATTAACTTATACTTTAGAAAAACTAAAAGGAGGGGGGGGGGGGGGGGGGAAGAGGAGGCAAAATTAACTGATTTTAGCAGTGCTCTAGAGACAATGGTTAGACTGACAATTTCTCAATCTGCTTCTCATTACCTTCTGATTTGTCATGACTTTACTAGATGACTTTAGGACTCCTAAGAGTTTAATTTATTTACTTTTTATATTTTTTGGATAAACCACATTATAAAGTAGAGCATGTGACATTATAAAGTAGAGCATGTGACATGAGAACCATATTTTGTAGCTTACTCATTCAGATGGGTAATTGACCACAGATAGCAATGACGCTATCAGTGAATTATAGGCATTCAAAATAAAGTGAAAAAAAGTCGTGTTCAAATTCTGAGTCTCATGTCATCCTCTCTATGTCCTCTAAATCCATGATGTTGTTGCTATTGACGCTTTCAAATCTTTTTTTTTTTTTTTTGGTATTTTTTTGGTAAGGAAACATTTTACCTGTTGATTCTGTATTTGGATAAAGCATACAATTAATTAACTTGATATCAACCCTCCCAGGTTTTCCATTGACAGATACCAATAAGTCAAATTTTTTCTTTACATGATATTCTAGATTGGAAAGAATAACCAGTAGGACCCACTTATATCAGTAAAATTAAATATAATAATCCCACTGTTCTGAAATTTAGGAAACAAGGCATTCATAAGAGACTGTACCTTTCCTTGAATCGATGAACAAACAGTAGATGCTAGAAATATTCCTGCTCCTAATCCAACAACATTGAAAAGAGTAGAGATGGCCTCCCCTTTTGCAAAGAGATCACTAAGATTGCCTTCTTTGGCAAATGAAGAATATATTGGCAATCTTGTCGCTCTAGCTGCAACAACTGCCATTCCCTGTAAACTCAAGGTAGAGAAAGAGGGATTCAATATGGAATTCATTTTTTGATTAGTTAGTTAAACACACCCAGTGGGATTAAACCCACGACCGCACCCTCCACCCATTATTGTGGAAGGAGAAGTGTTATTTGAGCAGTACTTCCACTGATCATGGAATAGGGGGGTGTGTGTTGCCGGCGGAAGGGGGGAGGGGGGGGGGGGGGGGGAAGAGGAGATGGTTTAAGGTCCGCTAGAAGTTCCTCTATAATTTTCATTCAGATATAGATGGTTATAGTCAAAACAATAACATAACTTCAGATGGCTAGAAAATTATAAATTGAAAAATATATATATATATATATATTAATTAATTAATTTAAATAGGAAATTGCGTACTTTTGATCAGTAAATAAGATATTATATACTATATCATATATTATGATTTATGAAAGACATCATCATACCTTTGCAAAATTGCCTAGGCCTGCCACTTCAAGAAAAAGATGTGGGCACATGGGAGAAAGAATTTCCAAGCCTGTACCCAAGTCGTAAAGCACATCAGCTGCAAGATGGAAGGCTCATTCCAGTTAGGCACCTCATAATAGTAGATAAATACTTACCAAAAGCTTCATATAATGCAACTATAATGCACTTTCATCATAAAGAGAAAAGAGCACATACAATACCAAACAACCCCCCCCCCCCCCCCCCCCCCCATCCCAATAAGAAAAACCAGTGTTCCAGAGCCAAAGATGTCAACCCAGAATCCTCCAACTTTTAGGCTCAGAATCCATTCTAGCTCCCAAGTTACTACAGATAAGCTTCCCTACATGCTGCATCCCATCCTTTAAAATCTGCATGCCAACAAAAGGAACAAAGAAATCTCAACAAGAATGCAGTCAGGACTAGACATCCACCATTGACAAACACAATGAGAACTTACCCAACTTACGGCAGTTGCTTGTGCAGGTGTGGGTCGCAAGCCTGCAGCAAACAGCAGCGACTGCAAAGTAGTAAGCATATAAAACATATAGCATAAATAAATGGCAGTAATATGTTTTTCAATTCATGTGTGTATTTTTAAAATAAAAATAAAAAAAAATCAAGCATGAATATATCTCGTCTATAAATCAAATAATATATTCCAACTTATTAAATTAAACACAAAAAGCGCTTCTCTCAGTGCCCAAGAAATAGATTTACATTCATGCATTAGAAATAAATAAAGATCTTTGTAATTTATACATATTGTGATTTAAATTTTGCTATAGTATATATTTGGCCTCTAAAGCATATAGTATTTTCCACTCTCATCCAAATTAAGTTTTTATTTGTAAAAAACTAATGACTTGACACGAACATTCTCGACATTTTCCACAACATTGATTTTTATGACATCATGAATATAGCCAATCATCTACAAATCAAGTAATCTATTCCAACAAATTACATTAAACACACACACACACACACACACAAAAACCATCTCTCACTCTCATTCATTGATCTTAAGCTTTATATTTTTGATAATGATCTTAAGCTTTATATATATAAATAATATCATAAATTGAATTTTG
The DNA here is from genome assembly GCA_033629205.1 of Lithocarpus polystachyus. Taxonomy (NCBI): domain Eukaryota; kingdom Viridiplantae; phylum Streptophyta; class Magnoliopsida; order Fagales; family Fagaceae; genus Lithocarpus; species Lithocarpus polystachyus. The sequence continues at coordinate 44,576,352 of CM066170.1, read as the reverse complement.
CTAGAGCATACATTTGGCCTCTCAAGTAGTCACTGAGTTTTAATGTGATCAATGTAGTCACAAAATCAGAAGACTTGACATGAATCTTCTCAACATTTGCCATGTCATCAATTTCTAAAACAACATGATCATCAGTTTGGAGGAAACGACTAAATTGCACGAAATCAAAAAAAAAAAAAAATTAGAACATTTTGGAATCTAAAGGCCAAATTGCAACATAGTATAAAAATGTAAGTTTACTACCTATGAGTATTAAAACAGACCTGAGTTGATAACACAGATAGTGCTGCACTGGTCATGTGTTGCAGCGCCCGAAACTGTGTGTATCTAAGGTAACCTTCACTAACACTGTCACAAAGTATATACTACATTTTAGATTTTTATTAATATATATATATATATATATATGAGTAAATAGTGAAAGATTATATAACTAGCACTGTGAAAAATTATATAACCTGTAGGGATATCCAGAGGGGAAAAATTTGCTCAAAAAGGAGTCAACAGTTCTATGAATTACTGATCTAGAATCATCCAGAAGCTTCGTCTACAATTATTAATAATAAAATAAACCCTAAAATCAATTAGTTTAAAAAAAAAGAGTGATTAAAAGGAAATAGAAATTTGATATAGAAAAAGAAATGAAAGAACTAACGGAGAGTTGACCATCTGGGTGGAAATGGAAGTGGCGAGAGACGGAATTGGAGATTTCGGTCCAGAACAGTGGTGGGTTCTCGGGAGGTTTGACTTTGACTTCCTCCTTGTCCTTGGTTTGCATTTTTATCTTATCCTGCTTTTGCATCCAAATTATTTCATGTAAGAAATATACTTATATGATGAATCTGAATATGAATAAGAAAATATACACTAATGAAAGAATTTTGTATGAAAATTGGGAAAAGAGAGTTTAGGAGCAGCAAGTTCATGATAGACAGGAGGATTTGAAGATTGGAAATATCAGTACTGTACAACATGGTGTCGCTTTGAGTTTTCAGTAAGAGCAGCCTAGTGTTTTTCTTACTGAAGAGAGGCAGTCTAGTTTTTTTTGTTTCTTTTCTTTTTTTTATGAAGAGGGGCAGTTTAGTGTTTTTCTTTTTTTTTTTTTTTTTTTTTTGGTTTTAAGATAGAGTTTTTAGATCATGATAGTAGCGAGATATCAATTGTTTTTTTTTGAGTAAGTGAGGATCAAATCTCATTTCTATTATTATTTAACGACAAGAAACTTAATCAGTTTTTTTTTTTTTTTTAGGAAAAAAAAAATTATTAGTTGAACTAACTAGAACCAACACAATTGTCCACTCATAATAATTTAAAGCAAAAGACTAGGGATGGCAATGAAAAAACTAATTGATTTTTAGTGTAGGTGAGTATCAAATCTGACGACAAAGCATCTTGTTAAAATACCAATTACTTAAAAAATAATAATAAATAAAAATAAAAGCTAAACTCCTTAAAAACTTAGTGCATCGGGCTCATAAGCTTGTCCTAAAATATAAGAAATGAACAATGCGCTCAATACACTTGTTGAGGACACTGTTCATCAACAAACTAATTTCGGCCAATATTAATATTAAATTTTTTTTTCTCATTCTTCTTTACAGATAAACTCTCTTTCCTTTCCCTCGACAGCCCTACCTACTAAACCAAGTACTCTTTTGTCACTCTCTTCCTTTGAATCAAAAATCGCCATCACCAGTGCTATGCAACAATTGGGTTGTGTTGGTTAGTTCCGAATTAGTGGTCGATGGTTGCGGTTTTGTCTGATTTGGGTTTGTGTTGGTTTTTGGTTTGATTTGTGTTTATTGGTTATGCTTGATATGTGGTGTTTGTTTGTTGAGCAGGACGTTGATGTTGGAAACGACGGAGCTCGTGGTGGAGGACATTGGTCGTTGATCTGGTTAGGGTTGTTGTTTGATTAAGGTTTTGTTAGTTGAGATAGAGGGATTTTATGGTCGTTGTGTACAAGAGAGAGGCAGAAAACTCGATCGTAGGACACAAAAAAATAATAAATAATGAATAAAATAATATTTTAAAGGGAGAGTATTGAGTCTTACATGGTTTTTTACACCAAATTTAACTAATATCACAATGCTCTTAAGAACTGGCTTGGATTCGGTAACCCTATGCACCAAATCCATCGGAATCGGAACATGTCGTGTCCACATCTTAACGGGTTCAATATATGTCCATTGGAATTTGGAAATACAAGTAGAAATTTGGAAAACTATATTTTTTTCCCTAGAAAAATGGCTTATCTTATTTGTTCTACAGGATCCAAATCTAGAAAGATCTTAGCCAAGTAACAATTAACTAGAAAGGAATTAAGCTAAAAACTACCTCTTTAATTACTTTTTGGGAGTGATTTTGATGTGTTTAAAAAATTGTGTCTAAAGGGGTCTTTGTAGAAAAGTCTAGGACTACATAATTTTTCACAACTTCTTGCCACAACTATGACGTGGCAGCTATGTGATTGGTAAAAAAAAAATGGTGGATACATGTATAAGTGATAGTTAACCACTCACAAACTGCCACGTTAGAGTTGTGGCAAAAAAGTTGTGAAATAATTTGTGGTTCTAGAACTACTCAAGTCTTTATAGTGCTTAAGAAGAGGTGCAAGATTGTTATTAGGTGACATGAGATTAGTCTTGCTTTTTTTTTCCACAATAAAATTTTCATAAAACTAGAGTTATAGTGGGATTTTTGTTTGTTTTTTCAACCTTATGGTTAAGGACAAAGATTAGCTACAAAATTAGTTTTAACCTTAAACTACAAATTTACTCAATATCTTTTTATTGGAAGTGAATTTTGAGAATTCCACCATTGAATTACATTTTCTTCTTATATCCTCCATACTTACAAAATTTCTAGAAAATTAAATATCAATAGTTATGCCATTAATAAATTGTTTAAATTGCTAGTTTTTGTAGTTTAAAGTTATGCATAAAATATGAGCTTAAAGATCATATAGTATATAATATTCGATATACATAAAATTTCACATATGTATTAAGAGTGTAAGGAATATGCAATTCAACGGTTAGATTTTCAAAATAAAAATATATAATAATGTTTATTTTATTGAATAAAGTTGTAGCCTTAACCTAAAACTATAACTAATTTTATAGCTAAATTTTGTCCTATAGTTAAATGGTTTGCTTAGTCAAGGTCTTCTTAAAAATTTTGACATCATGAAACAAGGGCTTAAGTCAATTTAGGAGTGCAAGAAAAGATGTATACATATGTTGTAAAGTAAACCGAAGTACAAAATCAAACTATAATAGATCACAAACATTTTTAAAAATTAATACAAAAAACAACCACATCCAAAAATATATATAAATATAATAATCTACATAACCATCCACAATTAATCAAAATATAACCATCTACATAACCATATAAAGTATTTCAAAATATAAGCATCTATCGAATATTTCAAAACAGTTTAACATGCTAATTTTCCAATGCTATTTAAAAAAATTAAACCAACTACATCCACATAATCAGAATAGTAAGCTTAATATTTGTTAAGTCTACCGAATCAATTCCAACCAGATCATTTGGAACAAACTTAGGCCAGGTAAACCCTAAACTTAGAAACTAAATTACCAACTAACAGTAAATAAAAATCCTTGTAAGCTGTAATTCAGATGTCTTATATAAGCTTGGATGGATGGGAAGAAAGGAAGAGTAGAGGGGAGTAGAGGTCACAAATCATTTCATACACAAACACACACTAGTCTCATCACACGTGCTTCATGTGTGCGATTGGTCTTTTTAATTTTGGGTTTAGTATCATAATTTTCCATTCATTTATTTATTTTAACTCAATGCAAAATTCATATTAACCATTAATTGCAAAATAACACTCTTTCACAGTTCTACCCAAATTGTAAAAATGTGTAGACTGAGTTCTTGAAAATGAAAGAAATGAATACACAAAACCAAATTAACATGCACCTAATTATAAACACAAACACATTGGTGGTAATGATCTTACGTTAGACTTTAGAACCATCAATGTAGAAGAGAAATGTACATTTTCAAACAAAGTCAAGTAATAAAATGAATATAATAAATAAATGAATAAAACAACAGCAAAAAAAAAAAAAAAAAAAAAAAAAAAAAAAAAAAAGATAACAACCTGCCTAGACGTACCCCAAACCCTCACGGTCTCTTCTTTACTTCCTGCCTAGGGTATTGGACTCTAATGGCAACCCAATCCCACTCACAACCTGTTTCTAAAAATTAATTAAAAAATGAAGAAAAGAACTCATAATTATTAACACAATATGACAACCACTATTGTAAACCCAGTAAAATTAAGGCCACAAAGAAAAAAATATTGAAGATATAATTTGATTACTTTTGAAGTACTAAACTACCGCCAAAATAAATTATTTTTACTTCCCATATATCCGTCAATTAGTACTAAACAATTAATAATTTAATAAACCATGATCTTTGGTTTGGTTCCAGTGTCAAATCAATTCAACCAAAGAAGTTTGTAGAACACAATTTTGGCAATAGAGAAAAATGAGGGTCAGAGCAAATGGAGAGACAAAATAAAAGCCTGTGAAGAGAAATTGAAAAGAGATGTGTGGGATATTTTTAAATAGGTTTTTAAATAGAGAGAGTGTGTGCTAAATTTTAAGAAAAAAAATGTTTCAAACGTGTGATATATATACGATGCTGTGGAAACTTAAAAAAAGTACATACGATGCTCTCTTAATGGAACAGAAACTAAACTATTAGCTTCTAGTAGTAAACCTCGAATCCAAGAGATGGTTTTCCTAAATCCACAAAAAGATAAACTGGAATCCATCAAAGAAATTATTTGACAAAAAATCTACGTTTACTGATAACTAGTTACTAACCCGTGTAATGCACAGGATAGTTAAATAAAAAGATAAGAGGTTGATTTGCCCATCAAGAAAAAGCTAAAATAAAAATAAAAACCATTAAAGAAAATGGGAAAACTATTTTAAAAAAATTGCAACCGTTTTATGTTTACCTAGTTCAAAGCTAGAATCCAAATTCAATTTTGCAACAATAAAAACATACAACTTATTAATTATAAATCAACCTGACTACACAAATCTAATTTTCACTCTAATGTATTTTGCAGATCATGCACCTAAAAACACTCATTGTGTAAAGAATTTCAATAAACACTATTGCCACTTTTATCTTTGTTATAGACATTTAATTTACACAAAAGCCAATAGCGCAATCAGCTATCATGGTTGCTCAATACTATGACAAGTTGGACCTCTTCTCTTTCCTTTAAATCTGCATGTCCAAAGCCATTTCAACTTTTCAAGTAAAAATTACATTTACACAAAATCTAAGCAACCTAACTAACCTTACACATTATAATCTTACAATTGTAGCTTTTTGCTCATTAAAAGGTCGTACTCAACGCACAAATCTTCTACTCATTAAAATGCATAATATGTGTAGGTTTTCCTTTCGTAGTTGTGTTCTCTTAGTTTGCAAAAAAAAAAAAAAAAGACCTTTCATGGATTTCGACATCTTATAACATTGCACATCATCAAACAACATCTGAATGAGATAATGTTATTTCAACGAAGTGAACAAATCTGATACCAAATCAATGCAAAAAACTCTAAATAGAATTACAATTCAACTGAGCATTAATTTTTTTTTTTTTAGGTAAAAAAGATATATATTCAAGAATACTACCTCACGCAAAAAAAACATAAGGCAAAGAGAAAAATACAAAGGGCAAAGAAAGAATAAAAAGATAAAGAAAGGTAAAAATACTAAGTACACAGGAGAGAGCTAAGGAATCTAGGGAGAGAATCACTGGAGGTGAGTCCCCAAGCCCTAGACCAGTCAAACAGAGTGCCACTAAAAGAAGTCAATAGCTGGTCGTCCGAACTATCTATGTCCTCAAACGACCTTCTATTTCACTCTCTCCAAAGACATCACATCAAGCATAATGGCGCTAAATTCCAAATGCTCGACAAATGCTTTTCAAGCCAATTCCACCAACTGAGTAGAGTATCTGCAATCGATTTTGGCAAGACCCAAGAAAACCCAAAAGATCTAAATACAAAACTCCACAGCCGATAAGCCTTTCCACAATGTAATAACAAATAGTCCACCATCTCCCCATTGCTACGGCACATGATGCACCAGTCAACAAAATCCAACCCTCTACCCCTCAAATTATCACCTGTAAGTATCCTATCCCATACAGCAGTCCACACAAAGAAGGAAACACGCCGAGGAGCTTTAACCTTCCAAACACCTTTCCAAGGGAAAAAAATGGGTAAGGGTCCTCTCAACTTATTGTAAAATGATCGAATATCAAAATCCTCATTCTTTGTCAACTTCCTTCGCATACGATCTCCGTTCTCAGTAGGAGGGAGATTTGAGCCCAAAGTACGGAAAAAATCATCCATATCACCCATTTCCCAATCATTTGGTCTCCAGATAAAATGAAAATCCCAGCTTCTCTGCTCCTCTATCCCTAACCATTCAAGAGAAGAGGCCACCGAAGCCTCTTTAGTGGATGCAATCCCATACACTCTCGAAAACGTCAAATGAAGTGGAAAATCTCCACACCATTGATCTGTACAAAGCTTCACTCTATCCCCTACCCCTACCTCAAAGAAAATATTCTTGCTAAAATCCTCCCACCCCGTGCGGATACTTCTCCCCAAGCCACACCCATGCACCCCTCTACCTAGCTTGGAAGTCCATCCCCCCCATACTTCCCCAAACTTGAGAGTTGCAACCCTTCTCCAAAGCCTTGTCTCCTCAATCCCAAACAGCCATAACCATTTCCCTAGTAAGGCTTTATTAAAAGTAGGTAATTTCCTTCCTCCTAACCCACCATTTTTCAAAGGTGCACACACCTTGTCCCATCCCACCAAATGTAACTTGGAGTCCCCCCACAAGAAATCCCTTTGCAACCTCTCAATTTTATTAAGCACATGCGTAGGGATGGTAAAGAGAGACAAATAATAAGTGGGGAGACTAGATAATGTGCTTTAAAGCAATGTTAGTCATCCACCTTTTGACAAATACATCTTCTTCCAACAGGCCAACTTAAGCTCAATTTTCTCCAAGATAGGATTCCAAATAGTAGGGGACTTGTGAGACGCCCCCAATGGCATACCAAGATAGGTCATAGGCAAAGACCCAATCTGGCATCCCAAGATTTCTGCCAGGGCATGGACATTAGGAACCTCTCCAATGGGAACCATCTCACTCTTCAGCACAATAACCTTTAAAGCTGTCACTGCCTGGAAACAAAGAAGAAGCATCCGAACATGAAGAATCTACTCCTCATCAGCATCACAAAACAGAATCGTATCATCCGCGAACAAAAGATGACTACCATTGGCCCTAAAACCTCGAAACAAACCAACCCCTTCAGCTCTTTTCATCATCTTACTGAAGACCTCCATCATAACCAAAAACAATATGGGGGATAGCAAGTCTCCTTTTCTCAATCCCCTCGAGCTCCCAAAAAAATCAACTGCAAACCCATTAAACAAGACAGAGAATTGAGTTGTAGTTATGCATGTGTGGATCCAGCTACACCACCTCACCCCAAATCCCATTCTCTTCAACAAATCAAGAAGAGCCTCCCAGTTCACATGGTTATAGGCTTTCTCAATATCTAATTTACAAATAACCCTCGAAATCTTGCTCTTCACCCTACTATCAACAAACTCATTGGCAATGAATTGAATCAAGTATTTGTCTACCACCCACATAACTATTCTGAAACTCAGATATCAGCTAATCCAAAACCTCTTTCAGGCGGTTTGCCAACACCTTAGCCAAAATCTTGTAAACACTCCCCACCAAACTGATAGGTCTAAAATCTCGAATATTGGAAGCACCATTCTTCTTAGGGATTAAGGCTATGAAGGTTGCATTAAAAGATTTTTCGAACTTATTGTGTTGATAAAACTCTTCAAACACAGCTAAGACATCTTTTTCCACAACTCCCCGACAATGTTTTGACTGAATGTCTTGATTAACTGAATGAAACTTTATTAACAGTAACAGTTTCCAACAGAGACATTGCATGGTGTTGACCCCCTCCTCTTTCTCTGTACTAAGTTTCTTGTTCTTGGTTTCAGTGTGAGAAATGATTCTCTTTTAGAAACTCTTCTTTGGATTCTAGACTAGATTCTTATAGTCTTTAGGAATTTCTTTGCTACATAATGGGTGGTGTTCGTAGTTTTTTTATTGAATCCAAACTTTTTCAACTAGTGGTAAAGGAAGGGGGATGGTATTTTTCTTTAAGGATTTTTTAGCGGAGTAGGTATTTCATGAAGTTGGTCTTCATGGGCAAGAAAGTGGCACAATGGCTGATGAAGAGTATAGAATAGATAGCTATCGGGATCAGCCCGAAGTATTTTTATTTGTGCAGGGAAGGTGATTTAGCCTACACCCTCCAACGGAGCTCCAATTCTTTTGGCTTGTTCCTACTGTTGACTGAACTTAAAGTTGGCGGGTCTAGGAGGTCTATTATTATTCCAGTAGGCAGAGCAAAGAATGGATGGAGGGTCTTTGGGTTAGAGTTATGGAAGATGTTGGAACCTAAAAACTATGTGAATGGTGGGATTGGGCAGGCAAAATTTGAGCGAAGTGCCGGTGAGCTTACCAGGTCCGGCGACTCTAGAAGGTAGATTTGGGGGTTTTCGGTACAGTACAGAGGAGGTTAACGTTGGAAAGACAAATCCGGTAGGAAATAAAAGGAGAGCTCCGTTGAATTTCAAACCAAAGAGGATTGAACATATTTATGGAAAATATCGTGAACTGGGGAATTCTAACTGGGCAAGAAAAAGCTTAACTGTTGATGTGAATGGGGAAGGAAAAAGGAGGGTGGCATGGAATAAAGGTGGACTGAGAAGTTCCTTATGGGTTTCAAGGGATCAGATGGAGCACGTGACCAATGGTACTGGTTCACGGGTTCACAATTTTCCTGTGGTGGGCTCAGACCGTGAGGGTTCTCAAGTGGGCCTTTCTTATCCAGAGCCCACTAGCCCAAGTTGGTTGAAAGTGGGTGAAAACCCAACTTTGGGGTTCCCAAGACCTTTAAGTCTAGAAGCCCAAGCACCGGTGATGTCCGAAGCACCTCACGAAGCTTTGGTTGCTCTGGACATCACAAGCACTGAAGTTGATCTCGCTGGAGAGCCACCGGTGCCACCGATGAAGGCCGGCACAGCGCGACAACAAGCCCCGATGATGGCAGCGAGCTCGGCAACCCAGAACCATGATGAACTGGAGTCTGGCAAAGGCATCGATGATGGAAGGTGGGTCTTTTTCCATTGGGTTTCACACCGGGGCTTCACCGGCGTCACCAGTTAGGGCCGGTATAGCTCTATTCCACTCCACTAGTCTTATTTCTGGTGGGCTTTGCGCCGATGAGCCTCCGTTCACATTGAGTAAGGCAGAAACAGAGGGTGACGTGGCTTTAAAAGGTCTTGAGCTATCCAATTACGTTTTGAGTCCACTGAGAGTTGGGATTGAGGAAAGGGGTGCTCCGGGTGGAGATGAAGGTGATCGGGTTGAGGGTGCTAGTGATATTCAGGGGACAAGCACATCCAATGAGGCTAACCAGTCGGCGTTGGCATTGACTGAGGTCAATACAGCTTATGCAATTGAGGTCCTAGGTGACGTGGAGTGCTCTTCCCCCTTGATGTCTATTAATCCTCTGGGGTTGGTTATGATGGCTGATTTGAATAGTAATACTGAGGTGAGGAGGTTTGATAACACTTTGAAGGTGTCTAATTGGGTGAAACATAAACTTCCCGGTTTCAGTAAGATGATGGGGCTTTCTTTGGGTTGACATGAGAAAAGATGTATTATGCTATTACAAAGACTTGAGACGAAGATTGAGACAGCCAAGCTAGTGCACAGGAAAGATGTTGCCCACCGAAAAGCTGCCTCCAAGGATAAAGGGAAGAGGGAGTTGAGGAATTTGATTTCCTCGGTCAATTACGATGGGAGATAGTTGTCTTTTCTTTGACTGCTTGACTAAGGTTGTAGTAGGGAGTTTACAGTTGCAATGAAGTTAAGAATGGTGTCATGGAATGTTCGTGGTTTGAATGATTCGCAGAAACGTTTGGTAGTTAAAATTTATTACGGGAATGGAATTGTGATGTAGTATGCCTTCAAGAAACTAAGCTTGCAGGCATGGATAGACAGTTGATTTGCAGCTTGTGGAGTTGTCCCTATGTAGACTGGGTAGCCTTGGATGTGGATCAGACAGCTGATGGGGTTTTGATGATGTGGGATAGGAGGGTTTTAGAAAAGTTGGAGGTAATAGTGGGTCAATTTTCCATATCAATTCGGTAGCAGGGTTTGGAGGATGGTTTTATTTGGGCATGTTCTGGGGTTTATGGCCCAAATGATAATAACTTGATGGGGCAGATGTGGGATGAGCTGATTGGAATTCAGCAACTTTGGGAAGTTCCATGGTGTTACATAGGGGATTTCAACATTGTTCAGTTCCCAAGTGAACGGTTGGGGGGATCACATCTTACCTCGGCTATGGAGTATTTTTCTAAGTTCATTAAGGAGCTTAGCTTGATAGATTTGCCATTGGAAGGAGGGAGTTATACATGGTCGAGTGATTCGGATCAGCCTTCAATGTCTAGGATAGATAGGGCTCTGGTTTCTCATGATTGGAAGGATCACTATCGATATGTGACCCTACGGGTTTTACCTCGTCCTATTTCAGACCACTTCCCCATATTAGTGGAGGTAGGAGGGATTTTAAGGGGGAAAAGCCCTTTTAGGTTCGAGAACATGTGGCTAAAGTCGGATGGGTTCAAAGATGGGGTTTATTCTTGGTAGAATCGATATTCTTTCTCAGGTACCCCCAGTTTTTGTACTTGCCAAGAAGTTGAAGGCATTGAAGGAAGATATTATTCAGTGGAACTGGAGTGAGTTTGGAAATGTAGAGCGTCAGAAAAAAGAATTGCTGGAGGCTTTGAAATTATTGGATGTTAAGGAAGGGGAGCACGGCCTTTTTGAAGTGGAGTTAGGTGAGACGGCTGTGCTGAGACCTCAAATACAAAACCTTCTCTCATTGGAAGAAGTCTTGTGGAGGCAGAAATCGAGGATGCTTTGCATTAAGGAAGGAGACAACAATACCAAATTTTTCCACAAGATGGCCAATTCTCGGAGAAGACATAACCATATTAGTATGTTGGAGGTGGATGGGGTTATCTATGAGGATGAATCGGAGATGGCAGACCAATCCAAGTAGGAATTGTATTACCAAAGAGTTCTTTAATCTTAGGTTTTTTTCACTTAGTCTTTAATTTGAGTTTTTATGCCACTAAAGTGTCTCTCTCTCTCTCTCTACTGTATCTGAGGTTAGAGTGCTTAAGTTAGTGATTTTTTAGGGAGGGTAAATAGTAAACACCTAAGCCATCATCTACTCCTAGTGTCCAGACCACATTTGGTCCCAAATGCATAAACCTTTCGCTCACATTCTTTAAAAATCCTTAAAGCTTTTTTTTTTTTTTTCTTTTTTTTGAGAAACCTAATCCACTCATTAAACAGTAAAAGTTCCAACTTAACTTATTTTATAATTTGTTATGCTTCCACAAAATACACTATTTTTTGCTTCAAATTTATTTCTACTAAGGTGACCCCACTATTTGGTCACTTAAGGTAAAGAGCACTGAGCACATAAACTTGTGTGGAGTATATATTCCACTTCAAAAGTTCTTATGTGATCATTTAATATAAATAAGTCTACCAAATAACTTAATCAAAACCAAATCTAACCCAAATACCAAAATCAAAACCAATCCAACCAATATACCCAAACCTAAATCATATATATTAACAAAAAAAACAAAAAAAAACAAAAAAAAACAAAAACAAAAACAAAACAAAACAAAACCTTTATTGGTAGTGGCAAATTTTTGGTTATGGGTTCTAATTGAAACTCTTATTTTCTTTTCTAAGAAACTCTTCCTTATCTGTATATATCTAATTGTATTTTCCAAATAAGAAATGAGTAATTGGAAACTTTATAGTTGGCATGCTTTTCATAAGAATAACCCACCAAATTGTTCAAACAAATTTTCAAAGGAATAAAGGCGCAAGTTAGAACGGAAAAGACTAAAATTTAGAATCTCTATAAAATTATTTTATGATTTCTCAGGTTTCTTTCTTGACTGTTCAAACTGCCAACCCATAGTAAAATATTTACTGCTTAAGCAACCAATTAAAAAATGTAGCAAATGCAAACAATAACTCAATTGAGCCCCCAATATGATGTGAGAAAATAAAGATCCAAAGCTTCAAATCAGCAAACTATGATGTGTGAAAATAAAGAAGTGAAAGAATGGAAGTCATATTCATAAAATATAATATGGTCACTCAATTTAGTGCCACTGATCTCCTATTCTCTCACAGTACATTTATCAAAAAACAGATAGGCATTTTCGACTAACATTGTTCTTTTTAAAGAAAGGAAAATAACCTCCAAAGACTTTATATGCCTTCTCACCAAAGCATCTCTAATGATGCCAACACAAAGTGTGCAGAAAATTATGAAAGGATTAAATGATTATAAACCAACTGAAGAAGAATGATCCATATAGGCTAAGAACTACAATAATACAGCAGAAAAAATGTCCAGATTTAGTGGGGATATTGCAAGCAAAAGAACAAAGATAAAGGCAAACAAAAAACTCAAATGATATGATCCATACAGGCTAAGAATTGCAATAATTCTTTGCATCGGAGTGGTAAAGGTTGGGCATGAGAAAATCAATTCCTAGCTATAAATAATTATAGACAAAAAATGTTTAGAACTCTATTTTGAAAGAATCCAGCCACAAGAAATTACAAACGGCTACACATATAATTCCTATGTCATTGTTTGTTGTTGAAAATGTAACTTGATCTAAAATATAACTCAGTTAAATATGATTATGCAGGATGAGAATAGTATTAGATATTATCTTAAAATAAGTAAGATTGAAAGATTAAGTAATTTCTACTTGGCTCAAGACATACCAGCAATATTTCAACACCAAAGAAGATATTTTTGTTCATCTCTTTGAAGGCTTATAAGATGCAAAGATAAAGCGCGTATAGTGAGGCTAAACTGTCTACAAAACAAAAATAAATATGAACATAGTTAGGCTACAACATTTAAGTTGCTCCACATCATACATACACATGCATTTATGTTACCAATCTCAGCATGTAATACAAAGTTTGAAGAGTATCAACCCAGACCCACAAACAAAAAGTAAATGATTGCTGTGTTCTATCCTCAGTTAATAGGTTGAGTCAAAATAATAAACAAATAGATAACATATCTTTCCAATTTCAATGCCTTAAAAACAAAGATTTACCAAGCAACTAACTAAATATGAATGCTTGAAACAACTGAAACTAAAACTTTTTTCGATTCTCAGTGCATCTGTTTGGCTGCATTGAACTAAAAAAAAATAACACTGACTCAAAATTCAATAGAATTCACCCCCTCACATCATAATCAATAATTGTTCAACAGCTATAGTTTTACATGTAACTAACTATTTATGTAGATTTCTGTCAACTGTGTTTCTTTTGTAAAATAACTCCAAAACTAATCATAAATTAATCTCAAAAACCAAATCTTGTTGGAATTTGAACATATAGCACAAATTAAACAACCATTTATTAACAAAAGAATAAATTAAGAACCGGACAATTAAGGGGAAAATTCATAAAAACTCACCTTTCAAAATTTTTGGTACTCGTTCTAATGCAATGCCTCAATCACTATAATCTGTGAACGCTGTAGCCTATGTATCGCAACTGCGGGGAAAAAAATAAATTTTATTTAAATTTTTTAATAAAAAGCACTCAAATAACTTGACCAAAACGAACAAAGAGAACAGAAGAAACAAAAATACCAATCGTAAAAAAAAAACAACATAAATAAAAAGGCATGCACGTTGATTTTAAACAGATACCCAAAGCGAATGCAACCCAAATAGACAAAAACAAAACCAATTCTAATCCAATTTCTTTAGGCAAAACCCAATATAACCCAAATACCAAAAAAAAAAAAAAAAAAAAAACAAAACAAAACAAAAGAACCAATTCTAAACTGAATTCCAACGGTTTAACGGTGGTGGGAGGCCGTGCTGACAGTAGAGGCGGCCCACAGATTTCAATCTCTACCTTACAGACTCTGACTCTCTCTCTCATTTTCGCTGCTTTGTAATGCTGTATCTGTTCAATTGTAATGTGTTTAGGGCAAAATTTGTAAGGAGAAATTGTTTTAGTGTTGTTGCAAGAAATTAGCAATAGCGTACGGGGAGAGAGGGGGAGGAAGTCTGAAGCGTGTGTGTGTGCGTGTTTTTATGTTTGTTTTGGGAAGAAATATGAAACGCACCGAATTTGTAACCAAAGAAAGAGGAAAAAAAAAGGGAATTGTCATTTTAAAACTTGGACGCCTTGTTTGGAGAAATTGACTCAACGTTTTCCACAAGAAATATATTTTAGAAAGAACGAGAGAGAGAGACAGAAAAACAGAGAAAGATTAGAATTGTTTGTTACATTGTGTCTCTAAATTAATATAGGCAACCAAACTAATAATTTTAACGTTACGTATTAACCACTAAACGAGAAGACACTATTTTTAGCAGTTTTAATGTAAACTTGGCAATAACTTTTGTAGCCACATAGCGCAATAATTAGCGGTTAACAAAAAATCAAACGTTTTAGCTATTTGTTATTATTAGCTTTTAATCTACACAATGTGCAGGATCATTTTATGTATTAATTAGTCGCTAATCCCGTAACCCTTGCGATGCACGAGATAATTAAATAAATATTTAATTAATCAACCTCACATTAAAAGAAAAAGCTAAAAGATTCATGGAAAGGCTGATTTGCCCACCAAGAAAAAGCTAAAATGGAAAGGAAAAAAAAGACATTGAAAAAGAAAGAAAGAAAGAAAAAACTTTTTTTTTATAGAAAATAATGTTGAAAACTAAAGCAACATTAAGACAATGGAAAATCTATTTGCAAAGGATTGCAATCTTTGTATGTTTACTTGGCTCAAGGTCAAAATCTAAATTAAATTTTAAAACAATGAAAACATACTTCATATTAATTGTAAATCAGTCTCACTACATAAATTCACTTTTTGCTCTAATGTATTTTATAGATCAAATACTATCAAAAGAATTCCAATAAACACTATTACCGCATCTATATTTGTTGTAGGCATTTAATTTACATAGAAGCCAATACAACTACAATAGCTGTCACGGTTGCTCAATGCTATGAAAATCTAGATCCAAACATTCTCTAGAATCTCACTCTTTTCTTTAAACTTGCACATCTAGCTTTGTGAACATGCATTCCCCTCATCTTCGTGGAAGAACAAAAGAAAATGAAGTTGATAGCTTTATATTTATTGGCTGCTTTGCAAAGGAACACCACTCCTTCAACTGATGACATAAGTGTAGCCTATACATAATAATCACCAAAGGCAATGGTGAAATTGACCGAAACATCAATTATAGATATGAAAATAACATGTATACTTATACCATATAAGAGGTTAATACTCACTGATGTCCACAAAATCGCATGAAAAAAAAAAAAAAAAAAAAACAACAACAACAACAACAACAACAAAATGCGCTTTACAAATTAATGCCAAGTGCATATTCTTCCCAAATGATCTCTTAGGCAACCCCTTTTATGTTGACCATAGACTAACCCAATTTCCTAAATCAAAACCAATCCACCACAACATCAAAACCTAAGTCATATTTAAAATCCAAATTTTCAAAAGGGAAAACAAAAACCTTACCAGTGGATGTATATAGCGGGTTGTATATAGAAATGGACCCAAATTAGGGTTTCAACCACTATAAAACAAAGGGAAATGCTAACGAGTGCCTTAAGGGCACTTATTAAGAATCCATTTAAAGAAAGTTTGTATGGGAAATGAAAAAAAAGTAATTAATATTTTAACAGCTTTTTACATTTCTCATAAAAGTGGAATAAAAACTTTCTTTAAATGGATTCTTAATGAGTGCCCTTAGGGCACTTGTTAGCATTTCCCTAAAACAAATTCTAATTCAAAACCAAATCTACCACAATTACATACAATGCATTTAGTGAGTCATTGTGGTGTAATGCATGGACTTGTTTGATAAAATATGTCAAAGTATCTATGTGGAATTAAGGGAAGGAGAAATAAATTGAAAGCAATGGGATAATGTTACTATATTATTTTCTTGGACACCTACCATGATTGGTTAGTTAATAGTCAATAACATTTTTTGTTTTAATGTAGGATGAGAGCACGTGTGGTGTTTCAGTGTGTTAGAAATTCCTATGACAACTAAAACTAGGAGACACAAACCATGAAGTTGAATTAAAATAATGCGAGAGTATAACTAACAAATTCTAAATATATAAATAAATAAAAAGCAAGAGAGAGTGAGATTTTTTTTTTCAAACAGGCAGTGTACATGTTCTAAATGGGAATGAAAAGATTCTTTGCAGTACATCTAACACGCCGTGGTTTACAAGTTCTAAATGGGAATAAAAATAGTCTTTTCATTCCCATTTAACACATTTTTATTTCTGATATTGTTAGGTGCACTAGAGGCGTGTTAGAACATGTTTCAATTCCCATTTAACTCATTTTGTTCTCTTTTTTTTTTTTCGTTTTTTTGCTCATTAGTTGACCCAACAAATGCTATTTGACGACAATAGTCACACTTTCATACAAATTGACATCTGTAGCAACTAAACCAAGTTCATGGACTGTATCAATTGAATAGATCATGAGAAAACAAATTTAATCAAACAATTAGTCAACGGCAACATAAATCTATAATACAAAGAACTAGAATTTCCCAATTCAATATAATTGAAGAAAGAAAACCTTGGATTTGAAGTGCAACCGCTAGTCATGGAGGACTCATACTCAAGCTTGTAGGAATTAGTGCAACCAAATCATGCTTTGATCAGGTTTTCAGAGACCTATTTGAAGGCTTCTTAGAAGGGCCAGTAGGTACAAATTTAAGTAAAGCAATAGTCCCTGATTGGCACCAAATTACTTGCAAAAAACAGTGAAACCATTCAAACGAAACCCAAATAACTCAACATATCAAAGTATTTAGCCTTTAGAGAGAGAGTAAGTAACAATTAGATAGCAAGGACCCAAGGTCACACACAAACCCAATAGGCAAACACAAATTGAATATACCAATATGAATATGTATGTGAAGCTTAAATAGGTCAATCCCACATACATATAAAAGTCTGATAGGCCAAGAATGTATTGACCTCTTGTGATAAATTAACCAATTAACTTAGCTAAGTGAATTAAATAAGTTAATTAACAGACAAATCGCGTGGTAGCACAAACAAATCACCAAATAACTAAATATGCAGCGGAAAATAAATAACATGGTGATTTGTTTACGAATGGGGAAAACCTGCACGGCAAAAACCCCACCGGGTGATTTTAAGGTCACCACTCTTGAGAATTCACTATTATCACAACAAGCGATTACAAGTAAAGGAATTCTGATACCTTATACCAACCTACAATTGAACCCTTAACCCAATACCCAATTGGACTTGTTCTGTAGTGACAATCTCTTCTTTTCAATGCATGGCCCCTAGTACGTGACTAACCAATTTAATATGCAGATCCTAGTACGCGGCTTACTCACCAACTTGAGAAAGATGTTGGCTGCAAAGTTCTTCAGTTCATCAACATGATGAAGATCACGAAACTCCTTGGTTATAAAACTCTACAGTGTAGAAACACAGCAGCTTCTTGAATAGAAAGATAAACTAGGGCATATGTCTCCGGTTCACAATATGCTTGTGAAAAACTTTTGCATTGAGTTGCATCAGCTGTGACGACCCTTAAAATAATCCTTATAGATATTTAGGGTTGTGAGAAAAGAAAGCCCAAACATCTATACACAGATTGGGTGAAAATCATAACTAAAAAGCTGATTTTCTTAAACCTCGACAGATACCCTATCTATCGAGCAGTTGTCGAGCCTCGAGCTAAAATAGCTCTTTAAGCCTCGTTAGATACTAGCTGTCGAGCTTTAAAATCCAGCACTTCTTCACTTGATTCTTGGACAAACTTGCATGGGTTTAACACTTGAAATTGAAACCTAGTTCTTTGAAGTATTAAACACATCCAAGATCTACCCAATTACAAGTAAAGTATATTTTGTCAAAGGATTAGCAAATAAAATAAAATATTGACATGTGTTCCTAATCATGATTCACGTATATCCTAACAATCTCCCCCTTTAACAATCCATGACAAAACAACAACAAACAAATAAACATATAAGAGAAGTCATAAATCACTCAACTCATACTCACTTATTGAATACAATAAAATCTATCCTAACACAAACTCTTGAAAAAATTTGCAAGAAGAGAGTTCATGGCAAGGAAGACTTTGACAACTTGTATTTCTGAAACACTTTAAACAAAACTCATTACGGCATTTTAGTGTGAAACAAAAATAAAAGATTGCATACAAGATATAAGAAACATGTGCATAAATAGAGAAAAGAAACAATACATATAAAGATAGGTGAAAGAATTGTAATAACAACCGCATCATTTATATATAACATCATGAATACAAGGTTTGCTATCACAAAGTAAGAACAATGTATCTCTAAAAGAAGGAAAAAAAAAATACATAAGTCTTCACTACATCCCTCAAAAAAAAAAAAAATATTAACATTCCCCCTAACAAAAATCTCCTATACTAACTCTCTCCCTATGTATATGACTACTTTCATATCCAAAACTACACCCCCTTTTTGTCACAAGTGACAAAGGGTAAGTAAATTAAACAATCATCTTATCATCGTTGGAAGAGCTAGCACCATCATCCTCATCACCATCACCATCAGAGCCACCATCGTCGTCCTCATCCTCAGAAGTCTCTAGAGGAGTAGGAGACTCAACGAAGCCACCAAGGCAAGCCTGCCGTCGAGCAATACAGCTGACACGGGTATTCACCTGACACAACTCATCACTGAGAGTGTCAAGGCGAGCATCCATGCATTGAAGCTACGCCATAATTGCCTTGAGAGTCACACCATTCGCAAAAGAAGAAGAAGGAATAGATGTCGATGGAGCTGAAGAGGCTGGAGGTGTCACCGTCTCAGTCTGTGGCCGTTTTGGCCAAAGTTGGGCTTCACTCCATCTAACAGTCGCCTCATCAATGGCACACATGACAGGGAAATGATCGGAAGCAGGAAAGGAGACAGAAAAATGGCGAAGGATCCTCGTGATAGCGGAAGGAAAGATGAGCTTATCACGGGTCGTCGAATCCTGATAGACATCCATAAGTGAGAGGATGAAATGAGTGAAATGAGAAGGGAAGTCAATAGAAAGATCCTCAAGGAGAGATAACAAAAACCGAGCACGGGGCTCTATGATAGAGTTATAGTGAGACAAAGGATAGAGAACAAAAGTCATCACCATGTTAAGAAACCTAGGACCTTTAGCAAAGGTCGAGCAACGGGTGTTTTCCTGACGATCACCCCAAGAAGAAGGAGTCTTACAAAACAGAGTCACGAGCTCGTCTTTAGACACAGTCCTCAGACGATCATAACCGGGGTAGTCAGGATGCACTACCCTCGAGACATAGAGCACCTCGAATACAATATCCAAAGTGACCATAATGCGCGTACCTCGAATGCAAGTAGAAAAATGAGGTACTGAAGAATCGAATCTGTGCATATTGGAGTAAAACTCCTGTATGATTATGAAAGGACAAGTGACCAGGATGCCACACAGTGACTCCCAACCCTTACTGTAGATGACAGTGGGAAAGTCAGTATCAGAGAAATCTGACAAAATGATTTAACGTTCCAAATGAATACCTCGTCGAGAGAAGTTCTCCGAGAAGTCCTTACAGGCTTTCTCATCGTGGAACTGAAGATGAGAAGGAAAAGGATCAGAGGAAGATGTCCCGGAATGAAGAGGATTCTAGGACGGAGTGGATTTACTCTTAGGTGCCATGATCCAGACTGAAAGAGAGAGGGAGAAAGATATACATGCAGAAAAGCACCAACACAATTCAGTATATGAATTTAAAGAAACAAAGGTACGTATTCATGAAAAATGCATGAACATGTGACATGCAAACTTAAAAGCATCATGGGCTCAGCCCAATCCAAACCTACTTGTACATAAGTTTGCAACAAAGTAAACATACATCTAAAATGCATTATCATTTAGGATCAAATATACAAAACCTATCCCAAAATTTTGCAAAAACCTCTTTAATTTTGAAAAACCCCAAATTTTTCAACAAACCCCAAAAGTTAGGTCACAAAAGATGAAATGCATGAAGAGATGAATGAGAAAAACAGCTATCGAGGATCTATTTAGCGGTGTCCACAACAAAAGGGGCTCGATGGAATAAGGAGCTATCGAGCATCTAGAATATTTCTCGATGAATCGAGTAGCAATCGAGAATGTGATAAAAAGAAGCTGAAGGGGCTCGATAGATAGCCTGGCTGTCGAGAGGTATCGAGAAGCTATCGAGAGGTATCGAGATTGCTTAAAAACAGTTTTTTTTTTTCAAAAAGAGAAAAACACAGACATAAATGCAATCAAGCTTGCTACTCAAATAAAGATCTAAACAACATTTTAAACTCTCAAAATCATCTCTCAACAAGAAAAATGTTTAGCTGTTAGATCCCAAACAAACACACACACACACACACACACACACACACACACACACACACACACAACAAATCTAATCAATTTTATATTTTAAAAATAAGTTAAGACAGTTTAGTGATCATACATTGGCACATATATTCCTTGTGATGGCCAAATCACATTGTACCTGCACATGTATCCAGAGTAGCAAAGAATATTGTGTGTTGTGTGCGAAAAATATCGCAAGATTGCATAAGTGTCTACATTTTATGACGATTTGAGATAGGTAAAAATCATTTTAATTCACACACAATCATAACTGTTTGATGGGGACTATACATCCTATAACTCCCACATTTCCTAGAATACACGCTTGCAATCATATTAAAGCATTTTGATTCTTTTTGCTTTTTATTTTTCTTTGCATATTTTTCTTTTAAGCAAACTATGCATAGGCATATAAGAGAGAGAAAAGAAATACCCAATTATATTAAGCTTTTTGACATTGCACTTTTGCTATGCCGAAGCATACAAATGTCATTTCATGATTGGCGAGCAACAGTGATGAAATGGTTATTTATGCCTTTCTCTTAGGATTTTTTAGTCCTTCCCGTTAAAAAGAGTGATACGAGTGTTAAGTACAAGAGATAACTTAATCTTACTCATCACAAACATGAGCCACAAAGCTCACTTGCTTAGTTGTGCATAGAGATGCTCATCTAAGCTACAAAAGATACAAAATTTAGAAAACTTTGTTTCAATGGCCATCCAAAGTATACAAGTACCAATGTACACAAACAAACACTGTTTTTGCATTTTTCAATTTTTTTTTATTTTATGAAAATCAAAATAAAGCAAAACTGAAACCAACCACATGTTAAACAACACAATGCATAAACTAAATTGACTTAAAGCAATTAAGCAAAAACACACAAGTAATGCAATCAAAAATAAGAAAAGGTAGAGAGAGAAAAAATGACTAAATCACTTGGAGCCTTTTTCCTTCCATACCTCGGAGAAACCTTTCCTTTGAGCAAACCCTTGAACCAGCGACGAGGGGGAAGAATTGAAACCGTTCAAGTTCGAAAGGAAACATGACAGCTTTGAGTAGATCTCCAAGAGGAGCGAAGAAGGATGGAAATTGATTCTGGTTTCTTGACGAGATCATGTTATTGCTCTGTTGAGTGGCTAACCACTTGTAGCAATTAGGTCGAGTATGTCCAACTGCTCCACAGTGATGACAAAAATGTTGCTTCTTCTGTTTAGGCTTTTGAGCATTACCCTTCTTAGCCTTAGGGTTTTTATTCTCTTTCTTAACAAGTTTAGAAGGTGCTCCTAAGATAGATCTACCCTTGTCTGTGTTTTCACTAACTAAAATAATTTTAACATCATTGTTCTCAGAAACAACATTATTAGTAGGAGAAACAAAAACAGGAGTACTAGTAGAAGCAATACTAGGAGAAGAGAAATCATACCCTAAACTAGTTCAATCAGAAGCAAATTTTTGTAAACTGAGCATCTCATCAAGCTTTGCACTTGAAGTCCTCTCCAGCTGAGCTCTGACTTGAAACAGCTCTACTTCAAGCTTCTTGGTCTTCTCAGCCAAGAAATTATTCTCAAATCTTAGTGCTCCAATAGTCTGATTGGCTTCATCAAACTTTGTGGAAAGCTCTTCTCGATCAAGTTCCAAATCACTCAGCTTCTTGGTGGCTAGCCTATATTGTTTCTCATGTTTCTCAAAAACTTTATACAACTTTTCATAGGCTGTATGAATGTCATCTTGATCTTCCATTTTCTCGAACTTAGAGTCTACCAACTCCTCTTCTTCATCCACATCTTCTACAATCCCCTCAGTAGGATTTACAGTGGCAATGAAGACATTTAGGATTCCATTATCCTCATTCTCAGAATCATCCTCAGGCTCAGTGTCGCTCAAGGCAGCAGCAAGTGCCTTGCTTAACCCGATGGTCTTGAAGTCTGTAGGGCACTCTTGTTTCATGTGATCAAAGCCTTGACACCCAAAGCACTTTGGTCCTAAGGGAACAATATACTGATCGCCATCCCTAGCATCCTTCTTCCCTTTGTCTTGGTTCTTAAACTGAGAAGAACTAGATTGCCTACGGTCCTTATTGAAGCCCTTCCCATTGGCATTCTTCATGAACTTCTTGAATTGCCTAGTGACGTAGGCTTCATCATATGAAGACTCATCAGTATCACTGCTTTTGGACTTCAGTGTCATGGTCTTGCTTTTGTTCGATTTCCCGATTCTAGACAAACCCAACTTATAGGTTTGCAGATTGCCAACCAGTTCTATCAAAGGAATTTTGTCGATGTCCTTTGATTCCTTAATGACAGTGATTTTGGCATGGAATCTCTCGAGTAGAGATCTGAGCACATTTCTAACAATTTTGGATTCAGGAATGGTTTCCTTAAGATTAAAAGCTAAGTTCACTATGTCTTTGAGCTTGTCATAGAACTCATTGAATGACTCATTCTTCTCCATCTTGATCTCTTCGAAGCTTGTAGTGAGCCTCTGTAGCTTTGAATCCTTGACAGCCTTGTTCTCTCAGAGGTTGTCTAGAGAATGGTCCATGCTTCCTTAGCAATTTCAGTGGAGGATATCTTCTTAAACTCCTTATTCGTGACTACACTAAATAAGGTATTCAATGCCCTGCTGTTGAAGTTTGCCGCCTTGATTTTAGCATCATCCCAATCGGTCGGTGCTTCCTTTGGCTTAGTCCAGCCAATCTCTACGGCTTGCCACACCTTCTCATCTAAAGACTGCAACAATTTTGGATTCAAGAATGGTTTCCTTAAGATTAAAAGCTAAGTTCACTATGTCTTTAAGCTTGTCATAGAACTCATTGAATGACTCATTCTTCTCCATCTTGATCTCTTCGAAGCTTGTAGTGAGCCTCTGTAGCTTCGAATCCTTGACAGCCTTGGTTCTCTCATAGGTTGTCTAGAGAATGGTCCATGCTTCCTTAGCAATTTCAGTGGAGGATATCTTCTTAAACTCCTTATTCGTGACTACACTAAATAAGGTATTCAATGCCCTGCTGTTGAAGTTTGCCGCCTTGATCTTAGCATCATCCCAATCGGTCGGTGTTTCCTTTGGCTTAGTCCAGCCAATCTCTACGGCTTGCCACACCTTCTCATCTAAAGACTGCAAGAAAACTCTCATTCGTACTTTCCAGTATGCATAGTTAGTGCCATCAAATAAAGGAGGTATAATGAGAGATTGTCCACTATCCATGATAAATAGGGGTCAATGGATCACACAACAAAGATTAAAACCTAATCAGAGTATGTCTGCTCTGACACCACTTGATAGGCCAAGAATGTATTGACCCTTTGTGATAAATTAACCAATTAATTTAGACAGTGAATTAATTAAGTTAATTAACAGGGAAATCGCGTGGCAGCACAAACAAATCACCAAATAACTAAATATGTAGTAGAAAATAAATGACACGGTGATTTGTTTACGAATGGGGAAAACCTACACAGCAAAAACTCCACCGGGTGATTTTAAGGTCACCATTCTCGAAAATTCACTATTATCACAACAAGCGGTTACAAGTAAAGGAATCCCAATACCTTATACCAACCTACAGTTGAACATTTACCCTAATACCCAATTGTACTTGTTCTGTAGTGACAATCTCTCCTTTACAATACACGGCTCCCACTACGTGACTAATCAATTTGATGCACGGATTCCAGTACGCGGCTTACTCACCAACTTGAGAAAGATGTCGGCTGCAAAGTTTTTCATTTCATCAACACAATGAAGATCATGAAGCTCATTGGTTACAAAACCTTATGGTGTACAAACACAACACCCTCTTGAATAGAAAGATAAATTAGGGCATATGTCTCCGGTTCACAATATGCTTGTGAAAAACTTTTGCATTGAGTTGTATTCGCTGTGACGGCCCTTAAAACAATCCTTATATATGTTTAGGGTTGTGAGAAAAGAAATTCCAAACATCTATATATGGATTGGATGAAAATCAAAACTGAAAATCTAATTTTCTTATACCTCAACAAATATCCTATCTATTGAGCAGCTGTCGAGCCTCGGGCTGAAACAGCTCTTTAAGCCTTGATAGATACTAGCTATCGAGCTTTAAAATCCAGCATTTCTTCACTTGATTCTTGGACAGACTTGCATGTCTTTAACACTTAAACTTGAAACCTAGTTCCTTGAAGTATTAAACACATCCTCAATCTACCCAATTACAAGTAAAGTGCGTTTTGTCAAAGAATTAGCCAATTACATAAAATATTGACTTTTATTCCTAATCATGATTCACATATATCCTAAAAAAAGTCATGTTTAATACATCTATTCCATAAGAAAATTTTAGACAGAACCTAACATTATAAGGTGATATCCAAAGCATAGCATTAGAGTGCTATTACATAGCTTTGCCATTTACACTACATATATTCAAATAAAAATTGTAAGAACACGAAATTAGGCAGAAACCCACCAAAAACAGTGAAGTTTGCCTTCCTAGACTCGACCCAAAACAATAGAGATTTGTATAGAGAGTGGGATAAACAAGTGTGGGCTTCGCCTGAAGACAAAGATAAGAATAGAAAGTCCAAATGCTTAAGGTTTCAGTGCATGAATGGAGTTATACGAGCTTGCCTGAGGACAAAGTTCTTGGGTGTTTACAAATACTGTTCAATTTCTCTCAGCTATTATTCTCTTGATTCTGGCCCTCACTTTAGCTGAGAACCTCCTTCCTTTATATACCCCCCCGTATCTTGCATCCTCGCCCTCCATCTTTAACTCTCCCAAATCTCATTAGGACACTTGTCCCACTAGACTCCTGGTGAAGGTGGTGGAAGGAACTATTGAGCTGTGGATTCACTATTCAGGTCATTTCCTTATTAATGCAACTAATAAAACTGTTGCCAACCATTCAATGCAAAGGAACAAGTGGTACTCTACAAGGAACATCCTACAAAGATTCCATTCAACCTCTGAGGCGCCGCTCTGCACCCATTACATCCCTTACAGGCGCTCCATCGCCTCCCATCCCATCCTCGGGGGGACCTTATTCCCCGGGTCGTGGATGTTCCTTATAGAGAAACAACTAAAAGCTATCACTGTTCTTCCCATCCTTAGTCCTTGGGCCCCCACAAAAATAATTTTATGTAGTGAAGTCATAGGTTGTAGCATCATTTTCAGCCTTTTAAAATGATTACTTAAATAAAAGCACAACATTTAAAAAGAAAACCAAAATTCCAAAGAACTTATCAGTAAAAATCATTACTCTTTTCCAAAATTCTAAATGCTTACAGTTCTCTATTAACAAAATTATAACTCACAGTTTTAGTTAGCAGTTGCAATACAAATTCTCACCAACAGTACTTGCTGTAATTCAAAGATAACCCAAAAACTTATAGCAACTAATAACCTAAAATACTAAACTTAATGGCATAATAACATATAAAGAGAGCAATAAAAAATTCCAGACTTTTTCAACCAATCCAAACATATTCTAACTTTTACCAATCCAAAATAGAGGACTTTTACAAAACAGATGTAAATTTTTTACCAAGCCTTTAACTACATTGATTCCAATTTCATTGAGACATTTTTTCAAACACTTAGGGTTGGCCTATTTTCACAAAAGATACCAATTCTTATATCATTCTTTCAACCATTATTCCAATAAAAACATGAGAGAGAGAGAGAGAGAGAGAGAGAGAGAGAGAGAGAGAGAGAGAGAGAGAGAGAGAGAGAGAGAGAGAGAGAGAGAGAGAATATTACAAAGAGACAAAGCAGGAAATCTAGTGAATTTGTTGAACAAAATTGGATTTTGAATAACATAGCTCTTCAAATTGATCATCCTACTACAGTTCCATCTTCATCATTTAACCTTAATCAAAACTAATAACCCAAATACCTAAATCAAAGACAATTAACCCAAAAAAAAAAAGAAAAAAAAGAAAACTTAAATACTCTTGGTGATAGACTAAAATAAAATTTCAGCTTACAGAGATTTACAAACGATTTGAACTTTACCTGAGAATCTCTGTTTTCCCTAAAAGAAAATACATCTTTTCTAAGCACAACTCATTTTGGCATAAAAGTAAACCACAATCAAGTGAACAAATTAGAACTTCTCAAAGCTTTAAATCAAGGAAGTTAAAAACTAAAAACAGAGTTCAGAAAATTTCATGTCCCAAATCATTTCATTAAGCAAAACATTGAAACCAACTACACAAACACAGAAACCTAGTCACAGAATACAAAACCGATAGAACAATATGAAACACATCGCATTAATTTCAGCGAAGCTTAAATACATACATAGTATGTACACATATACACCCAAACGAAACACAAATATACATACAGATCAAACTGACTCAAAAGCAAAATCAACTCAACAAATCAAATGAGTAGTGAAGACCAAATGGTTCATTGAAAAAATTCAACAACAAAAAAGTGATCAAATTAGTATCAAGCAGATCAGTAACCGAACATAATTTACAAAACCCAAGTTAAATTTCTAGTCCATTGAAAATCCATAGAGATTTTACTCAAATCAACAAATAGTTTTACAGATCCGAACACACACACGAAAAAATAAAGTCGAAATACTCAAATTTGAAAAGAGAGAGACTGTGAGAGAAGAGAAAATCTAATTATTTTAATCGATTGCTAATTAATCGAATCGAACCCTAGGTTTGATAACGAAAAAAAAAAAAAATCAACTTTATGCAATTTTGATCGAAAATCTCAAAAAAATAAGAAGAAGAAGAAGAAGAAGAAGAAAACGAACCCTAATTTTCTGAAACAAAGTTCTAATTCAACCATCTGATGCAATTTGAATATTTTTTAATGAAAAAAAAGCAAAAACTAAATTCAAATCAATCGAAAATTTCAGATCCGATATGAAATCGTATAGATTACCTGAAAATATGCCAAAATCGGCGAAGAGAGAGTAAACCAAGCTGAGATAAAGCATTAAACTGAGCGAATGGGGATGGCTTGTAAGGGAGAGGTTTGAGGAATAAAGAGAGAAAGGAGAAACGGAAGGACCCAAGACAAAGCGGAGAGAGAGAGCTTAAAGGTTAGGGTTTTGGGTTTTAAGAATGCGTATAGAGGTTATAGAGAGAAAATCGCATAAGATTGGAAAAAAAATCAAAATTTAAAAAATAGAGAAAATATTAATTACATGCTGACGTGGAAAACTGTAAGAGTTTTAGAGGCTTCGGTTTTATATATATATATATATATATATATATATTCATGAGCTTACTTTCAATGTAAACTTAGTTCTCATGCTTCCCTTGCATGCATTCAAACCTAAATAATGGTAGCATATTTAAACATATAGTATCCAATATCCCTAAAAATTTTAAACATCTCTTCAAATCATTTCATATGTGTACTTCCCTCATTCCAAATGCACCACATCAAACAAAGTGGGATATTTGAGCAATAACGCTACCTTTTCCTTTTCCAACCCAGCCCTTTCCAACATTCCATAAGGCACAACATAGTTTTGGGCACGAAACAGAACATGCAAACCAAGCAAACACCAATAATCTCTATAATTTCAATAGATAAATAAAAGCAAATCACTAATTTTAAGAAACAGAGAGAAATAAATTGTATTTTATAAAAAAACCTATCCAAGCTAGGGTAAAGTTTCTATATGCCACACTCAATTAATAGAACTTCAAACACACAAAGTTTAATTATCAAATAGTTGATGCCAAGATGAATACATGTTATTCCAATAATCCAAACTCATAGGGAATCCCATGCTTGCCACTGCGAGTACCTTCAATATTGTAGAGTTGTATCTACACCTCCATGTAAGCACCTTGGATGGTTGTATTTAATTTCATCAATCATGAAAATTACAATTTCAAAAAAGAAAATTAAGAATAATTATTCGTCTTTCATCATAAGAAAAATTAATTAATTAATGAACTAAAGATAGTTTGAGTTGACCTGAAAACAAATGTGGATAACATAAACTCACTTATGTATTTTCACCTTAATTAAATTGTAGTTCAAGCTTTCCAAAATTTTATGATAGAACAAGGGAAATTGATCATACAATTTCGTAACACAAAAACCATTATATGAGACTTCTGTGTCTAACTTATAAGCAAAGACTTAAGAGTCCTAGGTTTAGTTTTAAACAATTTAATGTTTTGTTTAGTTTAAATGATTTTAAATACTTAAGTGAATATAATTCCAATAATGTTATAGAAATAGAAGAAGTCCAATAATATTCTTAAAGAGATAGTTAATTTAAAATTTTGAATACACAGTATTTTGAAATTTTGAAGACATATAGTATAAGTGTTCATTCATAAATCTTAAACAATTTAAACTATAAGCTTTAGCAATTCCTAACTGGAAAATATAATAGATCAAATATTGTCATTATAAAAAAAATTAAACTAAAATTGAATATGCAATAACCACAAAATAAAAATAAATCAAAAGCATCAAAGAAAATTGACTATATAAAGAGTCACTTATCAAATAATGAAAAAAATCTTATAGCGTTAGAGCCATGTCCACCTTTCCAAACCAAAAAAATGGCAAGTTCATCTCTCTAATGCCTGGCTTGTGCCCTATCCTGCGCCCTATCGGATCTTTATTAGAAAGCTCATTGTATTTCTTCCACATGTAGGAGTGCGTTAGGGGACAGCTGGATCTCCCTAGATGATTTTGCGGTACATAGTTGTAATTTCCTTATGTCTAGCTCTTATGCTTTAGGTTTAATGCTAATTCTCTAAATTATAAAATGCAACTTTTATATTTCGGTTTTGGTTTAAATTTGATAATGCAATTTTCATGGGATCCTCTTCTCAAAGATGTCACTCAGATTAATAACAATGGGCTAGCGTCAAACATGTCTATGTTTTCTACTTTTAACTATCCAAGGATTAAAAACATTTTCAGTCCCCACTAACAAACCCATTTCAGTAAACAATGTAACTCAAAATACTAATAAACAAATTAAGCAAGATGAATTGTGAGAGTGTTCTTGCAAATCAAAATGGAAAATTGCTATCAACGTACAAAATGTAGTAAATCCATCCACTTTCAAGCTGCAAATTCCCTCTCAACTACACAGAATATCCCCTTTAGGCTATCTTGTAGGTTTGTTAGGATGTTTCCTTTAATCCTTTTTTGATGCTAAGTGCTTTTTAGCCATGGCATTACCAAGAACAGCTGTACATTACATCCCTTTGATTTTGAGGGTAACTCTTGAGTTTGCATCAAGATGAAGCTGCAAACAAAAAAAAGAAGAAGTTCAATATTGTTTACCCAAGGAAGAAGAAAAAAAAGAAGCCTAAAACTGCGAAAACAATTCCAAAGGATAGTTTAAGCAGTCTTCATAATTCATTCATTGAAATAATCCTATATCAAATCCTAATTTATGTTCAAGTGTAGGTTTCTTTTTGACATTCTCTATTTTTTAAAAAGAGCTTTGAAGGAGGGCTTGTATTTTGTTCTTTTGAATCAAAGTAGTGTAAATCTTATTCACAGCTCTAATGCGAGTCCGATTGAGAACTAAAATCAAACACATTCAAGGAAATTCATTAAATGACAAAACACCTGACTCTTACTTTTTAATTAGCACACGTTGTTGCTTTCATCAATATAAAGATAAATTTAATCAAGAGCCAAGCTAGCTAGTGCAATTAAAATTATCTCTTGCCCAAACAGGTCCAGGAAATTAAAGGGTTGACAATAACCAAAATGTTTACATGAATGTATGCATCATAAATTTAATTTTCAACCTTAACTTGCTTCTACTTGGTAGAAAAACACAGGATTAAGCTTCACAGGTCATTGAAGATTGGATATGCTTGGTTTCTTTTCCAGGATATGACAAAAAAAGAACATGGTTTAATGCCACAATTCATATGCTTAAATTATTAAGGTTTTTAGTTGGTCAATGAGTACATGTACTCAAATTGATAAAATCAAGAAAAAGGAAATATGTGTGGATATTGGAGGTTCAAGAGAATCAGGGCGTTCTTGATCCTCACGGAGACTATAAAACTATTTCCATTAAAATTTAACATAGGAAGTAAAAGTTTAATTTATATCCACAATTCACTACACATGTTTACATGAAAAAATTACACTAGAGTCTCCCCCATCTCAGCAAGTTATTGATCAATTTTTGGAAATACAAAAAAGGGAAAAAAAAAAATCTTCAATTGTAGGTATCTATGCCCAGTTGCTCATTCCTAGTAAAAAATAAGACTACAGTTAAACTCCATATGTTCTCAACTTTGGTTACCTATAACCATCAAATTCTAATACATTTAGAGGGAAAAGGGGGAAAGGGGGGCGGACAATTGATTTTAAACCTCCAAAAAAAAAAAAAAAAAAAAAAAAAAAAAAAAAAAAAAAAAAAAAAAACTCTAGTTCTTTATAAATGGGATCAAAAACTGAACTTTGTTTTAAATAAACTCAAAATTTTCAAGTAATACTATAATGTTGGCAATTATCATACACCAGGGTTTCTCTTCCAGATCATGCCCTATACCAAGCAGTGATGTAAGCCAAGCTTACTGTGATTTTAAATATATGTATGTATGTATGTATGAATGATGATTATGATGATCAATTTATCTATACCACATCAGCAAAGACAATCTCCAGCTCATTGAAAAAGTTCTCTCTTCGACGCTCATACTCCGCAGCAGTCCAGAAAATAAAATATAAAAAAAGGATTATCTACATTCTACATAAATCCAAGAAAGGAGAATAAAGGTTTATTACTAAGAACTGAGTATGGGGATAGAACCCCGTGTACAGAGAGAGAGGGGGAAAGCAGTCCATTTACAAACTTAATGAGAAAACGGGCATGCATTCTACAAAATATAAAAATTTCTTCCTTTAGCATGCCATAATTAGGCATCCAGTAAAACAAAACTTTTCTAGTTTGCCATAACAATAAGATGAGCTTCATGGTTTGCTGAGGCTTCTTATAGATTCAACAGGTAGAGGTACACATAATTTTCCATGTTGTCCATTTATCAACTTGATAGTTTCTGATACCAAAAAGTACATTGTACGTCTATCACAGATTCTTTCAATGTCATTAAAAGAAAATGAAAATCTTCCCTCATTTCCCTGAAACTTTTAGTGAAGTTGCCTTCAACAATTTTTCTGGTAAAAAATCAACTTGCACATATAACACCCATAAAAACCAAACAATTTCACCAAGACCCTATTTTCATTACTTAATCCTTGTTCATCATTCCCCCCTCCCCCCCCCCCCCCCCCCCCCAACTTCCACGGTATCAAACATTTCCCATCGCATTCCATCAAAGCTAGCAGGACTTTCTAAATTATAAACAATCAGCAAAATAATTAATTAACATTAAAAAATGAAAAATGAAAAAGAATCACCCTCATAACCCATATACAATTTATCTCATCATCAAAATGCACCAAACCCATAAAAAAATTTAAAAACAAACAACACTTTCACTAACCAAAAAGCAGACTCCATTGGAACATTGAACCCAAAAAACTCCCATTTTCAAATAACAACATCCCAAAGATAACACATTTATAAACCACAAGCCAAGTAAACAATTAACAAAAACCAAACTTTAAATAACAAAATGTGTTTTCTTATCAAAACTTTGAATAACCAAAAAAAAATATATATATATATTGTTGAGGTACACAAACACCCGATGGGTTTTAAAAATCCACGATCTCACCCTGCAACTTGGGGGAAGGAAGTGTCATTTGTGCCAAAGCTCATTCCTACCAAAACTTCACAAAAATTGAGAATGACACATGAGGATTGAACCAAGGATTTCAAATTGAGGATTTGAACCAAGTATACATACCCAGAAGCTCCAAAAGTACAAAGAATTCCCCCACCACCAAAAATAAAAATCCAAAGACAATTCATATAAAATTACCTGAAGCTCCTTGGGAAGGGCCACTACTTCATCCAAGTTTGCGTTACTTTCCTTTTACAAAGATAACAATGCCAAATGACTGGTTTTGTGGGAGACTCTTAAATTCTATAGAAAAAACAGCTGAATATTATTAAAAAAAATTAGACACAACAAAAAAAACAAAATTTTCACATCTGCTCTGATTCCATTGATTAAATTGAGTAAGCAATAGGAATTTTACTTCCTATTAGCACAATGACCTAAAAGATGACTCACCTCCAGGGTCTTGCCACCAGGGGCTATATCCCTATCATGGAAGCACCACCGATCAACTCCAAGCTTGTTTATGAATTCAAAATTGGCTTTCACTGTTATATGCATTAAGAATTTTGAGTAAAAAAAAGTTCATATCATTTCCACTGGAAAATTATCAGTGCTAAGTATTCAAAATTGGACAAATAAAGATTAATCTTCTTCTCTTGGCCATAGCCACTGAATTTGTACCATGGCTTTAGCATTTTCTATTGAAAATCCACTTCGTTCGTCAAAAATTTCTTCTAATGCAATGTGCTCCTATCAAACAAAGTATTTCAAAGATTTTAAAAATTAAAAACAGAAATTTACAGGTAACGATTTTGGCAACTTGACTGTGTGTGAAGACTCTGATTTTTCTTTCTCTATTTTATAATCTCAAATCTCTACATTGTTATTCTAAAAGCCCCAAATTTTTCCTGTTTGATACTGAAACAGTTTTTAACAACAACTATTATTCTACCTTTCAACGGAAACTACCATAGAACGGTTGCAGGCAAAAAAAAAAAAAAAAAAAAGTAAGAAGAATGAAAATAAAAACCAATTATAATTCAAATAATAAGAAGAAAGAAAGAAGAGAACAATTGCATTAACAAAAAAAGAAAAAGAAAAAGGAAATACAAATCTGAAAAATAAGAATTAAAACTGATTTTTTTTCCTTAGAACTTTGAGTCTCTCTCATCCCATTGTGCACCTTAGGAACTGTTTCTCTTTGTGATTGTGGTTCTGGTGGTCTAAGTCTGGCGAGGGAACGGATGGTAAAGGAAAAACTGATGGTTATAGTTGGCCTTAAATATTTATCTCTTGGCGCCCTATGAACTCTGTCTCTCCCATCTCTATATCTCAAGCCTTTCGAGTTTCAATTGCATTTTAAGTTTGTAACTCAAATAACTAAATCTAAAGCAATCCAACCAAAAAAATTCAAACCTAAATCATATTCAATCCCCAGATTTAAAAAAGAAAAGGAAAAATACAAAAACAATAACTTTACTGGTTATGGGTATACAGCAAAAAATCCTAAAATAAATATCAATGCAACATTCAATCCTATAATTATTTAATCCCAAAGATTTTGTTAAGATTAGAAATAGAAGTACCCAAACTAAAATCAATATTTTTAGTGAGTTCTGTGACCTAAAAAAAAAACAAAAGCAAATATCTAAAATTGAGAAAATAAATATTTTGATAGAGAATCCAAAAACCCAAAACAAAAATGAATCAAATCTAAACCTACCCAACAAAAAAAAAAAAAAAAAAAATCAATTAAAGTAACCTTTTATACCCAAACCTACAAAATTTAGTAAAAAATGTACCGTTGTTGATGTCGGTTCTGGTGATCTAGTGGTCTAAATCTAGCACGGGAATGGGCGATGGTAGGGAAACTGATGGTGACGGCCAGCCTTAGATATTTCTCTCTTCGCTGGTAAGAAGTTCCAGAAAAATTCAATGCGTACCTTCCGAATATGGAGTGAAGGGGATTGTTTTTGCTGTTTGATGTATGGTTCCAACGAACTCTGCTCTCTTTCCCCGCACAATGGATAGCCTTAGAAATTTCTCTCTTTCTGGTGGTGCCTTAGAACAAAGCCTTTTTCTCTGTTTCTTGATCTTCTTGTCCTAGGCCTCATTGCCTCACTCTATTTATATCTTCGTGTACATCGTATTTTAACCGGTTAATTTTTTTTATTTATAAAGAGAGGCTTTTAAACGGTGTTGCAGCATTGCCAAACAATATAATTTATTGCTTGTTAGGATATATGCAAATCATGTTAGGAATATATGTCAATATTTTATGTAATTGGCTAATCCTTTAACAAAATGCGCTTTACTTGTAATTGGGTAGATCTAGGATGTGTTTAATACTTCAAGGAACAAGATTTCAAGTTTAATTGTTAAAGCCATACAAGTTTGTCTAAGAATTAAGTGAAGAAATGATAGATTTTAAAGCTTGACAGCTAGCTCGACAGTTAGTATCTATCGAGGTTTAAAAGGCTGCTAAAGCTCAAAGCAGCTGCTCGATAGATAGAGTATCTATCGAGGTTTATGAAATTCAGTTTTTCAGAACTGATTTCACTCCAATCCGTAAGTATGTGTTTAGGCTTTTTTTTCTCACAACCCTAAACATATATAAGGATTATTTTAAGGGCCGTCAAAGGTTACGCGAGTGTGAAGCAAAGTTTTGTTCATGCAAATTGTGACCAGAGACAGAATTTGTCCTAGTTCATCTTCCTCTTAAAGAAGTTGCTGTGTTTGTACACCGTAAGGTTTTGTAACCAAGTAGCTTCATGATCTTCATCGTGTAGATGAACTGAAGAGCTTTGCAGCTAACACTTTCTCAAGTTGGTGATTAAGTTGCGTAGTGGGATCCGCGCATTTATTGGTTAGTCACGTACCGCCGTGCATTAAAAGGAAGGATTGTCACTATAGAATAAGTCAAATTAGGTATTGGGGTAAGGGTTCAATTGTAGGTTGGTATAAGGTACTGGGATTCCTTTACTTGTAATCACTTATTGTGATAATTGTGTATTCTCGGGAGTGGTGACCTTAAAATCACCCGGTAGGGTTTTTGCCTTGTAGGTTTTCCTCATTCATAAACAAATCATCGTGTCAATTTATTTTTCACTACATATTTAGTTATTTCGTGATTTGTTTGTGCTACCACACATATTGTATGTTAATCTGATTAATTAATCAATTTGGCTAATTAATTGGTTAATTTATCACAAGGAGTCAATACATTCTTAGTCTATTAAGTGGTATTAGAGCAGGCACACTCTCATTAGGTTTTAATCTTTGTCGTGTGATCCATTGACCCTTATTTGTCATGAATAAAGGGCAGTCTCTTATTATACCTTCTTTATTTGATGACACTAACTATGCATACTAGAAAGTACGCATGAGAGCTTCCTTGCAGTCTTTAGATGAAAAGGTGTGGCAAGCTATGGAGATTGGCTAAACTAAGCCAAAGGAAGAGCCGGTCGATTGGGATGATGCTAAGATCAAGGCAGCAAACTTCAACAACAGGGCATGGAATGCTCTATTCAGTGCAGTCACAAATGAGGAATTCAAGAAGATATCCTCTACTGAAACTGGGAAGGAAGCGTGGACCATTCTCCAGACAACATTTGAGGGAACCAAGGCTGTCAATGACTCGAAGCCTCAGAGGCTCATTAAAAGCTTCGAAGAGATCAAGATAGAGGAGGATAAGTCGTTCGATGAGTTCTATGTCAAGCTTAAGGACATAATGAACTTAGCCTTTAATCTTGGGGAAACCATTCCCGAACCCAAGATTGTTAGAAAGGTGCATAGATCTCTACTTGAGAGATTTCATGCCAAGATCACTGCCATTAAGGAATCAAAGGATATCGACAAAATTCATTTGACAGAATTGGTTGGTAATCTGCAAACCTATGAGTTGGGTTTGTCTAAGATCGAGAAATCAAGCAAGAGCAAGAGCAAGAGCATGGCACTGAAGGTCAAGAGCAGTGACTTGGATGAGTCTTCAGACGATGAAGATTCTAAAATGAAGTCCTACATCATGAGGCAATTCAAGAAGTTCATGAAGAATGCCAATGGAAAGGGCTTCGACAAGGATCGTAGGCAATCTAGTTCTTCTCAGTTTAAGAGCCAAGACAAAGTGAAGAAGGATGCTAGGGATGGCGGTTAGTACACTGTTCCCTTATGACCAAAGTGCTTTGGGAGTCAAGGCTTTGGTCACATGAAATAAGAGTGCCCTACATATCTCAAGACCATTGGGAAAAGCAAGGCACTTGCTGCTACCTTAAGTGACACTGAGCTTGAAGATGACTTTGACAATGAAGATGATGGAATCCTAAACGCCTTCACTGCCACCGTAAATCCTACTGAGGGGATTGTTGAAGATGTGGATGAAGAAGAGGACTTGGTGGAGTCTAAATTTGAAAAGATGGATGAGCAAGATGACATCCACATAGCCTACGCAAAGTTATACAAGGTCTTTGAAAAGCATAAGAAACTGTATAGGTTAGCATCAAGAAGCTCAATGATGTGGAGCTTGAGTAAGAAGAAATCTCCATAAAGTTTAATGAAGCTAATCAAACCATTGGAGCACTGAGATTTAAGAATAATTTCTTGGCTGAGAGGACCAAGAAGCTTGAAGCAGAGCTATTTCAAGTTAGAGCTCAGCTGAAGAAGATATCAAGTGCAAAGCTTGATGAGATGCTCAGTGTTCAAAAATCTGCTTCTGATCGAACTAGTTTATGGTATGACTTCTCTTCTCCTAATACTGCTTCCTCTAGTACTACTATTTTTGTTTCTCCTACTAATAATGTTGAATCTGAAAACACTGATGTTAAAACTTATTTAGTTAGTGAGAACATAGACAAGGGTAAATCTATCTTAGAAGCACCCCTTAAACTTGCTAAGAAAGAGACTAAAAACCCTAGGGCTAAGAAGGGAAATGATCAAAGGCCTAAACAAAAGAAGCAACATCTCTATCATCACTGTGGAGCAACTAGACATACTCGACCTAATTGCTACAAGTGGTTAGCCACTCAACAAAACAACAGTATGATCTCGTTGGGAAACCAAAATTAGTTTCTATCCTTTTTAGCTCCTCTTGGAGATCTACTCAAAGCCCTCATGTTCTGTTCGAACTTGAACGGTTTCAATTCTTCCCCCTC
This sequence comes from Lithocarpus polystachyus, assembly GCA_033629205.1. NCBI lineage: Eukaryota > Viridiplantae > Streptophyta > Magnoliopsida > Fagales > Fagaceae > Lithocarpus > Lithocarpus polystachyus. The sequence goes on along the minus strand of CM066170.1, from coordinate 44,538,736 downwards.
GCTGCTGGTTCAAGGGTTTGCGCAAAGGAAAGGTTCCTCCAAGGTGTGGAAGGGAAAAGACTCCAAGTGATTTAGTCACTTTTGATTGCATTACTTGTGTATTTTGCCTTCTTGTTTTGAGTTAGTCTAGTTGTATGCATTGCTTTGCTTAACATGTTTTTGTTTGTTTGTTTGTTTTCAGTTTTGCTTTATTTTGTTTTTTTTTTTTAAATAAAATAAAAAAAATTGAAAAATCAGAAAAATACAAAAACAATATGTGTTTGTGTACATTGGTACTTGTGTATCTTGGATGGTCATTGAAACAAAGTTTTCTAAACTTTGTATATTTTGTAGCTTAGATGAGCATTTCTATACACAACTAAGCAAGTGAGCTTTGTGGCTCGTGTTCGTGATGAGTAAGATTAAGTTATCTCTTGTACTTAATACTCGTATCACTCTTTTGGACGGGAAGAACTAGAAAATCCTAAGAGAAAGAAACAAATAATCATCTCACCATTGTTGTCCGCCAATCATGAAATGACATCCATATGCTTTGGTATAGTAAAAGTGCAATGTCAAAAGCTTAACATAATTGGATATTTCTTTTCTCTCTCTTATATGCCCATGCATGATTTGCTCAAAAGAAAAATATGCAAAGAAAATTAAAAGTAAAAAGAATAAAAATTCTTTGTATATGATTGCAAGTGTGTCTTTTAGGAGATATAGGAGTTATAGAATGTACCTCAAAGGTGATAGTCCTCATCAAATAGTTATGATCGTGTGTGAGTTTAAGTTATGTTCTCATATCTCAAATCATCATAACATGTAGACACTTATGCGATCTTGCGATGTTTCACACACAACACGCAATATTCTTTGCTACTTTTGATACATGTGCAAGTACAATGTGATTTGGCCATCACAAGGAATACATGTGTTAATGTATGATCACTAAATTGTCTTAACTTGTTTTTGAAATATAAAATTGGTTAGACTTGTTTAGTGTGTGTATGTGTGTGTGTGTGTGTGTGTGTGTGTGTGTGTGTGTGTTTAGGATCTAAAAGCTGAACATTTTTCTTGTTGAAAGATGATTTTGAGAGCTTAAAATGTTGTTTGGATCTTTAGTTGAGTAGCATGTTTGATTGCATTCATGACTGTGTTTTTCTCTTCTTTCAAAAACTGTATTTAAGCAATCTCGACAGCTTCTTGTTACCTCTCGACAACTAGGCTATCTATCGTGCCCCTTCAGCTTCTTTTTATCGCATTCTTGATAGCTTCTTGATAGCTACTCAATTCGTCGAGAAACTTTCTAGATGCTCGATAGATGCTCAAGAGCTCCTCGATCCATTGAGACCCTTTTGTTGTGGACACCTCTTGACAGATCCTCGATAGCTTTTCGACAGCAATTTCACGCGTTTTAAATCCCAATCTCTCTCGACAGATCTCGTCTCTCATCTCCCAAAACCTCTCTCTTTCACTCCAAACTCCATTCCTAAGTACTTTTAGACCTAAATCTTGTTCCTCTTCATTGGTTAGGGTCCTTAAACCTTCATTCTTCATGCATTTCATGCATTAGACCTAGGTTTTGGGGTTTTTCAAAATTTTTTGGGGTTTTTCAACATTAATGAAGTTTTTGTAGAATTTTTGGGATGGGTTTTGTGTAAATGATCCTAAATGTTCATACATTGCATCACATTTGCATTTTAACTATATGTTCATGCATTTTAGATGTATGATTACTATGTTAAATTGTTGTGTACCGGTAGGTTTGGATTAGGTTGAGCCCATGATGTTTTTAAGTTTGCATGTCACATGTTCATGCATTTTCAGGCATATGTACCTTCAATTCTTTATATTCTTATATATTGACTTGTGTTGGTGCTTTTCCGCTTTTCTTTCTTTCTCCCTATCTCCTTCTTTCGGTTAGTTACTCCATGGCACCTACATGAAAATATGCTCCATCTTGGAACCCTCTTCGTTCTGGGGCATCTTCTTCTTCTGATCCCACTTCTTCTCATGTACGGTTTCATGATGATAAAGCTCAAAAGGACTTTTCGGAGAACTTTTCTAGATGAGGCATTCATTCGGAATGCTAAGTCATCTTATCAGATTTTTCCGATACTGACCTTTCCACTATCATCTACAATCGGGATTAGGAGTCACTGTGTGGCATCCTGGTCACGTGCCCTTCCGTATTTATACAGTAGTTTTACTCTAGCATGCACGGATTTGATACTTTTATACCTCATTTTGTCACTCGCGTTCAAGGTATGCACATCGTAGCCATTTCGGATCTTATATCCGAGGTGCTACATGTTCCTAGGGTAGCGCATCCTGACTACCCTAGTTGTGATCGTCTGAGGACTGTGTCCAAAGATGAACTCATGTCTCTATTCTATGAGACACAATCTTCATAGGGTGATCGTCAAAACACCCGATACTCGACCTTTGCTAAAGGTTCGATATTCCTTAACATGGTGATGACATTCATTCTTCATCCATTGTCTCACTATAACACTATCACAGAGCTACATGCTCAATTTTTGTTATCCCTCTTAGAGGACATCTCTATCGACTTCACTTCTCATTTCATCTGATCCTTTATAGATGTCTATAGGGACATGGTGACCGGTGATAAGCTTATTTTTCTTTTGGTTATCACACAAGGATCCTTCGCCAATTTTTTGTCTCCTTTCCTCTGTCTGATCACTTTTTCGTTATGGGTGCTATTGACGCTGCTACCATTAGACAGAGTGATGCTTAGCTTCGCTTGAGGCAGACGCAAACTGAGACGGCAACTCCTCCGACTTCTTCAGCTTCATCCACATCTATTATTTCTTCTTCTGCTGGTGGAGTGACTCTTAATACGATTATGGCATAGCTTCAACGCATGGATACTCACCTTGACACTCTTAGTGATGAGTTGTGTCAGGTGAACACCCGTGTCGACCGTATTGCTCGTTGGCAAGCTCACCTTGGTGGCTTCATTGAGTCTCCCTCTCCTTCTCCAGAGGCTTCTGAGGATAAGGATGACAATGGTGACTATGATGATGATGGTGATGAGGACGATAGTGCTAGCTCACCCAGTGATGATGAGATGTCTATTTCATTTACTTACCCTTTGTCACTCATGACAAAAAGGGGGAGTAATTTTGGATTGGATATGATGAGTAGTCATATACATAGGGGGAAAGTTAGCATAAGAGATTTTTGTTTCGAGGAGTGTCTATATTTTGAGGGATGTAGTGAGGACTTATGTATTTTTTTTTCTTTTCTTCTTTTATAGATACATTGTTCTTACATTGTGATAGCAAACCTTGTACTTATGATGATATATATATGATGAGCTTGTTATTACAATTCTTTCACCTATCTTTACAAGTGTTGTTTCTTTTTTCTCTATATGCACATGCTTCTTATTACTCTTGTATGCGATCTTTTTATTTCTGTTTCACACTAAGATGCCGTGATGAGTTTTGTGTAAAGTGTTTCAGAAATACAGGTTGTCAAAGTCTTCTTGCCATAAACTCTCTTTTTGCAAAGATTTTCAAGAGTTTATGTTGGGATAAATTTTATTGTATTCAATAAGTGAGTATAAGTTAAGTGATTTATGACTTCTCTCATATGGTCATTTGTTTGTTATGGTTTTGTCATGGATTGCCAAAGGGGGAAATTGTTAGGACATATGTAAATCATGTTAGGAACATATATCAACATTTTATGTAATTGGCTAATCCTTTAACAAAACGCACTTTACTTGTAATTGAGTAGATCTAGGATATGTTTAATGCTTCAAGGAACAAGATTTCAAGTTCAAGTGTTAAAGCCATGCAAGTTTGTCCAAGAATCAAGTGAAGAAGTGTTGGTTTAAAGCTTGACAACTAGCTCAATAGCTAGTATCTTGTTGGAAAAATACATGTTTGTATCACATACAAAACATACGCAGTGGAAAATTAACAGATCTACTTCATTCACAATTGATAACATGTACTATGTAAGTTTCAGAATTTAAGAACAAGAAAGCGTATCTTGGTGCGATAAAATTCAAAATCAAAAGATTAGAAGTACTTAGGAACACTTTTAATATTCACTCCAATTCCACATAATGCCCAAGAAGTGTGGTCTCTCAATCAGTTCCAAGGAGAGAATAAGAAAGTGTCCAACACTCACATACAATCATTTCATGTTCTCATGTGATCATAATAAAAACCACTTAGAAAACTCTCATGGAAAAAAACTTATGAAATTCTGTATGTTTCTTTCCTTATATATAACTAATTATCTAATTGGGCCAGCCTTTTGGGCCATTCCAACTGGGCTCTAGTATGTGGCTTGGAGTGGGACCAAAAGAGAACAAATAAGACTATAGCTCCAATGGGCCTTTGGCTTTTCAGTCAACTCTTAATAAGTCCAAAGTTACCATTAATTATATTCAATACCACTATATGTAATAATTGCACTCTAGGCCTTATTAATAAATTATATCCCAAGACTTTATTATATATGCAATCCCTTCATTAAAATATTCGTAGTAATATAAAGTCATGAATATAAACTGTCACTTTGAAGATTACTACATCTTAATCCTTGAGTACCCGGTTTAATCTTTTATGTTATTCATCATATATTTATGAAATCCAATTCCATAAATATATATTTTAGTAACTCCTTACTAAAGTGGCTGGACCCAACACTCTGAATAACCAAACCATTGTATAACCAAACTCATTAAACTTATCTCAAAGAAATATTTTATATCTCCGTTAAGAGATTATGAATTCTATCTTGAAAATATATGTTCCATCAACACTAAATGCGTCTGCCCAACATACTGAGGTTTTGATCGTGACTTATAAATCTTACTCCGATATATCAAAGCAACCTACACCTCATGTTTAGGTCCATTATTGTCTCAGGATTTAGAGTTGGTGTAAATAGAAGTCGTGAGATTTATTATTTATTTGACAGTCGTTAGGAGAATAATAAATCTCACAGTGGTCTAATTCAATATGTCTTAACTCTTAAAACATATCAACATATCAACTAGAAGTCTCCACTTCCATGATCAAGACAAATCATCTTAGTTGATATGTTATGGTCTTTGCAGATGAAATACCCAATTTCATCACCGACTACGAACTATAATTCTAAGTTTACAAGGAACTTGTGATTTATATCTTCTGTGACTAAATCACATAAATCACATACTATGCATCTCATGAACTAAGATAATGTCCCATTAGTTCATTCATAAATAGTCTCATATAATTAAATAATTTAATTATTTATGACATGCCAATAAATTGGATTTTAGGGCATAAACTCCAACATATCTATCGAAGTTTAAAAGGCTGCTGAAGCTCGAAGCTTGACAACTGCTTGATAAATAGGGTATTTATCGAGGTTTATGAAATTCATTTTTTTAGAGCTAATTTCACTCCAATCCATGAGTATGTGTTTAGGCTTTCTTTTCTCACAACCCTAAACATATATAAGGATTATTTCAAGGGCCATCAAAGATTGCACGAGTGTATAGCAAAGTTTTGTTCATGCAAATTGTGACCGGAGATAGAATTTGCCCTAGTTCATCTTTCTCTTGAAGAAGCTGATGTGTTTGTACACCGCAGGGTTTTGTAACCAAGAAGCTTTATGATCTTCATCGTGTGGATGAACTGAAGAACTTTGTAGCCAATATCTTTCTCAAGTTGGTGATTAAGTCGCGTATTGGGATCCGTGCATCTATTGGTTAGCCACGTACTGGGAGCCGTGCATTAAAAGGAAAGATTGTCACTACAGAACAAGTCCTAATTGGGTATTGGGTAAGGGTTCAACTGTAGGTTGGTATAAGGTACTGAGATTCCTTTACTTGTAACCGCTTGTTGTGACAATAGTAGATTTTCGGGAGTGATGATATTAAAATCACTCGATGGGGTTTTTGCCGTATAGGTTTTCCCCATTCGTAAAAAAATCACCATGTCAATTTATTTTTTGCTCCATATTTAGTTATTTGGTGATTTGTTTCTGCTGCCACGCATATTGTATGTTAATCTGATTAATTAATTAACTTGGCTAATTAATTGGTTAATTCATCACAAGGGGTCAATACATTCTTGGCCTATCATCGCTTTTTAACTCATAGGTGGTAGAATTTTAGATGGGCATTTTTTCTACGTGGCTGCGTCTCCTTAATTGCTAGAAAATGCTTCTGCTATTATATATAATATATAATGTAGATATAGATAGTCTAATTTGCCTCTGACAACTACAAAACATGTAAATATTGGAAAAAAAATATCTAAAACCCTAATTCGCACTAATTACGCAATTAGGTGACAAAATACCAAAATTTACCAAGAATACCAAAATTTACCAAAAATAGCAAAATTGAGTTAATGCAGAATTATAAACTACTGACCTTAAGGGTCATCCCAAAACAAGCGGGATCTTATTCTAATTTTTAAGTAAAAAGTTATTAATGAAACAAAAATTACTATAAACGGAAAAATTGCAGTTTTTGGAGCCTAAATGAAGGAATTCATCATTTTTAGGAGGTACCACGTGGCAATGCCACAGTTATTGCTCCAAAGGCTATTTTGCTTTAGCCTGCCAAATTTCATGCAATTCCGACTCTGAGGCACATGATTTCTACTAGTGCCTTTTTGCCTTGCGCAATGATTTCATGCGCGTGAGAGTCCAGGAAGGCCATGGCGGTATGTTCTACATTAATCTCCCCTACTTGAAAAGAATCCAACCCTGAGTTCCCACTATTTGTCACATCAAGAGGATAGTACTCATGTAAGTCAGCAACATTGAAGGTGGAAGAGATATTCATGTCTGGTGGAAGAGCAACCACATAAACATTGTTGTTGACTCATATTTCTTGTCCTTCAACTTGTTGTAGGTACTAACAAGAAACCTCTCCTTTCTAAGGTAGACCAACACTAAATCTCCAACACTAAAAATCTTCTTACGTCTCTTCTTATCTGCTGCTTCATTGTACTTGGCATTAGCAGCTTTCAGTTTCTGTCTCACTTCCTCTTGCATTCCCTGAATACGGTTAGCCATATTCTTTGCAACTTGACTCACTCTTGGAAGCTTAGGTAAGGATACCAAGTCCAAAGCGTGTTTAGGGGGCACGTAGTAGACAATGGTGCTACTATACTTCAAGGATGTGTCAAAACGCTTCCACAAGGTCTGCCAGAATTAACTAATGAACTTGGTATCCCGATCAGAGGTGATGGACTTTGGCACTCCATGCAAGCATACAACTTCTTTAAAGAACAGATTAGCCACTCGAGTAGCATCTAAAGTTTTCCTGCATGCTATGAAATGAGACATCTTCGAGTACCAATCAAACACAACAAAAACGGAATCCATACCTCGTTGGGTTTGAGGAAGACCTAGTATAAAATCTATAGATAGATCCTCTCAAAGTGCTTGTGGAACTGGTAATGGCATGTATAAACTAGTATTTTGAGATTGTCCCTTAGTAGTTTGGTAGATTAGATACTTCCTCACATGATTGACAACATCCCTTTTCAGTTGTGGCCAATAATACCTCTCCTCCACAAGTTCTATCATCTTGTCTCTGCCTATATGTCCACTCAAAACTCCACCATGCAACTCCCTGATAATCTGCTCCCTTAATGAACTCTTAGATATGCATAATTGATTGCCCCGAAAGAGGAAACCATCTTGGATGTAAATACTATTAACAGCAGTATGAGTTTGTTGACACTACCCCAAATATCACCAAAATCCTTATCATTCTCGTACAGCTCCTTGAGGTAATCAAACCCTACAACTTCAATACCATATTATTAGTGACACCAAACTAATGCTTCAATGTGAAATGGGAAGTGCTGTATATAAGCTACCCACCTAGCATGCATTCGGTTAATGCTAGCTTGACTGTTGATGTGCTTCAATGCTTGATGATCTGTATATAATTCAAACTCCCTTTGAATCAAGTAATGCTTCCAATGCTTAAGAGTTCGTACCACAGCAAAGAAGTCTAGCTCATAAGCCAACCATTTACTCCGAGCTTTACAAACTTTCTCACTGAACAATTCTATTGGCCTGTTGTCTTGGGAAAGAACAGCACCTATTCAGACTACAGATGCATCACACTCCACCTGAAACACCTTATCAAAGTTGGGTAATGCCAAAATTGGAGTGGTGCTCAACTTTTCCTTTATTAAGGCAAAACCCAGTTATGCTTCCTTTCCCCATGAAAACCTCCCCTTCCTTAAACACTCAGTAATGGGGGTTACGATGCTACTGAAATCTCAAGCAAACCTTTGATAGAAAGTTGCCAAGCCATGGAAGTTTCGTACATCACTCACTATCTTTGGGGTTGGCTAGTCTCTGACTGCACAGACCTTGTCCTTATCAATAAGAATCCTATCCATACTAACCACATATCCTAAGAATAGCAACTTATTAATCAAGAAGCTCCACTTCTTCAAGTTGATATACAACTAATTGGCCTGCAACATTGTTAGTACTTTTCACACATGATTATATTGGGCTGCTTCTATCTTACTGTAAATCAGGATATCATCAAAATAAACTACCACAAACTTCCTAATAAATGGTTTCAATACCTTATTGATAAGCCTCATGAAAGTTTTGAGAACATTGGACAGTCTGAAAGACATCACCATCCACTCATATAACCCCTCATTTGTTTTAAAAGAGCTATCTTCCACTTATCTCTAGGTCGAATCCAAATCTGGTGATACCTACTCTTGAGATCCAACTTGGTGTAACACTTGGACCCATTCATCATATCAAACATATCATCTAGTCAAGGAATAGGAAATCGATACTTGACTGTGATCTTGTTGATGGCTTGACTATCCACTTACATACGCCAGCTCCTAGCCTTCTTTAATGTTAATAATGCTGGTACTACACATGGACTTGTACTCTCCTTGATCTGCTCTCTGCTCAAAAGCTTATCCACCTACATTTGTAGAATCTAGCCCTCTTGAGGATTCATCCTGTAATGTGGCAAATTTGGTAGATTAGCTCGAGGAGCTAAATCAATGCAACGTTGGATGTCGCGCATTGGTGGTAAACCTGCAGGAAGCTCCTCTAGGAACAGCTCTTCAAACTCCTTGATCAATGGTTGAATTGCCTCAGGTATCTCTGCAACCTTCTTCAACTCTTCATCCATCACCACTATTATATAAACCTGCTTCAACTCCATACATTCCCTGTCAAACTCATCCTCATTGTTGACAATGAGAAGTGGTGGCTTTCCCTCCATTTTAAAGCTTTGGATACACTACCTTCCTTAATAGAACCAAGGACAATTTTTCTACCATTTTTAAAGAACTCCTACACATTATCCTTACACCTATGAGTAACATTTACATCATACTACCAAGGTCTACCCAATATTAAATGACATGCATCCATTTCAACAATATTACAAACTACTTCATCTACATAACCTTTACCCATAGAAAAAGTAACATAACATTGTTGAGTAACAAAAGTTTCCGTACCTTTCTTGATCCAACCTATTTTGTATGGAGAAGGGTGTTTCTCTTTCTTCAGCCCTAGTTTGGAAACCAAACTCTTTGATGCGATATTTTCTACACTGCCATTACCAATGATAAAGTCACAAACCCTCTTACTGATGGTGCAACATGCTCGGATGCATCATAGCTGTGTGTGCAGGATCGTGCCTGCGTGTGCATGCATCATGTCTGCATGCGCAAGTTGATTCCTGCGTGCACATGTTGAGAGCTTCCTTGGCCTTATTTTTCCAAAAATAGATTTATTTGTTCATTCAAAGTTATATTTTTCATTTTAACATTTCTCAAGTCAATTTAACATCTGATTGGGCCCTAAAACCAACCTTGGGTCTTAGAATTTCAGCATCATCAGGGAACGAGGGCCCGAGTTGTAAGGGGTACAAAATGCGGTGTCTACAGATGCCCTTCTTTTGATTTGTGAGCTTCGCTAATGAAATAAAAAGAATAAGAGAAAAAAGATTTTGTTTCGATGTACAGGGCGGGGTGCAACTTTGAAGAGTTGTGTGGGATTCGTATGCGTGAATTTCTACCTTTGTTGCCTGGGAAACAAGCAACGACAGGTTCACTATCCCAGAACCTGTTTTTCCAATTGCAAGCAAAAGGTGAGTGACTGACTATCTTAGAGTCACTAAAAAAGAAAAAACAAACAAGGCAACCATGCATCAACCAAACAAACAAGGGTGCTCTTACGAGCTTAAAAGGATATATATTTGTGGTGTCCATCTAGAGCTCTTGCCTTAAACTTCTCCAGGTGGCTTATGCCTCTAGGTAATACTTGTCTTTTTCATCTCTATCTCTACCTGTTCTAGTGAGGCACTTGCCTCAGGGTGTCCTTGGTCTCGATCTCTATCTCTACCTCTTCCATTGTGCTTGCATACTCAATTCCCTCGGGATATGTGCACAATTTCTGTATTATGTGCCAGCATGTTCATTTCCTAGGGGATATGTGCACAATTTCTGTATTTTGACTTTGCTTGACTATTGTTTTTGGATGAAAGATCCACTGAGGATGCTGGATGACTCACTGTGGAGTATAATTCTACTTAGAAGTGTTTTGGTCATGATTTTGACCTACCATAAAGTCTTGATGGTGTATAGCCCACTGGGGAAGGGGTAGTTTACTGGGGATTTCTTGATGGGGTATTGCTCACTGAGGAAACTTTCCTCCACTTGGGAATAACTATCTTCTTCTTTCTTATGACTTACTAGGGAATGATGTTAACTCCACCCTCAAGAGGGTTTTACCAAACTCCATTGGGGAAATTTTATTTTGCAACTCTCGAAGAGGTTGCTTCTGTATCCTGGACCCACGGGGGAGTCCTTCTATGATATTGAAATTTGCTTGGGGATTTGGTTGACGGTCTTGACTCACGGAGGAGTTTTCATGATAATTTCTGATCCACTATAGGATGTTTTTGATGCTTTCAATCCTCAAGGGATGCTTTTGATGCTTTCGATCCACTGGGAATGCTTTTGAGGGTTTTGACCCACTAGGGATGCTCTTTTAGGGTCTTCGTGTTCTTTGTCCACTAAGGGCATTTCAATCATTTTGGATGTATTTTTGAATTTTTCTTTCCACTTCTAACTTATTGGGAACTTCATGGCGATATTTGAATTTTTTTTTTTTGCTAAACTACGCGTAGTTTAGCAAGGAGGCCTAAACTACATGTAGTTTAGCCATCAGGTATGTTCTCACCTCTTCATCCTTTTTCTCTAACGGTTACCAACCGTTTCTTTTTTCATTCACTTCATCTCCCCATCTCTCCAAATTCTCTCTAACTCTCTCTACAAAATCCTTCTGCCTTTCTCTCATTCCCTCATAATTTGGCCCTCATCTTCCTCTTCAATCTCAACTTCTCTCTCAAACCCTCTCATCTCCTTCAATGGCACCCAAGTCCAAGAAAAGTTCCTACATCCTCTCCACTGTTGCCTTCCATCTCACATGCTGGAATGGAATGGTAAGGTTGGCTGAGGCTCCTTTCTTAACCTACAAATCACAACATCTTTCTGAGGGCGCAAGGATCAGATCTATGAGTTTTTTCATTTTTTTTTTCCATTTTCAAGTTTTTCCTTTGATCTTTCATTTTGATCTGTTTTTAGGCTTGTAAATGCTTGGGTTTTGCTGTGGGATGGGTTTAGATGAAAACTTGACACTTTAGGAGATGTAGGAACATGTTTAGGTTGAGTTTTGATTAAGAAAACTTTGAAAATGTCAAAGAACACCCTTCTGTGTTTGTTCCTACATGCACAAGTTTAGGCCTGTGTGCGCAGACATGTTCTTACGTGTGCAACTTGTATTCATGCGTACTCAAACTTATTGTTGAACGCGTGTATCTTTTCTTCAGTTTATGCATGCGTAGGTTCCAACCTACACATGCGTGCATAATTCTCTGTACGCAGGATCCTTCCTATACACACATGGCGCCAAGCGAAAACCCCAGTTTGTCATTTGGAATCCTTTTTCATCTGTTCTTCATCTGTTTGCAATTTTAACATCGTTCCTTACCATTTTTGCATCCCACTGTATGCCTCACATCACATCTCACTTTATTGTGAATTGAATATCACTTTCCCACTATTCTTTTTCACCTAATCATGAATTTAATCTCATTATCTTTTTGTAGGTTTTAGCCCCATATTCTAGTAGAGGAAGTACCAGCCAGGTATTGGTATGGTACAACATCCTTTCCGAGAAGACTCGGGGTCATATTCGTACTACGGGTTTTAAGTAGGTGTGGCAAAATTGGACATGACCCGCGAACCCAACACAATGTGACACGAAATTAGCAAGTCATGGGTTGAGGTTTAATGTGTTCGTATCATATTTGGGTTGACACAGCTGTCTCATTTAATAAATGGGCTGAGTTAGTGTTTAACACATAGAACCTGTTTGACTTGTTTAATTAAATGGCATTTTACCAATATACTTTTCAAACTCTAGGTATATAAACTTATTAGTTGTTGTGGTTTATTTTCTTTGACATATTGAGATTGATTATTTGTGATATTGGGATATGCTTTAGTTTTGAATAATTATTTACAATGCAGTTACTCATTAATTCTGAATTTTATATTAAAAATATTTATTTGTTTGTTTTTTCAGAATTTTTTTCTTCATTTTAATAAAATCTGATAAACAGGTCGACACGACTAACTCGTTTAATAAATAGGTCATGTTAGGGTTGTGGAATCTTGAATTGTTTAATAAACATGTCAAGTTAGTGTTAACCTATATAGTCAGATACCCATGAGTTGACATGACACGTGAACACGAATTGCCACCCTTAGTTTTGAGCCCGTTCTCCGCTTGATGCTTGAGAGGTCTGCTAGTGCTGTCTTGGCGCAGACCTTAGCCGAGAGGTGATGGGACACTACTCACACCTTCCACATTGCTGAACGAGAGATGATTATCACTTCCTATGACTTCCACCATGTGACTGGCCTGCGGTTTGATAGAGCCCCAATAAGTCAAGAGGACGAGTTGGGCACTCAGCTGGGTGCAGAGCTGCTCGGAGGTTGGTAAGCTACGGAGATGATTTGCTACATGATCTCAAGGCGGATTTCATGCATCGTCCACAAGGGATGGCTAAGGAGAATACCCGGATGGCTAAGGTCATTTTGCTGTACTTGTTGGAGGGGTACTTATTTTCCAATGTTGGGCAGATAGTGTCCTTGAGGTGGCTAGCTTTTTTCTGAGACTTTGAGAGGGCTTGAACTGCTAACTGGAGGCAAGGATGCTTGGCCTACTTTTACTCTTCCTTTGATACGCTCATTCGGGGGACTCTGCGCTACTTAGTAGGGCCTTAGAAGCTCCTCGAGGTTAGCTTCCTTCCCTTTTCTCTTGTAGCTCATGTATTCTCAACCCTGGTGATTATCCACATGCCATTTAGGTTAAGGCTATGTATCATATTTTTGTTGATTGTATTTATATCCACATCTTGCAAACTGTCATTTGGTAACTGCCATATTTGTGCCTTACAAACTGTCATCTTGTAAATTGTCGTATCTATATCTTGTAAACCATCATCTTGCCAACTGTGCCATAATCTCTTACAAACTGTAATCTTGCAAATTGTTATATCTTTTCAGCGCTGGGCCGTGGAGTACGGTCTCATTGCTTGGGGGACTTTAGTGGACTTGAAGAGTGTCACCTCGATTCGGGCCCACTTCGACAAGCTCTCTCTCGATGATGTAAGTTAGGAATATATTGCTTTCCACTGTTTTCATGCTTCTTAGGATTCTCTTTCTAACCCTATGTGTTGTCACATATTGTGTAGAGTCTTTAGGCCGATGTTGATCTTGTAGCAGACCTAAACTTGGAGGAAACTGCTATCATTGCTTCTAGGCTCTCCCAGCCCCTTAAAGGTGCTGGGCTAAGGGTGATTTACCTGGCAGAAAGGGTGTTCTGCTAGCTAGCAGGTGAGGACACATCCTTGGTTCCCATGGATCCTCTAGTGTTCATGCTTGGCCCTCGCTCCATGACGATCGCGTAGTACAACTTGTGGGGGCCGGGCATCCCCTTCATTGAGCGAGTCATGGATGAGTTGAACTATGATGAGTTTAGTGGGACTTGCCTTATGCCTTCCCTTATTGCTGCGGTATGTGTTCTTGCTTCTCTCATTTCTCTTCAATCAGTCATCATTTGCATTCTTATACATTAGAAATATTAAAATGAAACACTTGTGTCAAGCTGGCCTTACTGCTGGTGCTCTCATTGACCCTCCCTGTTTGCTTTGGTCAGTCTACGGTTATGGCCTTGATGGCTTTGCACGGGAGCATCCCGTTGGCGGTAATACAAATGTCACAGGCTACCCTTTTCTTGATGGCACACGGGTGGTGAGTTCTTTTTCATTCTCCTTTTACTTTTCTTGCATCTCTCAAACCTTGTCCTAACATAGTCTTCTTTCGGTTTTCAACCCATCGAGGCTCTTTGTATCGTCTTTGAGCTTTTTTTATTTTTTATTGTTTACTCTCTTTCTTTTCCTTTCACTCACACGCTCTCTCCTTCTCTCTTCCCTTTTCCAGATATGGCCATATGAGAGGTTCCAATTGTTTCATCCCACTTTAGGGCATAAGAAATGACTTAAGGATGTCATGAAATAGGTCACATTGCTGAGAAAGCTTACAAAAGTCCAATCAAAAGAAAGAAAGATTGACCGACCACCTTGGTACGCCCCAAATTTTATTTTTCTGCACTTTATGATTCTCATGTCTTTTATTATGAATTTAAAAAAGGATTGGAATGTTCCAAATCCCCTATATAAATAGTTTATCATCTTTTAGTTTGAGCAATGGGAAAACCATCCATTTATTATCTTTGCTTATTGTCATCATTTTTCTTTTCTTTTTCTTTTTTCTATGCCATGTAGCTTTTGCCCATGACGGCCTTTGAGGAACTTTTGTCATGCCCATGGTCTTTGTCCCTATTTTTTGCCTAGATCGCCCTTTCGGGTTTTCAACCTAGCGAGGTCCTTTTGTCTTAATTTTGGCCTAGGCCCTCTTTTTGAGTTTTCAACCTAGCAGGCTTTTTCCTTCCCTTTTTTTTTTTTTTCAAATGTTGTATCTTCGAAGTCTATCCATGTTGATTAAGTGAAGCATTTCTTCCCCATCCAAATCTGTAGTTCTTGTAGCCCTTCCGGACATGATCTTCTTAATAATAAAAAGTCCAGACCATCTTGGCTTCATCTTTCCTCTTGGATCAAAAGTTTCATCTCTATGCACTTTCAAGACCAAGTCCCCTTCTTGAAGGTTTCTAGGTTTCACCTTTTTGTTAAATGCTCTAGCAACCATCTTTTGGTATCCTTGGGCATGATATTGTGCCCTAGCTCTTTTCTCATCTATCAAAGTCAATTGCTCATATCTTTGTTTCAACCAATCTTCCTCTAAGACCTTGGTTTCCGCTAGTACTCTCAAAGATTGTATCTCCACTTCAATGGAAGCACCGCTTCACTAGCGTAGACCAAAGAGTAAGGGCTTGCCCCATTGGTCTATGGTCGATATGGTGAAGACTTGTGATGCTCAATGTTGTATAGTTCTATGATTGTTCTAACCTCTCCCTCAAAGTGGGAACCATTATTGGAGTTAATCTCTTGGGGTACTCCATATCGACAAATAATGTTATTCTCTATGAATCTGGCTACATGCTTGGCTGTTAACATGAAGTAGGAAGTCGCTTCCACCCAGTTGGTGAAATAGTCAATTGCCACTAGGATGTATTCCTGCCTATTTAAGGCTTTAGAGGCTATTCTTCCAATCACATCTATGCCCCAGACTGAAAAAGGCCATGGAGAGGTCATGTTGTATAGCTCACTAAGTGGCACGTGATTCAAATTCGCATGTGTTTGGTGATGGTGAACCAAAAATTAGACGATCTCCAATTCGTCCATAGTGTCATCCAAGCCCAGAAAGGTTAACTCAATACAAGAGTGTCGTCCAAGTGTAAGAAGGTCATCTAGAGTGTAAGCACATGGACGACCTCCCAACACTTAGAAATTATCAGAGTAAATTTGTGTTTAAGAGCTTATAATTCGGACCACATTCTACTATTCTGAGGTATGAGCAAAATCCTTGTTCATCGCTATAACTTCCCACTAAGATCTTGATTTCAGATAACAGTTGTAGAAGATAAGTCTTAACCTTCTAACTTCCATAGTAGTTATGGAAGTTAAGTTTGAATATGCTAACTTCCATCCACGTTGAGGAAGTTACCAAACAAGTAACCATTCTAAAGCTCACTATAAAAGGACTCATCCATGTCAAATGAAGGTAAGTTTCCACCACTCCTAAAGTTGGAATTCTTGAGTCCTACAGAAAACACTAACTTAAGCATCGGAGGGTTCTTGGCCGGTTCACCCCGGTCACATTTGATCTTGTGTCTTTCTTTTCAGGCCTTCCAAGCAATCACTAGCTCATTGAAGCCCGAAGCATTCAGCCTATTGATTTTCTGTGTATCAGTAATTGGTTCCGTCTGTGGGAATAGATTAAATTTATGTTTTGTAATTTATCTTTCTTGGACAAAAGGCTATATGGTCTGGACAAGGTCAATGGCCACTAGTCCAAGCCACCAGGAGAATAGAAATGCTTCCAGCCACCCCAACCACGCTCACCAGTCTGCACCTATTATGCAAATGCCTTATGTCCAACAAATGTAGTCCATGGCAGCCGCCATGGCAGAGCTAACTTGTCAGAATCAAGAGTTGACTCAAGAGATCAACCAAAGGCAACGTCATGAACGGTGTGTGGAAGGGCAAGCTCAAAGTCAAGAAGTTAGAGAAGGAGAAAATGTTGAGCGCAAGAATCATTCACGGGGTACAGCTTCGTGTATGGTGCCACACTTGGAGAAGGAGATGGATCAAATGAGGTGATAAGAATGCAAATTGTCATATTTTTCTCCCTTAATGTTTAGTCTTTTATACTTATTTGGTGCCTGAATGTACTCATTATTCTTATATTTTGATTTAGGATGCAAATGGAGGCATTAAGTGCAAAACGTAGCTAATTGGGCGATTCTAGACAACGTTGACATTGCTTTGTAATCTGTGCATAACTCTCTCATCAGAGCTCCGATTGAGATGATTCAAGATGATATGGAACGCCAAGACAAATCTCTACGACTTTCTTGTTTTGAGTTTTGAGAGATACAGGTCGCATCAAGGTCGAAATTGGGCTTGAAGTTGCTGCAATGGCATTGCTGACATTCTGGAACATTCCTTAGCCTGTAATTCTAATATGCAAATCTGATGTGGTTTATTTTTGGAAGCTTCCAGATCTGATGCACTAAAATTCCAGCTGAAAAACACCACTTTCCTTGTTATATTAGAAATTTGTTTTATTTTTAATATTTTTCCTTAATTAGTCAGATTTGGATATTATTATTTAAAATATTTTTAGGAGATTTTGTAGGCTTGGGAAATGGTGAATTAACATGTAAAAGAGGTGAGGACAAATCGAATTTTAGAGACACGCCTCTCTCTCCCTTCTTCTCTAATTTTCTCCTTCCGTTTTCATCATGGCCCGGCTTGGCTAAACTTTTGTACTTGGTCGAAGGAAATTGAAGCCTTGGAATCAATAAAACTGTGAGATCTAATTTGTTTTATTGTTCAATTTATGCTTTGAATATCGGATATTCTTCTATGCCTATTTTCATGATTATCTTGTTTAATTACTGGGATGCCTACTAGTTTATTATTCGTTGCAATTTACTGTTAGGTTAGATATTAAATCCGTAATTGTTTGATCTCTCTAATTTGTGAAGCAACCAAGATTTAAGGATTTGTTGTGTCAGAAATTATTAGATCTTAGGAAGAACGCTCAACTAAATTAAATACAACCGCTTGTGCTTGTGTTGTTTAGTTTCATCGATCTCTCTAATTCTTAAGGCTGCTACCAGATTAAACCTTTAGCGCTTGTCTTGGGTTATTTAGTTGTTAGGGTTTATTAGATTGCTTGTTTTCTAATTAACTGCGACTAAAAAGAGATAGGAAAATAGTTTCAACGGTGAATATTTGAAGTGTGAATTGATATATACTTGCATCAATGATCAGTTGTAAAATTCTGATGGTGGATGTTGACTTAGACCAAGGTTTGGTCTTTTGATTGAATTCGATACTTTAATTTGAATTGTTCCTTAGTTGTTTTTCTTAAAATTGTTTTCATTATACTCAAAACCCCCCCTCCTTGTTCACATAGCATAAAACTAGGCTAGATACTCTCCATGAGAACGATCCTTACTCACACTACTACATATATTTTTAGGAGTATAGGTTTTATTTTTGGTTGCCTGCAATAGCACACCATAAGGAGGGCCATGGATGAGATGAGGGAAAATATGAAAAAGACAAATCATGTAGATGATTTAGTTCATCGAACCGATTCCCCTTTCATAACTTCCATCAATAGTCATCCCCTGCCTTGCAAGTTTAAGATGCCTTCGTTGGATTCGTATGATAGAACGGACTCATGTGACCTTTAAGACCACAATGCACCTTCAAGGGGTTCCAGATGAAATAATGTGTATAGCCTTCCCAACCACCCTTAAAGGGCTAGCACAAGTGTGGTTTAGTAAGATACCTCCAAAAACTGTTAGCTCTTTCGAGGAGTTGAGTAAGTTATTCGTCAATAACTTCATTGAAGGCCAAAGGCATAAATGCTCCTCGTCCAACCTGCTAACTATAGAGCAAGGAGACAATGAAAGTTTACGGTCTTTCATCACTTATTTCAACAGGGAAGCCTTGACGATAAACGAGATGGATGACAAGCTATTGTTAACAGCCTTCCACATTGGAGTTAGTTCAGATTTATTCATCTACAAGCTCTATGATCAAGAACCACGAACCATGGCTAAACTCGTCTAGTCAACCCAAAGTTTCATGAATGTAGAAGATGCGATCATTGCCAAGAAAAGGAAGAAAGCAGAGCGGATGGAAGCGAAGCTCCCATGCCATCCTAAACAAGGTCCTTGTCCATAGAAGGCCTGAATGGGAGAGAAGAAGGATAGAGACAGGAAGGCAGGTTCATTTTCAGGACGGAATTTGCATTATACGCCCTTGATTGTTCTGCTTGATCAAGTGCTTATGTAGATTAAGGGCAATTCATCCTTGAAATGGCCAGAGAAGATGAAGGGAGATTCTAACAAGCGCAATTAGAACAAGTATTGCCGCTTCCATAGAGATCATGGGCTTGACACGGACGAATGTTACTACTTGAAGCAGCAGATTAAGAATCTCTTTAGGCAAGGAAAGTTAAGGAATTTTCTTGGACGAGATCATAAGGACAAGAAGTTAAAAGGAAAGGTAAAAGAGCCATCACGACCCCCACTTGGATAAACAAGAGTGATTGTAGGAGGAACTTTAGCAGGACAATCTTCCATGTCAAGGAAGACAAATCTGAAAGTGGTACAGAACGTCCAACTCTCTGGACAACCACCAAGGATGAAGGGGGCAGATAAGTAGGCTATTACCTTCACGGACGAAAACGCCGGAAGAGTCCATCATCCACATGACGAAGCAATTGTTATAACTTTGCTCATTGCAGACTACACGACTAGAAGGGTGTTAGTAGATAATAGGAGTTTAGCAGATATCTTATATTATCCCGCCTTCCAGCAAATGAGGCTTGGACGAGATCAACTTCGTCCAGTAAATTCACCTTTAATGGGATTTGGGGGAATGAAGGTATAACTGGTAGGCACTATTACTCTACCCGTTGTGGTAGGAGCGTATCCACAACAGATAACTAAAGAAGTAAATTTCCTCGTCGTAGATTATTCATCTTCTTACAATGCCATCATTAGATGACCAACTTTGAATAATTGAAAGGCAGTAATATCTACCTAACACCTATCTGTCAAGTTTCCAACAGATTATGGAATAAGGCAAATGCAAGGAGATCAGTTAGCCGTTAGAGGATGTTACTTAGCCATGTTGGCTATGGACAAGAATGAGCAGACGATGAATATTGAGGAGAGAAGGGTTTCTGCAAAGCCCACTGAAGTACTGAAAGATGTTCCTCTAGACGAAGGTAACCCCAAGAAGTTTACTAGAATTGGAATAAGTATGGAAGAGAAGACGAAGCAAGACCTCTTCTAGTTCTTAAGAAAGAGCATTGATGTTTTTGCACGAAGCCATGAAGACATGCTAGGAATTGACCCAAGTGTCATTACCCATCATTTGAACATATATCCTTCCTCCAAGCCTATCCGTTAGAAGAAGAGGGTTTTTGCTCCTGAACGAGATAATGTTATCAAGGAAGAGGTCCAAAAGTTAACCACAATAGAATTTATTCGAGAAGTTTATTACCTAGATTGGTTAGCTAATGTAGTGATAGTCAAGAAGGCTAATGGCAAGTGGAGAATGTGTGTAGACTTCACTGAATTGAACAAGGCTTGCCCCAAGGATAGCTATCTGTTGCCATGCATTAACTAGTTGGTAGACTCAATTGTAGGTCATCAATTGCTAAGTTTCATGGACGCCTTCTCAGGTAATAATCAGATAAAGATGGATGAGGCAGATCAAGAGAAGACATCCCTCATCACCAGTCATGGCCTATTTTACTACAAAGTGATGCCCTTCGATCTGAAAAACGGGCAGCCTATCAGACACTGGTCAATCATATATTTCGTCCACAGATAGGACAAAATGTAGAAGTATACATGGATGACATGTTGGTGAAAAGCTTGGACGAGAAGAAACATTTGGACAACCTACAAGAGACCTTTGACATGCTTAGACGATATAACATGAAGCTAAATCCAAGCAAGTGTGCTTTCGGGGTTTCGTTAGGGAAGTTCTTAGGATTTATGGTTTCGCATAGAGGAATTGAAGCAAATCCTGATAAGATCCAAGCAATACTGAACATGGAGCCACCAAGAAATATCAAGGAAGTCCAGTCTCTCACTAGACGAGTTGCAGCCCTTAATAGTTTTTTTTCAAAAGCTACTGACAAATGTTTGTCATTTTTCAAGGTTCTCAAGAAGGCGTTTGAATGGATGGACGAGTGCCAGAAGGCCTTCTAAGATCTTAAAGTCTATCTTACAACGGCTCTCCTACTAATTCCGTCTATACTTAGCAATGTCCCCACATGCAGTAAGTTTGGCACTAATCAGGGAAGAAAGGAAGGTATAGAAGCCTGTTTATTATACAAGCTAAGCACTAAGGGGAGCAGAGGGACAATATTCTATGATGGAGAAGCTGACTTTTGCACTGATAACAGCTTCCAGGAAGTTAAGGCACTACTTCCAAGCTCATGTCATTAATGTCTTGACAGATCATCCATTAAAAAGCTAATGAACAAGTTGGAAGTCGTAGGACAACTGAACCAATGGGCTATAGAGCTAAGTGAGTTTGACATCAAGTATCAACTTAGAGGTGCAATAAAAGCTCAAGCTTTAGCAGATTTCATTGTAGAGTTCACTCCAAACCATGGCGATTTAGATAAGGTGGAGAAAGCTAGGAGATGGGTCATCTACATAGATGGTTTGTCCACACTATATACAGGTAGAATAAGAGTTATACTGAAATCCCCAGAAGGGGACAAGTTGAAGTATGCATCTCGTCTATAATACCAGACAACCAACAATGAAGTTGAGTATGAAGCCCTCCTTATGAGTCTGGAACTGGCTAAGTCCTTAGGGGCAGAGTCAATAGTCGTCCAATGAAACTCTCAGTTAATAATAAGTCAGGTGAATGGAACATGTGAAGCTAAAGAAGAACGGATGAAGAAGTATCTCAGCAAGGTGAAGCATTTTATTGAGAATTTAAGGAAGCCAGTTTTTTTTTCAAATTCCAAGGGAGGAAAACATGGAAGCAGATGCCTTAGCAAAGGCAGCATTAGCAGATGGGTCAGTGGACAAAGACTAGATGACCCCGATAGTAGCCTATCTAAGGGATGGAAGGCTTCTAGAAGAAAGAAATGAGGCTAGAAAGCTAAGGATTAGATCAGCTAAAGTATGTCCTTATAGACGAGGTATTGTATAAAAGAGGTTTCTCTCAGCCTTACCTAAGGTGTTTAGCTCCAGAAAAATCAAACTATGTATTGAGGGAAGTTCATGAAGGAGTATGCAAAAACCATTTAGAAGCAAGAGCTCTTGTCCATAAGGTCATCCGCGCAGGGTATTACTAGCCGATCATTCAAGCAGATGCTAAGGCCTATGTCAAGGTGTGTGATCAGTGTCAACGCTTCAGCAATGTCCTTAGACAACCATCGAAATACCTCACCCCGATGATGGCCCTTTAGCCTTTTGCACAATGGGGATTGGATATTTTGGATCCTTTTCCAATAGGAACCAGGCAGATGAAGTTTTTAGTAGTGGGGATTGATTACTTCACTAAATGGGTGGAAGCTGAACCCTTAGCAAATATCACAAAGTAGAATGTCAAGAACTTTGTCTAGAAGAGCATTGTATGCCGATTTAGGGTTGCTAGGGTACTGGTGTCAGATAATGGAAGGTAGCTCGATAACACACCCTTCAGAGATTTCTGTGAACAACTTGGGATAAAGAATCATTATTCCTCACCCTCCCACCTGCTAGCAAATGGAAAAACTAAAGTAGTAAACCGATCCTTGTTGAAGATCATCAGGACTCAACTTGAGGAGGCAAAGGGAGTATGGCCAGACGAGATACCAGGTATTCTATGGGCCTACAAGATGATTGTGAGGACCCCTACAGGAGAAACTCCATTCAAATTAGCCTATGGAAGCAAAGCAGTTATACCTGCAGAAGTACACATGGCTAACCACAAGGCGATGAAGTATCAGGACGAGGAAAATGAAGAAAAACTTCATCTAAACCTTGATCTAATAGGCGAGGTAAAGATGGATGCAGAATAGAGAACAACGAGGTATAAAAACCTCATGGCTAGACAATATGATGCAATGGTGAAACCCATGTGCTTCAACATTGGGGACCTCATCCTAAAAAGGGTCTCTTTAGCAACTAGAAACCCGACCCATGGAAAACTGGAGCCTAATTGGGAAGGACCCTACAGGGTTATCAATTGCAAAAGGCATGAATCATACTACTTGGAAGCCCTGAATGGACGAAAATTGGAGCACCCTTGGAATGTTGAGCATTTAAGAAAATATTATCAGTAAAGCATCAGCCTAGACGAGCATTATCCTGGATAAGCATCATAATGGACGAAGTTAAAGTTATGTGTTACTTTCTTATGTTTATTTGTGTTTATTGCTAGTACTCTATGTTTTTTGTACTTTAATTCCCTAAAAGTGCACTAGCCTCCAACTTGTGCATTGTCTATGGATGTAGTTATGATGGACGGAGTCATGAACTTAGTATGTTTGTACATAAGTATTTTCAATTCCCTTAAGGCACTAACTTTTAAGCATGTGTCACGCTTACGGACGATATTTATGTTGTGTAAATACAATTTGGATTTACAATGTATATAATGTTGTGTGAATTTCCAATTTTTATGTTGCTAAATTTCTCATTAAAACTAATCCACAAGAAAGCTAAAAGCCCAAGACGAGCAAAATATTTGGACGCAAGGATGCAACGTCTATAAGCTTTCCTTAAATAAGGTAAAAGCGAAGTAAAATAAACTTAAGGTTTATTCGTCTAACTAATGGAGGAGGTAAAGCGTGCATGCAAGAATATTTAAAATCCATGAATAAATGTCACCAGCTAAACAATCAATCTTTGGACGAGTAAATGCTTGAAACGTCTTGCCCAAAGATGAATAAAGAGCCGTCCACCCTATGGATGATTATTAATGCAAGCTATAAGTCAAACCTACGGAAAAAAAAGCTGGCAAAGGAAATTCTATTCATAGACGAGTTACACTTGTAAAATATATTGAATGGTAGAATCTTGAGCATGAGAAAGTTATCCTAACATGGATGAGCTAAATGCCTTCATAGGTGGACGGACCACACTTAAAATCATAGGATATAATATGGACAATGTAAAAAAAGGAAATTTGTTCATACACAAAATACAATATGTTCAATAGTAAATGAAGAATAAAGTTGGAAATAAACATTCATTCATAAAAGTCTAAAAAAGGGTAGACGGCCATTGTCCAAAAACTCTTATAAAGTTAGCCTAAAAAGGCAATTGTATTAGAACTTGCCTAAAAAACATGGACGAGTTAAATGTACTTAGACAAATTCAAATGGTCCAAAACAACGGACCTCATACTAAAAAAAAAAAAAAACCTATTACAAGAACTCGTTAGGCTCGTCTTGAGCAAGCAGGGTGGTGGCATCATCTTCAATATTAATATCCTTAGAGTTTGTTTGAAGGAGAGAGCTTGCAACACTAATGTTGAGCTGGATAGAGCTAAAGTCAACTTCGGGGAAGCGTTCAACAGCGTCTAAATGGAAGTCCTTAAAACTAGCAGCATAGTTCCTATCCAAAAGGATAGTGAACTTGTTAGACGCTTTGAATTCCTTCACAACATCTACCTGGGCTTTTTCAAGAAGGGCACGAAGCTCGTCGTTCCTCTTTTAAAGGTGGTCAAGACGGGTATCCTTCTCGACAGCATCAGCCTTAAGCTCCTCGATAAGGTTCTTCAACTCCTTCACCTCGTCCATGGCTTTGGCTGCTACCTCATCTTTACCTCTACAGTCTGCCTGCACCTCACTAATCTTTGCCTCTAGCCTTATTCTGCTTTGATCCATTTCAGTAGCCTGCCTGGATGCTGTTATGAACTTTGACATGGCCTGCATACACTATTGATTGAAGAAATTGGTTAAACAAGAGATGTGAAATATGACAAGATGAAATGAAAAAAAAATAATAATGAAAACATACCTTGAAGAGATCATGAACAGCAGAGTGTTCAAATTCTTTCAAGGACATGTCATAACATACAACCACGTCCTTGTCAATCATAGCCTTTTGAAACCTTTCCCAAGCAAGATCCTCTTCTAGAAGGTTGAGACAAGGTGGTTACCATAGGCTTGGACGGAATGACTCCAGCAGGGACAGATGAATCCAAATCATGAATTTGGATGGACAGTTGGTGGGAAGTAGGAGGGATAATAGAACCTAGCTTGACGACTCTAGACCCACCCATGTTTCGTCTTCTTATGTCCTTAATGACTAGGAAGGTCTCCCAAATCAATCATCTTGGAGAAAATTTTTCTTTTGTCTCTAGCAGAAGGACGAGGTTGAGATTGAGTCTCTAGCAGGGTCTCCCCATCCACCAAACCCTTTCCCTTATTTCTTTCATGGTTGCAATCCCTGTAAAGAAAAATGTTAGGGATTTGTTAAAACAAATAATAATAAATGAATAAAATTTAAGTAAAAACTTACATTTGCGGGTGGTAAACTCGTGGGCTAAAGCTTCAAGAGATGGTTCAGGTCCAAGTCCCCAAGTAGCAAGACGTTAGAGAGTAACCAAGGAATGAAAACTCCTCTTAGTGAATAGACGAGCCCTCTGGACTCGCTCGAGGTAAAATCTACTTAAAAAAGGTCGTCTAACAACTATAAAAATATAATAAAATAAAAGGAGGTTAGACAAGTATAAAAAAGATAGGAAAATATTGAGTAGAAAAGAAACGTACCTTCTGGACGAAGGTTCCTTATTTCTCCAATTTAGGGGGCGAATGGATCCCTGCCTACCTCAACAGGGTTACCAGCCAAAATAACAGAGACGAAGAAGAACTCCGTCTTCTAGTTTCTATCAGACGTAAGAAGGGATTTTATTAATCTATAATCTGTACCCCTGGACGAGAATTGATAAAAGCCTAGGGACTAATTATTTTCTGAGGGTTTATAATAGTAAAGGAACTCGTCCACAGTGAGAGGAAGGTCCCTTTCAAACACCTCCCTCCATAAAATTTGCATAGAGACGATCAGCCTCCATGCATTGGGATTAAGTTGGCACACTTCTAAACCTAGCTTGGTAAGTAATTCTCTAATGAAAGAATTGAGAGGCAAACTAAGCCCCCCTAAGAGATGAGCTTCATAAATACCTAGTCCAAAACGAGGGTCACAACACCACTCACTACGGACGGCTAACCTAGGGTTAAGGTCGTCCGAAATTTGGTACCAACTTCTAAGGGAAGTAAGTCTTTTTTCATTCGTCTTAGAAGGGACACCGATGGCACAACTATAAACGGTTTCAACCTCATCTTGGGTAGTGGACGAAGGAGCACTGGTGGAAGTACCAGCATGTGATCCCAAAGCAGCTCTCATCCTAAGCTCTTCTTGAAGAACCTCCAGAGGAACCCCAGGAACTCCAGACATATATTGTTCGTCCGTAGTGTTCCCTCCACTACTACTACTATCACTACTCCTACTACCACTATTACTACTAGAACCACTGTCACCAGTACTATCATGGTACTCGTCTATCTCCCTATTATCACTATTGATAGACGAGGATACTACAATCTCAAACATCTCAAGAAACTTAAAGGAAAACCTAAAGACAAAGATGAAGAAGATACCTGGCTCTAAACGAAGAAGGCCTAAAGATGCGAGAAACTTCTAGATGAGGTGTTGGACGACAAATGTCAGAAGGGAAAATATCAGAAAAGTGAAAGGGTAAGAGAGAGAATGTACATATTTATAGGCCCTAGAAGTGGGTCAGTGAAGTGAAGCGAACTAACTAGAAACTGACACGTGGCATATTCCTCGAAAAAAAAAATTGACGCAATAAGTCAATCAATAAGATTATGACATGTGGAGTAATCTAAAACGACAAAATTCAACCAAAGAAAAGGTGACATGTGGCATATCAATTGACCATTAAAATATCGACACGTGTCAAAAGCAAACAGTTCTACCACAGTGTCCAGGACGACCCTTGGACAAAGGGGGCAACTGATGGTGAACCAAAAATTAGACAATCTCCAGTTCGTCCATAGTGTCATCCAAGCCCAGAATGGGTAACTCAATATAAGAGTGTCATCCAAGTGTAAGAAGGTCATCCAGAGTGTAAGCACCTAGACGACCTCCCAACACTTAGAAATTATCAAAGTAAATTTTGTGTTCAAAAGCTTATAATTCGAACCACGTTCTATTATTCCAAGGTATGAGCAAAATCCTTGTTCATCGCTATAACTTCCCAATAAGTTCTTAATTTCAGATAGCAGTTGTAGAAGATAAGTCTGAACCTTCTAACTTCCATAGCAGTTGTGAAAATTAAGTCTAAACCTGCTAACTTCCATCCACGTTGAGGAACTTACCAAACAAGTAACCACTCTAAAGCTCACTATAAAAGGACTCATCCATATCAAATGAAGATAAGTTTTCACCACTCCTAAAGTTAGAATTTTTGAGTCCTAGGGAAAAAACTAACTTAAGCATCGGAGGGTTCTTGGTCGGTTCACCCTAGTCACCTTTGATCTTATGTCTTTCTTTTCAGGCCTTCCAAGCAATCACTAGCCCATTGAAGTCTGGAGCATTCAGCCTATTGATTTTCTGTGCATCATCATATGGCAATCGTGGCAACTCTTCACAAAGTCTACACAATTGGTCTCCATCTTGTTCTAATAGTACCCTATCTTCAAGATTTTCTTGGCTAACATTTTCCCATTCATGTGAGAACTACAAATCTCTTGATGGATTTCTTCCATGACCTTTTCAACTTCTTCTTTCATTAGACAACAGAGATGTGTACCATCATAGGATCTCTTATAGAGCTAACCTCTGCATAAGATGTATTGCATTGCCATCATCCTAATCAAATGACGTTCTTTCTTGTCGGAACCATCCGAATATACCCCTAACTCCAAGAATTTCTTGATGTTATAATACCAAGGAACCCCTTTCTCTTCTATACCCAAGACTGAAGCTTCGGCCCTCTCTTTGTGTACCATTCTATAACTTTGTTCAATTTCTAAAGTTCGTATCCATATTCATTCGAGTATTTCAACCATGGAAGCTAAAGTAGCCAAGGAATCTACAAATTGATTCTAAGCTCTAGGGATGACAGTATATTCAATCTTGTTAAAGGTTTTAGTCAAATCCTCTTAGTATTGCTGATAGGGCTTAATGTGCTCTTCCTTCACTTTCCATAAACTTTGTTCTTGAGCTATAACCAAAGTCAAATCTCCAAAGACCTTGGCCTCTTTCACCCCCAATTCTTGGAGAGCTTCCATGTCAGCAATATAAGCCTCATATTTTGCCATGTTATTGGTTGCCTTAAAGTTCAACTTAACTGCCAAAGGTATGTGAGATCCTTCAAGAGTGATCAAAAGTACACTTATCCTATTCTCATATTGGTTCACGACTCTATCGGAATACATCTTCCATGTCCCCAGCTTAATGTCCAAAATATCCTCATTCGAAAAATCTTCTTTACCACCCTTCCCTTCCATAGCACAAAAATCTGATATGATACTCCCTTTGATAGTTTTTCTTGCCACATACTTTAAATCGAATTCTACTAATAGGATCAACCACCTCGACAGTCTTCTACTCAAAGCAGGCATCTCAATCAAGTACTTCAATGGAACCATCCTGGCTACTTCCCATACTTGGAAGGGTAGAATAATGTGTCTCAACTTCTATACAGCCTATACAAGATCAAAGCATGATCTTTCTATGGGTGTGTATTTAGTCTCATAATTATGGAACATTTTGCTCAAATAGTATACAGCTCTTTCATTCTTGTCATCGTCCTCTTATGCAAGCATACTTCCCACTGCATCTTCTAGAATAGAGAGATAAAGTAGTAATGGTTTTCCGTGCATTGGGGGTACCAAAATAGGTGGATGGAGGAGATATTCCTTAATGAGCTCAAAAGCTTTCTGACATTCATCATAACATTCATGAGGTTCGTTCTTTCTTGAAAGCTTAAAGATGGGCTGACAAGTGGAAGTAAGTTTGGCAATGAAATGGCTGATGTATTGTAATCGGCCCAAAAATCCCCTTATCTCCTTCTCGCTCTTAGGTGGAGGTATTTCTAATATGGCTTTGATGGGTCAATTTCTATCCCCCTATCACTTACCAAAAAGCCTAACAACTTCCCTGCGGTTACCCTAAAGGTGCATTTTTGCTAGTTCAATCTTAGTCTAAACTTTTTAATCCTCTCGAAGAACTTCGTCAAGTTAATGATGTGACCCTCTCTCTCCTTGGATTTTATGATCATGTCATCAACATACAATTCTTCCTCAGTGTGCATCATATCATGTAATTGTTAGGATATGTGCCCTTAAATTCTATTGTATGATGCTATGTATGATATTATGTATGACATTATGTGAGAAATGATGTATGACTTAATATTGTGTTTAATAAAGTTGTTTTATTCTTATCTAAAGTAATGGTAACATGAATATTCGGACATTATCAAATAGTCCATGAGATGCATAGTATGTGATTTATGTAAAAAGTCACAGAAGATATAAATCACAAGTTCTTTGTAAACTCAGAATTTTGGTTTGTAGTCGATGATGAAATTGGACATTTCATCTGCGAAGACTATAACATATCAACTAAGATGATTTGTCTTGATCATGGAAGTGGAGACTTCTAGTTGGTATGTTGATATGTTTTAAGAGTTAAGACATATTGAACTGGACCGCTGTGAGACTTATTATTCTTCTAACGACTGTCAAATGAATAATAAATATCACGACTTCTATTTGCATGAACTCTTAATCCTGAGAGAATAATGGACCTGATCATGAAGTGTAGGTTGCTTTGATATATCAGGAGTGAGATCTAAAGTAACGGTCAAAACCTCAGTATGTTGGGCAGCCACATTTAGTGTTGATGGAACATATATTCTCAAGATGGAATTCATAGTCTCTTAACGGAGATATAAAATATTCCCTTAAGATAAGTTTAATGGGTTCAGTTATTCCTAACCACTTTAGTAAGACTAAAGTATATATTTATGAAATTGGATTTTATAAATATATGGTGAATAACTCAAAAGGATTAAACCGGGTACTCAAGGATTAAGATGTAGTAATTTACAAAGTGGCAGTCTATATTCATGACTTTGTATTACTACGAATATTTTATGAAGGGGTTGCATGTATAATAAAGTCTTGGGATATAATTTAATAATAAGACCTAGAGTGCAATTATATTTATATAGTGGTATTAAATATAATTAATGGTAACTTTGAGCTTGTCAAGAGTTGATAGAAAAGCCCAAGGCCCATTGGAGCTAGTGTCTTATTGGCCCCTTTTGGTCCCACTCCAAGCCACACACTAAAGCCCAATTGGAAAGGCCCAATAGGCCGGCCCAATTAGATAATCAGTTGGTTATAAAAGGAGAAACATACAGAATTTTTTCATAAGAAAAAGAGAGACATCATTGCGAAGTGGTGTGTATGGTTGAGTGAAGCCACTCAATATTCTCCTTTAGAAACTGATTGAGAGACCACACTTCTTGGGCACAAAGTGGAATTGGAGTGAAGATTGAAAGTGTTCCCAAGCATTTCGAATCTTTTGTTTTGAATTTCACTGCACCAAGGTACACAATCTCGTTCTTGAATTCTGAAATTTACATAGTGCATGTTATCAATCATGAATGAAATAGATTCATTTGTTTGCTTCCGCTATGTGTTTTGTATGAGATACAAAACCAGATTATCCTTCAGTAATAAGGCTGTGACCATTCTTTGATAAGTTGCACCCGCATTCTTGAGCCCGAATAGGATTATAGTGTAACAATAAATTCCCCATTCTATGGTGAAGGTAGTCTTGGTCATATCCCTAGGAGCCATCTTGATTTGGTTATATCTCGAAAACCATCCATAAAAGACATCAAGGCACTACTAGCTATGTGAACCACTAAAACATCTATGTGAGGAAGGGGGAAATCATCCTTAGGGCAAGCCTTGTTCAAATCCCAAAAATCCATGCACATTCTTACCTTCTCATCTTTCTTGGGTAAGGGCACAACATTGGCTTTTTATTTGGCTTGGTGCACGGGTTTGATGAACCCTACCTTTAATTGCTTGGTGACCTTTCCTTTGATCTTTAGAAGCTATTCGGTTCTCATACGCCTCAACTTTTGCTTGATGGGTACCATGTGAACATGTGTCAATGTGGTGCTGGGCTATCTCGAGATCAATATCAAGCATATCTTCGTAGGACCATGCAAACACCTCTTGAAATTTTGAGAGCAACTCTTTGAGATATTTTCTTTCTTTTTCATTTAGTGTTGAGCCAATTGTAATTAAGCGTGGATTCTCATCATTGCCCAAATTAAGAGTTTCAAAAGCTAGTTCCATAGGCTCAATTTTCTTTTCCAATTTTTTATTAATTTCATTTTCAAATTCATTAGAATCATGTGAGTGTAGAATTTTAATATTATGGAACACATTAAAATAGGCCAAATCAGAATTCTTCTTATTAAAACTGCTGAATAGTACATAGGGACTTACATTACAAACTTTCTTTACCACATTTTTAGAAAAATCCAACCCAAGTCCAATTATTAAGTTGCCTTATAGCAAGCACGATGAAGGCAGAAGGATCACTTGGTTCCTCGTTGGTGATGGCGAATACGTCCCCCTCCATCTTCAACATAGTCTCCATTGATTCAACATCCATGTAGTCCATCCAATCGACTTTCTCTTGAACTTCCTTGATCACCACTGTAGGCTTCTCCTTGAAGGTAAGCTTCTCATTGAAGAATATCCCCCAACTAGGATAGACTTTTCTATCCTTACCTACCCAAAGTTTAGGAAAGCCACAAAAAGGGAAGTCTCCCCATTCTTTCATAAGGTTTCCATTAAGGGTACCAAGGTTCTTCTTGATTCCATCGCAACCTTCAAAGAATCCCAAACCTTTCTTGGTCAGTTGAGTCTTGAAATTTGGGGAATTCAACCACCCCTTTTCCTTCTTTTCTAAGACCCATACCAGGCATATACCCCATGTTCTTCATTATTGAAATCACCTCATCGCTACAATATGAGAGCAAATCCATAGCATACCTTTCATCCTTCAATCCATAATCAACTATGTTTACAAACTTAAAGCCACTCATTTAGAGCTCACTTCCTCCTTCCTTAATTCCACAAATCGGTGCTAGGATCTCTCCATCACTAAGCACTAAGGCAATCCCTCCCTTCCATGGGATCTTTATCTTTTTGTGTAGAGAAGAGGTAATAGCCAATAGGATGAAGCCATGCCCTTCCTAAGAGAAGATCGCAGTTAGGAGTGATATCCATGAAGTGGAATTCCACAATTGTCTCCAATGGACCAACCTCGCAAGGAGCTTTGAAAGTCCCCATAACCTTCCTTAAAGTATTGTCATATGCCCCAACAATCAAAGGAAAGGGTATGATGGTCTTCACATCCAAGTGAAAGGTAAGGGCAGTCCTAAAAAGACATACATTCAATGCTTATGCATTATCAATCAATACCATAGGAACCTTAGCCCATGCATTCAATGGTGATTTGTAAAGGTCTAGTGTGAGTGGCCCTTTTGGAAGGAAGTTCCTTATTGGAAAAGGCAAGAAGAGGATGAGATAGGGTCTCAACTCCCATGAGAAATAGTACTTCTTGTGGTGTACTTTCTACGGGCATCTCCTTCCCATTTAAAGCATCTAAGAGAGCATTACGATACTTGTGAGAAGCCATGAGCTTGAGTTTTCTTCAATTGAGTCAAAACTCGATCTTCTTCCTCTTTCTCTTCTTTCCCATTAGGTTCTATGGGCTTAGACCCTCCTCCTATGTCCTTACCAAGATGATCCTTCTCTAAAAATGATGGTTTGTAGTGTTTCCCACTCCTAGAATATTGGCCACACTGTCTTCCATAACTCTTTTCTTTAGCTCGGTCATTCCTTTGGGAAGTATCCCCCACATAGCCACCACATTCTTTAGAATCTCATCTTCTTCATCCCATATTCCTTGGACTTCCACGGCAACAACTTCCGTGGATTCTATCAACTTTGAGCAATCCCATTCGATCTCATCTATTTACACCCAATTCTGATATGGAGGAGGAGCTCTATGATAATCAAGCAAAGGGTTCTTCCTAATGAGAAGTTTGGTAATAATGTTGGAATTTGGAAGGGTTCCATTGTCTATGAGATCTTGTGTTTAATGTTTGAGGCGGAAGTAAATGTTGGTTTTATAACCAGGCTTCTGGTGGTAGTGACGGTTCTAAGTAAGAGGCACAGGACTAGGCATACGTGTGGGATCTAGAGTTTTGATGAATCCTTTGGAAGTCAAATTTTCATATGCTTGGGCAAGGGTCATTCCTAGGTCTAAAAATTCTCAACGGTCTTTCTTTGTAAAGTCTGGGTAGGCTAAGGTTTGTTGAGGTATGATGACACTTACATTCATAGGATTAGGTGCTTTAGAGGTAGTTGCTCCTCCTCAATATGTATTCTTGATAGGAGGTTTGCGATCCCTTCTCCAATTGTCCATTTTTGATGGCATCCTCTATCCTAGTTCCACAATCACACAACTCTCCAAAAGAACTAATAGGCAATGACAAGAGCCTACTATTATATGCCGGAAGCAAATTCTTGATAATCATGTTGATTTGATCTTTCTCATTTGGCCTATTAACCATCCTAGATGTCTTTCCCTTCCACCTTGTCATGTTTTCGGAGAATGTTTCTCCACCTCCAAATCTCTTAAGTCACATCAATCATAGCTCATTCCACACCTTAGACTTGCTAGGATCCAAACTATAGTACCATCTTGATGCACCTTCCATGAGTGAAAGAGGAAATGCATGCAAAGTTTGCTTCTCATCCAACCCCTTTATTTCAACAATGCTTAGGTACCTCCTAACATGTTGCTTTGTGTCTCCAATTCCTTCAAAATTTTCTGCATTAGAAATAATGAACTTTGGAAGTAGTGCTATAGGAGTTTTAGAGCTTATGCCCCCCATGTTGAAGGGACAATCATCCATCCCTTGGGCCTTGCAAAAAGCTAGTTGCATTTTCTCCATCTTCTGCCTCGTGGCTATGGTTTCTACTGTGAGTTTTTAAATTGCTTGTTCCTTTCATAATCACCTTTGTCCCTTTCATCCCAATCTTCCACTTTTTCATCATCGAGAACCTCTACATGTGGGGTCCTTTTCAACTTGGCTTCTTCTAGCTTGGTGAGGCGACTTCCCATCTTTTTGAGAATGTCGCTTTGTTCTTTCATTGCCTTGAAAATATTTTATGCGACTTCATTGCTAATTTGAGCGGCCATTGTTGCTTGAGATGATTCCCCTACTTGGAACACTTCTTGATGTGTGTCCTCAATCTTGACCAAACGCCTTCCATGCTTTTCTCGAATCCAAATTGGATTGGGGATGCTTTTTCTTGACTTTGGTGGTGCAATGGTGCTTGAAAAGAAATCCAATTTTCATTAAGCTCATGTCCCAAATAAAAGGTTCCTTTTAGATTTTTAGATGTTCGTAGAAAATCTTTATGTTTAATTTAATGAAGGCCCAATTACAAAATCACTCTCTTTCCTCTCATGAACCTTGCCTCTTGTTTCATTAGACTTTGGTCTATTTACAATAATGCTCTCATCTTACTTTCATGGGCTTCTCTTTCATTTCATTACCATCATTTTTTGAAGTAACCTTTTAGCTAGGATATATTGTAGCCTTCCTCTCAAGGTCCATGAAGTTCTCATCATTTTGGGCCTAGGCATACATGTTAGGATATGTGCCCTTAAATCCTATTGTATGATGCTATGTATGATATTATGTATGACATTATGTGAGAAATGATGTATGACTTAATATTGTGTTTAATAAAGTTGTTTTATTCTTATCTAAAATAATGGTAACATGAATATTCGGACATTATCAAATAGTCCATGAGATGCATAGTATGTGATTTATGTGATTTAGTCACAGAAGATATAGATCACAAGTTCTTTGTAAACTCAGAATTTTGGTTCGTAATCGGTGATAAAATTGAGCATTTCATCTGCGAAGACTATAACATATTAACTACGATGATTTGTCTTGATCATGGAAGTGGTGACTTCTAGTTAATATGTTGATATGTTTTAAGAGTTAAGACATATTGAACTGGACCGCTGTGAGATTTATTATTCTCCTAAATGACTGTCAATTGAATAATAAATCTCACGACTTGTATTCACATGAACTCTTAATCCTGAGAGAATAATGGACCTGATCATGAAATGTAGGTTGCTTTGATATATCAGGAGTGAGATCTAAAGTAATGGTCAAAACCTCAGTATGTTGGACAGCCACATTTAGTGTTGATGGAACATATATTCTCAAGATGGAATTCATAGTCTCTTAACGGAGATATAAAATATTCCCTTGAGATAAGTTTAATGGGTACAGTTATTCAGAGAGTTAGGCCTAACCACTTTAGTAAGACTAAAGTATATATTTATGAAATTGAATTTTATAAATATATGGTGAATAACTCAAAAGGATTAAACCGGGTACTCAAGGATTAAGATGTAGTAATTTACAAAGTGGCAGTCTATATTCATGACTTTGTATTGCTATGAATATTTTATGAAAGGGTTGCATGTATAATAAAGTCTTGGGATATAATTTATTAATGAGGCCTAGAGTGCAATTATATATATATATATAGTGGTATTAAATATAATTAATGGTAACTTTGGACTTGTCAAGAGTTGACAGAAAAGCCCGAGGCCCATTGGAGCTAGTGTCTTATTTGTTCCCTTTTGGTCCCACTCCAAGCCACACACTAAAGTCCAATTGGGAAGGCCCAAAAGGCTAGCCCAATTAGATAATCAGTTATGTGGAGAGAAACATACAGAATTTTATATAGAATGAAATAGTTTGTATGTTTAATAAGATAAAAATATGATATAAGGAAGAGACACTCTTTCATATATTCTCTCTAGAAAACATAGAACTGATTGAGAGACCACACATCTTGGGCATCAAGTGGAATTGGAGTGAAGATTGAAAGTCTTCCCGAGTACTTCTTCATTCGGTTTTGAATTTCACCGCAGCAAGGTACACTCTCTTGTTCTTATATTCTAAAACCTACATAGTACATGTTATCAATTGCGAATGAAGTAGATTCGTTTATTTTCCACTGCGTATGTTTTGTATGCGATGCAAACATATATATTTCCTAACAATACAGACCCAAGATTAGGGAAATTCATAGTGACTTTGTAGGATTTTGGATACTAAGTCCATAGCATACTTGTTATCTTAAGCCCAAAGTCCTTTTTTTCAAAGAGGCTTTTTGATTTGGGCCTATGATAGCAATTAGACTATAGCCTTATAAACCTTTCAAGTTAAATTATATTTCTGGATTTAGGGATAAGCCTCTTACATGTGAGAACTTCTTTTC
Source organism: Lithocarpus polystachyus (assembly GCA_033629205.1). NCBI lineage: Eukaryota > Viridiplantae > Streptophyta > Magnoliopsida > Fagales > Fagaceae > Lithocarpus > Lithocarpus polystachyus. The sequence goes on along the minus strand of CM066170.1, from coordinate 44,502,500 downwards.
TTTTATCCCAATTGTCTTCAGGTATGCCATAACTTTTGGCTTATACTGCCATTTTTACATCTTTTATTTGTCCTTTAAAATTAGGTAATCACAAGATATATGGTTGAACAAACAAGAGATATATAAAAGGTCTCCTCTTTTGATAGGATCCAGGATCTCTCTAAGTGTGGGTAAGCTCCTTAGGGCTAAAGGGATAGATAAGTAGGTCACTCGCAACTAGGTGGGCCATGATTTGAACCAATGGCCTAAGTGGACCTTTGTGGATTGATGGCAAACTTTTAACGTACACAAAGCCCATTATTGGTAATGGCACCGATTATGAGTTAGTGGGATGAACTTCGAAAAACTTAGGCCGGAATGGAGCCTTCCATCTTCCCATTCATCACCAACAAAGGTAAAGGGACAATAGACCAAGTGAATGTGTGCAAACAAGTATTGAATAAGCCTTTATTAAGGTTAAGACATAGGACACATAGGAATTAAACTCACAATCCCTAGTGGAGTCACCATTGTGGACACAACGGGGGGAGTTGCCACCTAGTTTTTGCAATGGTCTAGGAACCGTATATATAGCATCCTCTTGAGAAAGGACCATTAATCTTACTATCAGAGATATGTTTTTGGAGTTAAAGTATAATCTTGGGAAGGTGTTAGGCACCTAAAAGTGCCCAACCCTAGGGTTGGCTTTCTCTCATTATGTCTTATGTCTTAACCCTATTAAAGGCACATTCAATATTGCATTCTAACTCACACACACACACACTAACATACATCTAAGCATACAACATGGCATCAATCATCCCAAAAAGACCTAATCATTCATCTATCATGGCATACCCTAACATACATCTTTCATGGCATCTCCTAACATTCATCTAGCATACAGTCATATCAACCTAGCATTCATCTAGTATGGCATAACATAAACCCTAGTATGTTACTATCATACGTGGCATCTCAAATCAACCTAGCATCCATCTAACACCATGTCATCATATCATATCCAAGGCAATAAATAATAAATCAAGGCAGACACGTAAGCATTGAAAGATCTAAATAACATGTGATTAAATGTAACTCACCCAAAAAAACATGTTTACGTCTATCATTAAACAAGATCATATTCAAAAATGCATGTTCATGTGAATGCACGACTTACCTTACTTACCTTACAGCATCTCAGCACCTATGACATCATGCATGAACATGTAGACGTATGTTCATGGCATCAAAACAAGAAAAAACAAGATAAATCCTAACTTAACATTTGAAAAGCAAACAAACAAGCATGTGAAATGGAAGCTCAAAACCATGAATATATAATATAAAAAAAAGGTCTAAAACAGAAGCATTACATGTGAAATCAGAAATAAAATCTAAAAAATTATGGTTAAAGTTTGTAGGCAGGATCATGCGCACACATGAACAAGTCTGCGTCCACATAATCAAGCCTACGCATGCAACTAGGATTATGCACACATGTGATTCAACCCAGAAACCCTAGCAACCCAAAAAATAGAGCAGAGCTTCTAAACAAGAATCCTAACAACCTAATATGCTTTAAAACATAAAAACTACCTAAACCTAAACTATATAAACATATTAAAACATATAAGAACAAAAAAAAAAAAAAAAAGCAAACAGAAAGATTAAAGTACAAAAAGAAAAGAAAAGAAAAAGAAAGTTTAGACTAATACCTCATACACAAAAGCTCTTCAAGCTTGATTTTTTACCATTCCCCTTAGTCAGATCCATTCACAATCAATAAGAAACGTGATTAATAATCTTAAACTCAAAGATCGAGGCTAGAAATGGCCCTAATCAAAAGAAAATTGACTTGAGGATGTCTTGTGAAAAACTCCCTCTTTGATTCATTATTTCTAGTGAATTTTAGTGTTTTCCCTTAGGATTTTTGTCTGTTTCGAAAAGGTACCATGTATGGCTATTTATATTGTGAAAATTAAGGTTTGGAATGGCTCCCAAATGATGTGGGATTCATTCCAAACCTCAGCATTAATGCAGAAAACTTGTCTTTCATAGTTTCTGGAACCCTATATGCATGCACAGGATCGTACCTGCATGCGCATGCATTATGGCTATGTGCACATACAGAGGGCTTCCTTGGCCTTATTTTTTCAAAAATAGGTATATTTTCTCATTAAAAGTTATATCTTTCATTTTAACATTTCTCAAGTCAATTTAACATCTGATTGGGTCCTAAACCAACCTTAGGTCTTAGAATTTCAACATCATTGGGGAACAGGGGCCCAAGTCGTAAAGGGTATAAAATACGGTGTCTACAGTCATTAATCTCTTCATCCTCCTCCATGATCGTATTGGAAACTTTTTCTCACGGGTGTGGTTTAACTGAACACGATCTCACTAAGCAGATGCTCCTCCCTTCAATTTGTTGTTGGGAAAACATCATGTTTGTATTGAATACAAAACATACGCAGCGGAAAATAAACGGATCTACTTCATTCGCAATTGATAACATTCACTATGTAAGTTTCAGAATATAAGAACAAGAGAGTGTACCTTGATGCGGTGAATTTCAAAACCGAATGAAGAAGTACTCGGGAATACTTTCAATCTTCACTCCAATTCCACTCGATGCCCAAGATGTGTGGTCTCTCAATCAGTTCTATGTTTCTAGAGAGAATATGAAAGAGTGTCTCTCTTCCTTATTTTCATTACCTTACACATACAAACCATTTCATTCAATATAAAATTCTGTATGTTTCTCTCCACATAACTGATTATCTAATTGGGCTAGCCTTTTGGGCCTTCCCAATTGGGCTTTTGTGTGTGGCTTGGAGTGGGACCAAAAGGGAACAAATAAGACACTAGCTCCAATGGGCCTTGGGCTTTTCCGTCAACTCTTGACAAGTCCAAAGTTACCATTAATTATATTTAATACCACTATATAAATATAATTGCACTCTAGGCCTCATTAATAAATTATATCCCAAGACTTTATCATACATGCAACCCCTTCATAAAATATTCGTAGTAACACAAAGTCATAAATATAGACTGCCACTTTGTGAATTACTACATCTTAATCCTTGAGTACCCGGTTTAATCCTTATGAGTTATTCACCATATATTTATGAAATCCAATTTCATAAATATATACTTTAGTCTTACTAAAGTGGTTAGGCCTAACTCTCTGAATAACTGTACCCATTAAACTTATCTCAAGGGAATATTTTATATCTCCGTTAAGAGACTATGAATTCCATCTTGAGAATATATGTTCCATCAACACTAAATGTGGCTGCCCAACATACTGAGGTTTTGACCGTTACTTTAGATCTCACTCCTGATATATCAAAGCAACCTACATTTCATGATCAGGTCCATTATTCTCTCAGGATTAAGAGTTCATGTGAATACAAGTCGTGAGATTTATTATTCAATTGACAGTCCTTAGGAGAATAATAAATCTCACAGCGGTCCAGTTCAATATGTCTTAACTCTTAAAACATATCAACATATTAACTAGAAGTCACCACTTCCATGATCAAGACAAATCATCGTAGTTAATATGTTATAGTCTTCGCAGATGAAATGCCCAATTTCATCACCGACTACGAACCAAAATTCTGAGTTTACAAAGAACTTGTGATCTATATCTTCTGTGACTAAATCACATAAATCACATACTATGCATCTCATGGACTATTTGATAATGTCCGTATATTCATGTTACCATTATTCTAGATAAGAATAAAACAACTTTATTAAACACAATATTAAGTCATACATCATTTCTCATATAATGTCATACATAATATCATACATAGCATCATACAATAGGATTTAAGGGCACATATCCTAACATTTGTATGCCACCAAACACGCCTGTTTATCATCTAGAGTACCCATATAATCGAAAAACTTCTCCACCTCACTGACCCAATCTAGATACTATCCAATGGAGATATTACCATTAAAGGATGGTAACTCTACTTTCATTTAATAGTCCCTCTGCTCCTAATAATCTCAACCATTATCCGTCACAAGACCACGATGATTCCCAAGGACTCCTTCTATGTAATCTTCGTCCTCACTGTTCTCTTCGTTGTAGTTCTACTGTCTATTCCGATTTGGACCGCAATGGGGAGGGCCAAGCACTCAGTTATCACGTCGCTCTTCGCTTCTCGAATCCGGTCCAAATTCTATCAGGTTGAATCACAAAACTATTGATTTTCATCACAAAAATCAAGGAACTCAGCCTTAGTGAGGACAAGGTTGTTAATGTCGTCACTGTGGACACAACGGAAATATGGAGTCACCACCTAGTTATATGGTCTAGGAACCATGAATATAGCGTCCTTTCGAGAAAGGACTTTTGATCTTACTACTAGAGTTTGGGTTTAGAGTTTAGGTTCGTTCTTGGGAAGGTGTTAGGCACCCAAGATCACCCAACCCTACGGTTGGCCTACCATCATTGTGTCCTATATCTTAACCTCATTAAAAACATACTCAACACTTGTATCTATACTCACACACACACTAGCATACATCTAAGCAAACAATCATGGCATCATTCATCCCAAAACACATATCTATCTACCCTTAAACAAAAGAGAGCCAAACACAAAAGAAACCCTAGCATTCATCTAACATATGAATACCCTATCATATATCTAAAACAGGGCAGCAACTTGCACATGGTAGCAAATCATATCATCATAGCAAGGAAAACATATTACAAAATCCTAATCATACACCTAAGCATGTTCCATCATAAAGTAAAACACTAACACAAATGCATGAATATTGCTAATGCATGAATATTGACTTACCCTTTACTTACCTCTCAGTAGCACAACACCTATGACATCAATGCATGAACATGTGAATAAATGACATTAAAACTAAGAAACCCTAATCTAAACCCCAATCTAAACATGTGATAGCAAACGAGCATGTTAAAAGGTGAACAAGCAATTATAGGGCTTAAAAACATATGAAAAAGAGGCTACACAGATCAAACATGTGAATGCAAAAACAAAACAAACAAAAATTAGGGTTTCTGGGTAACGGCATCACGCATGTTAGAATAGGTCTGTGTACACACGAGTTCAGCTTGTGTGCGAGGGCTAGATCATGCGTACGCAGATCTTTACCTAAAAACCTAATTAACAAATAAATAGAGTAGAAGCCTAACAAAAAAAGAAAACGTAAACCTAGCAACCTAACATGCTTAAAGACATAAAGAAAGCCTAAAACTAACCTAAAAAAGCATGTATAAACATAAACTAAATGAAGAAACAGATTAAAGAAATGATTAAAGGCAAAAAAGGGAAAAAGAAAAGTTCAAAAAAATACCTTAAGCAAAAGCTCCTAGGCTTAATTTTTGACCATTTCCCTCAGTCAAATCTATCAGAATTCAATAAAATAGAGATTAGCAATCTTAAACTCAAAGGATTGGGGCCAGAAAAGGTCCCAATTAAATAAAAAATTACTTAAGGGTGTTTTGTGAAAAGCTCCCTTTTGATTCAATAGAAGCACTTGGTTACAAAAACCAATGGCATACAAAATGCAGTAGCTTCTCACAGAGAAAATAAATCTCTTGGTCTTTGTATCCATATGTGACGGCTCTTAAAATAAGCCTAATATATGTCTAGGTTGTGTAAAAAGAAACCCTAAACAAATACATAAGCTTGGGTCGATTTCAGACTTGGAAATTTCAAAATCGTAAGTCTTGACAATGTGTCGAGCCATCTATCGAGTTTCATATTAAGTTTCGACAAATAGCTCGACAAATGATTGCTATCAAGATTTAATGAACAACTTTTTTCACTTGTTTCTTAAACCAATCTTCATGACTTTTAATACAAACACTTGATATGCTTGAACAACATATTTCTTGATGTATTAAACCCAACTTAGATCTACCAAATTACAAGTAAAGTGCATCTTGTCAAAGGACTAGCTAATTACATAAAATATGACCCTATCAGAATTGATTCGATTAGTAGACTTTTAACAAATATTAAGTTGACTATTTTGATTATGTGGATGTAATTGGTTTAATTTTTTTTTTTAAATAGCATTGGATAATTTAGCAAGTTAAACTATTTTGCAATATTTGATAGATGCATATATTTTGAAGTACTTTATATAGTTATGTAGATGGTTATATTTTGATTAATTGTGGATGGTTATGTAGATTATTCTATAAATATATATATATATATATATATATATATTGGATGGTTTTTTTTATTGATTTTTTAAAAATTGTTTGTGAACATGTTTGAAATAAAATTGGGATGCAAAATGAGAAGTATTGCAAGCAAGCAAATAAGTATCAAAAACCAGCAACTTTCAAGGAAGGTGACTTGGTTTGGATTCATCTTAGGAAGGAAAGATTTCCCTCTAAAATATCTTCTAAGTTCTAAGTTGTAGCCTCGAGTTGATGGGCCTTTCAAGGTGCTGCAATGGATTGGTGAGAACGTTTACAAGATTGAGCTACCAAGGGATTAAGGTATTTCAACAACCATCAAAGCTTCTGATCTTTCTCCTTTCTATGAAGATCAAGAAGACCATGTGGACATCGAGGCAAGTCCTTTTCAACCAAGGGAGTTTGGCATTGGAGTGTCCCAAGTTCCAACAAAACCAATTTGATGCTAAGTCTAACCCAGATTTTTTTCTTCAAGTCCAGAAGTGCAGCCAATTATTTTGAACATTTTTCCTCCAAAAATATCATTAAGAATTTATTGTTTCCAAATAAGTCAATTAACCTTAATTAGTAATTCCTAGGGAATTATCAGACTTTATGTTTTAATTTTACTAGGCAGACAAGTCTTTTATTGTGTTTCTAGTTCCTGAGTCAAGTCTGACTTTGGCCTTGCAAAATTTAATGTTTTAATTACTATTTTCATTCTCCTATGCTTAAAAAGTTTTTCTAAGCTTTATATAAGTCTTTTTACATAATTAAATAAAATTAGAGTGTATTTTCAAATTATATTGCCTTTGTGCTTCAGAAGATGGATTTCTTCTTTTAAATTTTTATTCCATTGGTGGATTCCTTGGGTTATGAGTTAGGGTTTTGTATCTCTTTTAGTGGTGTTTCGGTATCTCATAGAGTAGTGAGTCATTTATCTCCTTTATTTATTAAGTGTTTGGTTCAATCTATCATTTTATATTATATTCCAGCCATCCACCATTCAAATATTGAATCAGTTTGGGTTTTCCCTTTCTATTCTGGCATTTTTATCATCTATATTTTTGGGCAAGATTAGCAAGATCGGATCCATATAGGTTTGTTCTTGTCTTTTATGTTTAAACATAACATAAATGAATTTCATAAACATAAAAGAATTTATAAACACATGTTAATTAAAGTACATTAAAACATCATTTATAAAATAATAATTTCATTTATGTTTAAAATGTGTTATATTCTAATTAACAAGTTGTAATAGTATAAACATATTATGTTAACATATACCCTTGAGAAAGTGTATTTTTTTATAATGTATTTTTTTTATTTGAGTTTTCATAATGTTATTTGGATTAGTGCCTTTAAATCCTATTGTATGATGCTATATATGATATTAAGTAAGATATTATGTATGACATTATGTATGACTTAATATTGTGATTAATAAAGTTGATTTATTATTATCTAAAATAATGGTAACATGAATATTCGGACATTATCATATAGTCCACGAGATGCATAATATAAGATTTATGTGATTTAGTCACTGAAGATATAAGTCACAAGTTCTTTGTAAACTCAAAATTTTAGTTCGTAGTCGGTGATGAAATTGGGCATTTCATTTGCAAAGACTATAACATATTCACTAAGATAATTTGTCTTGATCATAGAAGTGGAGACTTCTAGTTGATATGTTGATATATTTTAAGAGTTAAGACATATTGAACTGGACCGCTGTGAGATTTATTATTCTCCTAACGACTGTCAAATGAATAATAAATCTCACGACTTATATTTACATGAATTCTTAATCCTGAGAGAATAATGGACCTGATTATGAAGTGTAGGTTACTTTGATATATCAGGAGTGAGATCTAAAGTAATGGTCAAAACTTCAGTATGTTGGGCAGCCACATTTAGTGTTGATGGAATATATATTCTCAAGATGGAATTCATAGTCTCTTAACGGAGATACAAAATATTCCCTTGAGATAAGTTTAATGGGTTTGTTATTAAGAATGTTAGGCCTAACAACTTTAGTAAATAGTTACTAAAGTATATATTTATGAAATTGGATTTCATAAATATATGATCAATAACTTAAAGGATTAAATCGGATACTCAAGGATTAAGATGTAGTAATTTATAAAGTGACAGTCTACTTTCATGACTTTGTATTACTACAAATATATTATGAAGGGGTTGCATGTACAATAAAGTCTTGAGATATAATTTATTAATAAGGCCTAGAGTGCAATTATGTTTATATAGTGGTATTAAATATAATTAATGATAACTTTGGACTTGTCAAGAGTTGACAGAAAAGCCCAAGGCCCATTGGAGCTAGTGTCTTATTTGTTTCCTTTTGGTCCCACTCCAAGCCACATACTAGAGCCTAATTGGAAAGGCCCAAAAGGCTAGCCCAATTAGATAATCAGTTATAAGGAGAGACATCTTCATGCAATGGTATGCATGAGAGTGTTAGACACTCTCTCATTCTCTCTAAAATAAACACATATAACTGATTGAGAGACCACACATCTTGGGCACAAGTGGAATTGGAGTGAAGATTAAAAGTGTTTCCGAGTACTTAGTATCTTCGGTTTTGAAATTCACTGCACCAAGGTACACTCTCTTGATTCTATATTCTGAAACTTATATAATGCATATTATCAGTTGCGAATGAAGTATATCCATTAATTTTCTGCTGCGTATGTTTTGTATGTGATACAAACATGTTTTTCCATCAAATGTACGTAAAAAAAAAAAAAAAAAAATTTCTAGATGCTCATATAATTGATATTCTACTTAAATACATTTACACAATAATAGAAATGACCTATAGTATTTCATTTAATGATGAATTTCTAAAATAGTTGCCTTAACTTCAGTCATACAAATTAGCAGTCATTCAGTTCAAATAAAAAAGCGATGCAAAGTGAAAGGTTTCTCTACAGAAAAGAAGTTGAGCTCTAGCTTCTCAAGTGCAGTAGAATTTTTTGTCCCTTCTTGAAGAAAGTGTTGATTGTCTCCGTGGATTAACTACGTTAATCCTTGGCTAGTGGGTTGTCTCTTTCAGGGATTGGGAAACAAGAGTGAAGAGAGTAATTTTTCTTTTTTCAATCAATACTATGGATGATCTTGCTCAGAATTGGAATAGACTTTCTCTATCAGAGAGGGAGGTTCCTGGTTGCAGCCTGACAAAAGATAATGGAGTCCTTGAATTCTCCATTGCAGCCAAGTTTTTTTACTAAGAGAGCTTTAAATATCGATGTTATCGCAAGAACTTTCACTCTATTGTGGAGGTCTCGCAATGGTTTTAAGATTAAGTCTCTAGGTGATCATAAAATCCTTCTTACTTTTGACGATAAGAATAATGTAGACAAAATCCTTATGAGTGAACCGTGGAGCTTTGAGAATCACCTAGTTGCGATGGAACGATATGAGAAAGATACTGTTAGGACATATGTGGTTTGATGTTAAGAACATATGTCAATATTTTATGTAATTGGCTAATCCTTTAACAAAACGCATTTTACTTGTAATTGAGTAGATCTAGGATGTGTTTAATGCTTCAAGAAACAAGACTTCAAGTTCAAGTGTTAAAGCCAAGCAAGTTTGTCCAAGAATCAAGTGATGAAGTTCTGGTTTTTAAAGCTCGACAACTAGCATCTATCGAGGTTTAAAAGCTGTTTCAGCCCATGGCTCGACAGTTAGCTCGATAGATGGCTATCTATCGAGGTTTATGAAACTCGGTTTTTCAGAGCTGTTTTTGATCCAATCCGTGAGTGTAAGTTTGGGTTTTCTTTTCTCATAACCCTAAACATATATAATGATTTTTTTAAGGGCTGTCAAAGGTTACAAACAATTGCCCAAGTTCATGCATATTGTGATCGGAGACAAAATTTGCCCTAGTTCATCTTCTTCTAAAGAAGCTGCTATGTTTATACACCATAGGGTTTTCTGACCAAGCAACTTCATGATCTTCATCGTCTATTTGAACTAAAGAACTTTGTAGCCAACATCTTTCTCAAGTTGGTGATTAAGTCACGTATTGGGATTCGCACAATTGGTTAGTCACGTACTGGGAGCCGTGCATTGAAAAGGAGAGATTGTTACTACAAAACAAGTCCAATTGGCTATTGGGGTAAGGGTTCAACTGTAGGTTGGTATAAGGTACTGAGATTCCTTTACTTGTAACCGCTTGTTGTGATAATATTTAATTCTCGGGAGTGGTGACCTTAAAATCACTCGGTGGAGTTTTTGCCGTGTAGGTTTTCTCCATTCGTAAACAAATCACCATGTCAACTTTATTTTCTGCTGCACTTTATTTTAGTTGGTGATTTGTTTATGCTGCCACGTACATTGCATGTTAATTTGATTAATTAATAAACTTGGCTAATTAATCAATTAATATATCACTAGGGGTTAATACATTATTGGCCTATCAAGTGGTATCAGAGCAGGCACACTCTGATTAAGGTTTAATCGACCCCTTTTGTCATGGATAGAGGACAGTCTCTTATTATACCTCTTTTATTTAATGGCACTAACTATGCATACTAGAAAGTACGCATGAGAGCTTTCTTGCAGTCTTTAGATAAGAAGGTATGGTAGGCTATAGAGATTGGCTGGACTAAGCCAACGGAAGCGCTGGCCGACTGAGATGATGCTAAGATTAAAGCGGCAAACTTCCACAGCAGGGCATTGAATGCTCCATTCAATGCAGTCACGAATAAGGAATTTAAGAAGATATCCTCCCCTGAAACTACGAAGGAAGCATGGACCATCCTCTAGACAACCTATGAGAAAACCAAAGCTATCAAGGATTCGAAGCTACAGAGGCTCACTACAAGCTTCGAAGAGATCAAGATAAAGGAGGATGAGTCATCTGATAAGTTCTATGCCAAGATTAAGGACATAGTGAACTCGGATTTTAATTTTGGGGAAACCATTCTTGAACCCAAGATTGTGAGAAAGGTGCTCAGATTTCTACCCGAGAAATTTCATGCCAAGGTCACCGCAATTAAGGAATCAAAGGATATTGGCAAAATTCCTTTGACAGAGTTAGTTGGAAATCTGCAAACCTATGAGTTGGGTTTGATGAGGATCGAAAAATCAAGCAAGTGCAAGAGCATGGCGCTGAAGGCCAAGAGCAGTGACACAGATGAGTCTTCAAACAATGAAGATTCTAAGATGAAGTCCTACATAACCAGGCAGTTCAAGAAGTTCATAAAGAATGCCAATGCAAAAGGCTTCGACAAGGACCGTAGGCAATGGAGTTCTTTTTAGTTTAAGAGCCAAGACAAAGGGAAGAAGGATGCTAGAGATGGCGATCAGTACACTGTTCCCTTAGGATCCAATGTTTTAGGTGTCAAGGCTTTGGTCACATGAAACAAAAGTGCCCTACCTATCTCAATTTAATTGGGAAAAGCAAGGCATTTGCTGCAACTTTGAGCGACACCGAACCTGAGGATGATTCTGAAAATGAAGATGACGGAATTCTAAATGCCTTCACCTCCACTATCAATCCTACTGAGGCGATTGTAGAAGTTGTGGATGAAGAAGAAGACTTGGTGGAGTCAAAGTTTGAAAAGATGGATAGACAAGATGACATCCACACTACCTATGCAAGGTTATACAAGGTCTCGAAAAAGCATGAAAAGTTGTATAGGTTGGCCACCAAGAAGCTCAGTGATGTGGAGCTTGAATGAGAAGAACTCTCCACAAAGTTTGATGAAGCCAATCAAACTATAGGAGCACTGAGATTTGAAAATAATTTCTTGGCTAAGAAGACTAAGAAACTTGAGGTAGAGCTGCTTCAAGTCAGAGCTCAGCTAGAAAGGACTTCAAGTGCAAAGCTTGATAAGATGCTTAGTCTACAGAAATTTGCTTCCGACAGAACTGGTTTAGGGTATGGTTTCTCTTCTTCTAGTATTGCTTCTGCTAGTACTATTGTTTTTTTCCTCCTACTAATAATACTGAAACTGAGAACAATGAAGTTAAAAATGAATTAGCTAGTGAGAAAATAGACAAGGGTAAGTCTATCTTAGGAGAACCCCATAAACTTGCTAAGAATGAGACTAAAAACCCTTGTGCTAAGAAGGGAAATAATCAAAAGCCTAAACAAAAAAAGCAGTATCTCTATCATCACTGTAGAGCAGCTGGACATACTCGACCTGATTTCTATAAGTGGTTAGCCACTCAACAGAGCAACAACATGATCGTGTCGGGAAACCAGAATCAGTTCTCATCCTCCCTTGCTCCTCTTGGAGATCTTCTCAAAGTCCTCATGTTCCTTTCGAACTTGAACAGTTTCAATTCTTCCTCTTTACCACTAGTTCAAGGCTTGTGCAAAGGAAAGGTTCTTCCAAGGTGCGAAAGGGAAAAGGATCGAAATGATTATGTCACTTTTCTCTCTTCCTCTTGGTTTTCACCACTGTTGCCCGCCAATCATGAAACAACATCTGTATGCTTCGGCATAGCAAAAGTTCAATGTCATAAGCTTAACATAATTGGGTATTTCTTTTCTTTCTCTTATATGCCCATGCATGATACGCTTAATAAAATAAAATATGCAAAGAAATAAAAACAAAAAGAATAAAGATGCTTTATATATGATTGCAAGCATATTTTTAGGAGATGTGGGAGTTATATGATGTAGCTCGAAGGTGATAGTCCCCATCAAACAATTATGATTGTATGTAAGTTAAAGTGATTTTCTCGTATCTCAAATCGTCATAACATGTAAACACTCATGCAATCTTGCGATGTTTTTCACACACAACACGCAATATTCTTTGCTACTATTGATACATGTGAATGTATAATGTGATTTAGCCATCACTAGGAATACATGTGTTAATGTGTACTCACTAAACTGTCTTAACTTGTTTTTGAAATATAAAATTGGTTAAACTTGTTTAGTGTGTGTGTGCGCGCGCGCACGCGCTTGGGATCTAGAAGCTGATCATTTTTTTTTTTTTTTGAAAGATGTTTTTGAAAGCTTAAAATGTTGTTTGGATCCTTGGTTGAGTAGCATGTTTGATTACATTCATATATGTGTTTTTCTCCTCCTTGAAAAACTGTTTTTAAGCAATCTCGACAGATTCTCGATACCTCTTGATAGCTAGGCTATCTATCGAGACCCTTCAGCTGCTTTTTATCGCATTCTCGATAGCTCTCAATAGCTACTTCGATCCATCGAGAAACCTTCTGGATACTTGATAGCTTCTCGATAGCTACCTTGATCCATCGAGCTCATTTGTTGTGAAATCCTTTGGATAGCTCCTCAATAGCTTGTTCAACAGCTATTTCTCTCCCTGTTTAATTCTCGACAGCTTTTGATAACTCTCGATCTGTCGAGGATTATGATTTCCTATATATAGCATCCTCGCAATTTCAGATCACTTCTCCTCGATCTCTCTTGACTGTTTTTGACTTCTCAACCTCCTAAGCCTCTCTCTCTCTCTCTCTCTCTCTCTCTCTCTCTCTCTCTCTCTCTAAACCTTCAACCCATGTGATTTTTGGCCTCTCTTTGTCTTTGATCACTTGGTATGATATCTTTATCTCTCCTTCTTCATGCTGTTCATGCATTTAGATCTAGGTTTTGGGTGTTTGGAAAATTTTTGGGGTTTTTCAAAATTGATGAGTTTTTCTCAAAATTTTTAGGTTGGGTTTTACTAAATGTCTTTAAAATATCATACATTGCAGCACATTTGGATTATAACAATATTTCATGCATAGTAGATGTGTGTTTACTTTGTTGCAATGATTGTGTACTTGTAGGTTTGGATTGGGCTGAGCCTATGATGTATTTATGTTTGCATGTCACATGTTCATGCATTTTTATGCATATGACCTTTAAGTTTCTATATTTTGTTATTTATTATCTTGTTGGTGCTTTGCTTACTCTCTCTCTCTCTCTCTCTCTCTCTCTCTCTCTCCTTCTTGCGTTAGTTGCTTCATGGCACCTAAGCACAAATCCACTCCGTTCTAGAACCCTCTTCATTTTGGGTTATTTTGACCCCACTCCTCACGTTTGGTTCCGTGATGAGAAAGCTCGTAAGGACTTCTCGGAGAACTTTTCTAGATGAGGCATTCATTTAGAATGCCAAGTCATTCTGTCAGACTTTTCTGACACTGACCTACCCACTGTCATCTACAGTAGGGGTTAAGAGTTACTATGTGACATCTGTGTCACTTGTCCCTCCGTGATCATATAGGATTTTTACTCCAATATGCGCGGATTTGATACTTCTGTACCTCATTTTTTCTCTCGCGTTTGAGGTACACGTATCGTAGTTACTCTAGAGATTGTCTCCGAGGTACTACATGGTCCTAGGGTAGCACATCCTAACTACCCTGGCTGTGAGCGTCTGAGGGCTGTGTCTAAAGACGAACTCTAGTCTCTCTTTTGTGAGACACCTTCATCTTGGGGTGACCATCAAAACACCCCTTGCTTGGCCTTTGCTAATTGTCTGAGATTCCTTAACATGGTGATGACATTCGTTCTCCATCCTTTATCTCACTATAACACTATCATAGAGCCTCATGCTCGATTTTTGCTATCCCTCATTGAGCATATCTCTATCGACTTCCCTTCTCACTTCATTCTTTCTCTTATAGATGTTTATAGAGATACGGCGACCCATGATAAGCTCATTTTTCCTTCAGCTATTACGCGGCTTCTTCGCCATCTTTCCATCTCTTATCCCGAGTCTCCTCACTTCTTCATCATGGGTGCCATTGACGCCGCTACCGTTAAGCGGAGTGACATATAGCTTTGTTCAAGGAAGACTCAAACCAAGACGACCGCTCCTTCAGCTTCTACCTCTCCATCCACCTCTGCTTACTCGTCTTTAGCGGGTGGAGTAACACTTGAGGCCATCATGGCACATTTTGTGTGCATGGATGCTCGCCTTGACGCACTCAGTGATGAGTTGTGTCAGGTGAACACCCGTGTTGGTCGTATTGGACGACGACAGGCTGTCATGGATGGTTTCACTGTTGCTTCTTCTCCATCTCCACCAGTCTCCGAGGATAAGACTGACGATGGCTCCGGCAGTGATGAGGACGATGGTGCTAGCTCACCCAGTGATGATGAGATGTCTACTTGATGTGCTTACCCTTTGTCACTCATGACAAAAAGGGAGAGTAGTTTTGGCTATGAGAGTAGTCATACACATAAGGGGAGGGTTAGCATAGGAGATTTTTGTTAGGGGGAGTGTCTCTTGAGGGATGTAGTGAGGTTTTCATGTATTTTCTTTTCTTTTCTTTTACATTTACCTCTTGTATACTGGTCTTCTGACCATTTGACATACATTGTATTTATATTGGTTTATATCTATTGATGTATATTATTCACCTATCTCTCTACATGTGTTGTTTCTTTTCTCTCTTTATACACATGTTTCTTATTGTATGCAATCTTTTATTTCTATTTTACGCTAAGATGCCTTGATGAGTTTTGTTTAAAGTATTTCAGAAATACAGGTTGTCAAAGTCTTCTTGCCATGAACTCTCTTCTTTCAAAGTTTTTCAAGAGTTTATGTTAGGATAGATTTTATTGTATTTAACAAGTGAATATGAGCTGAATGATTTATGACTTTTCTTATATGTTCATTTGTTTGTTGTGGTTTTGTTAGGGATTTCCAAAAGGGGAGATTGTTAGAACATATGTGATTTGATGTTAGGACCATATGTCAATATTTTATGTAATTGGCTAATCCTTTGACAAAACGCACTTTACTTGTAATTTGGTAGATCTAGGATGTGTTTAATGCTTCAAAAAACAAGGTTTCAAGTTCAAGTGTTAAAGCCATGCAAGTCTGTCCAAGAATCAAGTGATGAAGTGCTGGTTTTTAAAGCTCAACAGCTAGCATCTATCAAGGTTTAAAAGCTGTTTCAACCCGTAGCTCGACAGCTAGCTCGATAGATGGCTATCTATCGAGTTTATGAAACTTGGTTTTTCAAAGCTGTTTTCATCCAATCTGTGAGTGTATGTTTGAGATTTCTTTCCCCACAACCCTAAACATATATAAGGATTGTTTTAAGAGCCGTTAGAGGTTACACACAATTGCCCAAGTTCATGCAAATTGTGACTAGAGACAGAATTTGCCCTAGTTCATCTTTTTTTTTGAAGAAGCTGCTGTGTTTGTACATCATAAGGTTTTGTGACCAAGCCCTTCATGATCTTCATCGTCTGGATGAACTGAAGAATTTTGTAGCCAACATCTTTCTCAAGTTGGTGATTAAGTCGCGTACTGGGATCCGCACAATTGGTTAGTCACGTACTAAGAGCCATGCATGAAAAGGAGAGATTGTCACTACAGAATAAGTCCAATTGGGTATTGGGGTAAGGGTTCAACTGTAGGTTGGTATAAGGTACTGAGATTCCTTTACTTATAACCGCTTGTTGTGATAATAGTGAATTCTCGAGAGTGGTGACCTTAAAATCACCCTGCGGGGTTTTTGCCTTGTAGGTTTTCCCCATTTGTATACAAATCACCGTGTCAACTTTATTTTCCGCTACACTTTATTTTAGTTGGTGATTTGTTTGTGCTACCACGTATATTGCTTGTTAATTTGATTAATTAATAAACTTGGCTAATTAATCAATTAATATATCCTAAGGGGTCAATACATTCTTGGCCTATCAGATATCCCTCTAAATGAGCTTAAGTTTGAGAAGACGAGTTTTTGCGTTGACAGTGGCTGCTGCTAAAAAAATTTGTAAGGTCATTGGAGATGTCTCTCGACCAAAGGACACATAAGATGCAAATGGTGGAAGTTTTTTACGTCTTAAAATTTCTTTCGACCTATCTTGTCCTTTGTACCGTGGATGTTTGGTTTCTCTGGAGAATGATAAGCAAGTATGGGCGAGCTTTAAGTACGAAAGACTTCCGAACCTATGCTATTGGTGTGGTCGCCTAACTCATGTTGACAAGGATTATGCTATCTGGATAGAAAGTGAGGGAACACTCCAACCAGAAGATCATCAATTTGGTCCGAGTATAAACGCAACTACTTTTGTGCCATCATGGAAGAGTGTACTCACGAAGCCTGGATTTTACTCAGTGAAGAAAAAATCAAGAATGATCAGTCCTAGTCCCATGCTGGTCGTCGAGTCCATGGGCACATCCACGGTGAGTCTAGGACCATCGGAGGGTTCAGGCGGTTGTAACGGCAAGGAAGGAGGTGTACCACTAGAGGGGGAAGTCCATGGGCTAGTTGGCAATGTTAAAACTGCATTTAATTACCATAAATGGGCCTTGATTTCACGCATAAACTTCATAACGTGATAAATCAGGACTTTATGCCCAAAACTCTTACTGAAGAGCAAGTCAAGGATTTTGATATGCAATTGAAAGAGATCGAAGCTGAGTTGGCCAAGTCTGTGTTGGAAAAGTACATGTTTGTATCACATACAAAACATACATAGCGAAAAATTAACGGATCTACTTCCTTCGCAATTGATAACATGCACTATGTAAATTTCAAAATATAGAATCAAGAGAGTGTACCTTGGTGTAGTGAATTTCAAAACTCAGATTAGAAGTTCTTGGGAACACTTTTAATCTTCACTCCAATTCCACTAACGCCCAAGAAGTGTGGTCTCTCAATCAGTTATATGTGTTTGTTCAACAGAGAATGAGAGAGTGTCCAACACTCACATACCACCATTTCATGTTATTACAAAATTCTGTATGTTTCTCTCCTTATAACTGATTATCTAATTGGGCTAGCCTTTTGGACCTTTCCAATTGGGCTTTAGTATGTGGCTTGGAGTGGGACCAAAAGGGAACAAATAAGACACTATCTCCAATGGGCCTTAGGCTTTTCTGTCAACTCTTGACAAGTTGGCGTACTGTCGCAGGCAACCAAAAATAAAACCTATACTCCTAAAAATATATGTAGTATTGCGAGTAAGGATCGCTCCCACGGAGAGTATCTAGCCTAATTTTATGCTACGTGAACAAGGAGGGGGGGGGGTTTGAGTATAATGAAAAAAAATTTAAGAAAAACAACTAAGGAATAATTCAAATTAAAATATAGAAATCAATCAAAAGAACAAACCTTGGTCCAAGTCAACATCCACCATCGAAATTTTACAACTGATCATCGATGTAAGTATATATCAATTCACACTTTGAATATTCACCGTTGGAACTATTTTCCTATCTCTCCTTAGTCGCAGTTAATTAGAAAATAAGCGATCTAATTAACCCTAACTACTAAACAACCCAAGACAAGGGCTAAATGCTTAATCTAGTAGTAGCCTTAAGAATTCGAGAGATCGATGAAGCTAAACAATACAAACACAAGCGGTTGCATTTAATTTAGTCGAGCGTTCTTCCTAAGATCTAATAATTTATAACGCAGCAAATCATTAAATCTTGGTTGCTTCACAAATTAGAGAGATCAAACAATTACGGATTTGATATCTAACCTAGTAGTAGATTGCAAAGAATAACAAACTAGTAGGCCTCCTAGTAATTAAACGAGACAATCATGAAAATAGACACAGAAGAACATCCAATAATCAAAGCATAAATTGAACAATAAAAACAAATTAGATCTCACAGCTTTATTGAATCCGAGGCTTCAGTTTGCTTCAACCAAGTATAAGAGTTTTAGCCACGCAGGGCCATGACAAAAAACTCGAAAGAGAAAATTAGAGAAGAGAGGAGAGAAAGGCGTGTGTCCAATTCTGATTTCTCCTCCCCCTTTTACACGTTAATTCCCCCTTTCCCAAGCCTACAAAATCTCCTAAAAATATTCTAAATAATAATATCTAAATCTGAATAATTAAGGAAAAATATTAAAAATAAAACAAAGTCCTAATATAACTAGGAAAGTGGTGTTTTTCAGCTGCAAATTTCGTGCACCAGATCTGGAAACTTCTGAAAATAAATCGCATTAGATCTGCGTATTAGAATTGCAGGCTAAGGAATGTTCCAGAACGTCGACAGTGCAGGTGCAGCAACTTCAAACCCAATTTCGACCTTAATGCGTCCCGTATCTCTCAAAACTCAAAACATCAAAGTTTTAAAGATTTGTCTTGGCGTTCCACAGCATCTTGAATCATCTCAATCGAAGCTCAAATGAGAGAGTTATGCCCAGATTACGAAACGATGTCAAAGATGTCCAGAATCACCCAATTAACTACGTTTTGTACTTAATGCCTCCATTTGCATCCTAAAGCAAAAATATAAAAACAATGAGTACATTTAGGCATCAAATAAGTATAAAAGACTAAACATTAAGGGAGAAAAATATGACATTTTGCATTCTCATCAAATTCCCCCACACTTAACTTTTGCTCGTCCTCGAGCAAAACTCAAATTCACTTTCCCAAAAACACCAAGGTTGCAACACTATCAACAAAGAACAACCAAGCTCTTCAAAACTCATAACATATCATGAACAAACATTCTTAAACAACTTACAATTACTTAGTAAGCAATTTCACTAGAAGATGGAGTAAACTAAATATGCAGACTCTCACAGAAATAAACACTCAACTCTCATGTGTTTGAAGGGTATATGTTTGGCTCAAATTCATTCCAATGGAAATGATCTACCATAGGCTTGCATATCTTCTCATTCTCCACCACTGGGATCACATGCATAACACGAATCATAAGGACTTTTCAAAGGTTGTAACAGGATTTAGGATCAAGGTGGGAAATATTTGGGAATGTAGCTCAAAAGCCATCAAAACTAGTGGAGCAAAAATGAATCAACTCAAGCTCGAATATATAAGACATGTAAAATCAATCACTTTATTCAGCAACTTCTACCTTTGTATATATCACGTATAAACAGGCCCATTTCTTGGAATTTTAGGAGGAATTATGAACATGGATAGTTTGTAACATTAAAAACAATTTCCTCCATCACTTCCTTTCTTCTTTTCTATTCTTTTTTTTTTTTTTACCAAAATTACATCAACAATGGAACTCACGAATTGAGAATGAAAACATGTTCCATTTCACCAGTCATAGCCATACCACAAATCCAGACACCCCCACACTTATTTCTTGCACAGCCATACTTATCATAATAATGAACAATGCTCCACTAGCTCTACGGCTTGGGTAAAGGCATTGTTTTTCGGGTTTAGAGCTTATAACGTGGGTTCACAATAAAGGGAAAAAAAAAATAAAGCTCAAATCCATGTAGCTTATAACAAAGAGGGCCTTAATCATATTTATGCATGCATGTGTCAATATGACCTCAAAGAGAATCAAGGCAAGTTCTAGAGAAACAAATCCATGGAGGAATATCTCACATGAAAGAATAATGAAACTGATATGGATGTGTCAGTCTAAAGGCTCAAAATCTCACCAACTTTTGTCTACTAAATTTTGTCACTACCATTCTCAAGGAAAATAACTAGACCAATTAATTCTAAGCTAGAAGATCACTTATTCAATCATGTTATGAATTTTTCAAGCTTAATTGAATCTTGCTCATGACATATACAACCAAAAATCTTTGAAAACCACAAAAAAAAAGAGCAATTTTTTTTTTCAAAATACAAATTTAAAACACAACCTAAATCCCCTCCCCCAAACTTAAAACTTACATTGTCCCAATGTAAGGTGAAATGCAAAGAAAAGGCAAAAATAACCAAAATATAAATGCGAAAATAAAAAGAAGAAAAGGAATGAACTCCCCTTGGGTTGCCTCCCAAGCAGCGCCTTTGTTTATTGTCGTTGGCTTGACTCAATGCTTCCTTCTTCAATCAGTATCAATCGGATACTCAAAGTCCAATTTTGCCACATTCTCTACTTGGAAACCTTCATAGAAAGGCTTAAGTCTATGGCCATTCACCTTAAACACTTTGGAAGTTGCTAAACTTTGAATTTAAACTGCACCATGGGGAAAAACATTAGTAACAACAAAAGGTCCAATCCAACGAGAACGCAACTTACCTGGAAACAAACAAAGCCATAAATGATATAGAAGGACTTTTTGACCAACTTTAAACTCCTTCCTAGAAATCAACTTGTCATGAAAATCCTTCGTCTTTTCCTTGTAAATCCTTGCACTCTCATAGGCGTCATTACAAATTTCCTCTAACTCTTGTAGTTGCAACTTCCTGTGTTCTCCACTTTCATCCATCTTCATGTTGAAACTCTTGACAGCCCAATAAGCCTTGTGTTCTAACTCAACTAGAAGGTGGTAGGGTTTCCCAAACACCAATCGATAAGGTGACATACCAATGGGTGTCTTATACGCAGTCCTATACGCCCACAAGGCATCATCCAAGCG
>CM066170.1:44363537-44473537 GCA_033629205.1 Lithocarpus polystachyus | reverse complement strand
ATTTATCACAATATTAAGTCATACATAATGTCATACATAATATCATACATAACATAATATAATAGGATTTAAGGGCACTAATCCTAACAGTCTGATCATCAGGATTTTAATTCAATTAATCATGTTAACTCTGACTCACGTGCACCTAAGTGCCCTTCAGCCCAAGCTTAGAATAATGAAGCATATGATCCTCATGATTCAGCTAGGGCTCCCACGCCTTCTGTCCAATTGTGTGTTCTTCCGAAATGGTCTTGAAGAGTGAGAGAAGCAAACCCCGTGGTAAGGTTAGCAACTGAATCACTCTCAGGTCAAAAATGGGTTGCATCAAATATGGTTATTTGCTATGATTTACCTTCCAAAATACAACAAGTTTATCAAAGTGATGTTGAAGGATTTTTTGAAGTGGTGGAGGCTGATCATCAGCCCCGCCAGGAGCAATGAGTTGCCTAGCATGGAACTATTGTGAGCTTAGGAACCTACGTACAAGAAAAGAGCTTGTAGAGATTATACAAGCAAAAGATCTCTTTATCATTTTTTTAGCTGAAACACTGACAGATGAAGCAAGGTTAGATATGGTACAACGAAACATTGAGTTTGACCATCAGTGGGTGGTTCAACGAGAAGGGAGAGGAGGTGGTTTGGTTCTTTTTTGGAAATCATCAGTAAATTTGAAGGTAGAAGGTTCACATAAGAATTACATTAATGCAACCATCGACAAAAATACAAGTAATCAATGACACTTCACAGGATTTTACGGTGAACCAGAGACAGCAAAAGGAAGTGATGCTTGGAATAAATTAAGACTTCTAAATTCTGATCTGGTTATTCCATGGTTATGTGTGGGGGACTTCAATGAGATTACAAGACAAGAGGAGAAGATGAGAGGTGTGTGGCGGCCTCACAACCAAATGCAATTGTTCCGAGATGTTATTGACAAGTGTAGCTTTATGGATCTTGGGTATGTAGGTCCGAAATTCACATGGGCTAGAAACTTTGAGAATGGAAGATCCATATGGGAAAGGCTTGATAAAGGATTAGCCAATAATAGGTGGCTTTCGAAATTCCCAGGGTCTCGGGTTCTTCATCTACAATGTGATTCTTCATACCATTGTCTGCTTCTTATTGTTCTTGCACCTCTAGAGATTCCTCAACGAAAAAAACTATTTCGATTTGAGGAAATATAGTTGTCCAACCCAAGTTATAGAGAAATTGTACAGGTAGCTTGGGACTCTACGGTTGGGTTAGATTTGAGCAATGGAATTTTGGAAAAAATTGAGAAGTGTAGTATGGACTTACTTTGGTGGAATCACAATGTATTTGGTAACGTGAGACAAGAATTGATAAAAAAGAGAGAGTTGTTGAGCAGGGCCGAAATTGAAGCAGAATACAGTGGAGTTAATCATCGAGTAAGGGAATTAAAAGCCGAAATTGGGGTACTCATGGATAAAGAGGCGAGGATGTGGGCTCAAAGGTCACAGTTACTATGGGCTAGCCAAGGTGACAAGAATACGAAGTATTTCCATAGTCGGGCAAAGAAAAGATTCCAAAAAAATTAGATTAGGGGAATTAGAGATGAGATGGATGACTGGAAAACTCACCCTGATGAGATTGCTGCCGTGTTGACAGGTTACTATCAGAATCTTTTTTACAACTTCTTTTGAAAATTCCAGCAATGTGTTAGCGTATGTCCCTCAATTAATTACGGATGAGATGAATTCATACCTGTCATGTGAGTTCATGGAATGTGAAGTTTCAGCAGCTTTGAAACAGATTTCTCCACTTAAGGCACCGGGTCCGGATGGAATGCCACCTCTCTTCTACCAACACTTTTGGGGGACAGTGGACAAGGATGTGACTTCGTCCATTTTATCTTGGCTAAACACAGGTACTTTACCCCACCCTGTAAATCACACTTTTATCACACTCGTTCCAAAGACTAAAAATCTTGAATATGTCACTCAATTTCGCCCTATTAGTCTTTGTAATGTGTTGCATAAAATTTTCTCTAAAGTTTTAGCCAATTGACTAAAAACTATCCTTTCCACCATTGTCACAGAGCACCAGTTAGCTTTTACCAAAGATAGGTTGAATTTTGACAATATCTTAGTTTCCTTTGAAACATTACACTGTTTGCAAAAATATAATTTCGGCTCGTTGGGATTCATGGCACTTAAATTGGATATGAGTAAGGCATATGTTCAGGTTGAGTGGATTTTCCTTGAGGAAATCATAAGAAAGATGGGGTTCAATGAAAGATAGATTAATCTGACCATGACTTGTGTTAAAATAGTGACATATTTTTTTTTAGTGAATGGGGAACCCAGAGGCCTTATTCACCCATCTAGAGGTATTAGACAAGGTGACCCACTTCCCCATTTCTTTTCTTGTTGTGTACTAAAGGGTTGAATGGGTTGATCAAAAATGCTGAATTGAATGGAGATATTCATGGCTTCTCACTTTGTAGGAGGGGTCCAAAACTAACTCATCTCTTATTTGTAGACGATAGTCTCCTATTTTGCAGGGCAACAATGGAAGAGTGTGCCAATGTTCTAAAAATTTTGGAGGCTTATGAAGGGGCTTCAGGCCAAAAGGTGAACAGGGATAAAACAGCTCTCTTCTTTAGCAAATCTACTTTGGATGATATTAAATCAAATATCAAACAAACCCTAGGTGTGCAAGAGATTTTACAATATGAGAAGTATTTGGTGCTTCCTTCATTGGTGGGGAAAGGAAAGAAATCAAGCTTGAATTATATTAAAGAGAGGGTGTGGAGAAAGCTTCAAGGTTGGGAAGGTAAAATACTATCACAAGCTAGAAGGGAAGTCTTAATAAAATCTGTGATCCAGGCAGTTCAACCTACACTATGGGATGCTTCAAAATTCCTTTTTGAGTTTGTGCCATGATATTGAAGCACTAATTAAAAATTTTTGGTGGGGGCAAAGAAGTGACCGTAGGAAAATTCATTGGGTAAAGTGAGATGAGTTGACAAAATCAAAAATGGTGGGTGGAATAGGATTTTGGGATTTGGCTCTCTATAATGATTCTTTGTTGGGAAAGCAAGCTTCGCGCCTATTACATAATAGATCATCTCTATTTTATAAGGTGTTTAAAGCACTTTTTTTTCCAAAATTTTCAATTATGGAGGCCAAGGATTCGAGAGGAGGATCGTATGCCTGGAGGAGCATACTTAAAGGGAGAGATGTTATACGAAGAGGGGCTAGATGGAGAGTTGGGGATAGGAAATCAATTAATATATGGTAGCACAGATGGATTCCAAGGAAACTCTTTTCCCTAGCGGTGTTATATCCAATTAAGTCAATGGTTGATTGTCCTGTGGCAATGTTGATTGATGAAAGTGCACAGAAGTGGAATAAAGAATTGATTGATGGGATTTTCTCCCAAGAGGAAGCAGCAATTATTAAAAAAATCCCACTAAGCTATAAAGTTGCTAAGGATGTCTTGATATGGCCACATATGCAGGATGGGTAGTGTAGGGAATTAAACCCGAAATTCCCAACCTGTGAGAAACAAAAAATAGAGAAAACACACGCCAAAGAAAACAATCACACGCACAAGACAATATTTACGTGGTTCGGCAATTTGCCTACGTCCACGAAGTTGCAGGGATTTCACTATTATCAGGGAAAAGATTACAGAGTGCGGCCGTACAGTTTCTCTCTCTCAAAACTACAACAAGACAAAACCCTAATCACCAAAAAAATGGTTTTTATATCCTGCGTACAGGAGCTACAAAAACGGGCCCAAAAATTTTTCCTCAGAAAATCTCCCATTAAAAACCATGCAACATTATTCGGGTCGGGTCGGGTCGTCAACCGGATCAAATATAAACTAGTCTCCATAAAGCCCAACAGGTAGTACTTATGTAAAACGGGTTATAGGTTCCTCAAGGAAGAAGCCGAGCTAAGTAACATGCAGGAGGCTTCAGGTACGGACACAAGCTTGTGGAAAGGGATTTGGTCTCTCCAAATTCTTAACAAAGTTAAAAATCTGCTTTGGAGGGCATGCCAAGGTGTCATGCCAACAAAGGAGGCCTTAGTCCAACGTACAATCATCGAGGATCCACTCTATGACTGCTGCCATGCAACCCATGAGACACCGCTGCATGCTCTCTGGCTATGCAAGGAATTAGACACGGTCTGCGAGAGGTTTGCCCACTGTCAAGCGCGTCAAGATGCCAACTTCCTAAATTTCAAGGAGTTACTCTCATGGATACTCACACAGACAAGCGAAGTAGAACTTTTTGCAATGATAGCGTGGGGGATACGGAATCAACATAATCAAGCCCGGCTTAACCACGCTGCTGCCTCACTCCATTAGATTTTCTAGATTTCTAAAGAGAAGCTTGCTGACTTCACGGCTTGTCAACCATCTGCAACATCGATGTTGGTAAGACAGGTCAATCCTAGAACTAGATGGCAACCTCCTCTGGCAGATTTAATGAAAATTAATTTCGATGGAGCTATTTTTTCTAGTGATAATGCGTCAGGCATTAGTGTGGTAATTAGAAATAACTTGTGTCAAGTCATTGCATCCTATTCCCAACGTTCACCTCAAGTTTACAGCAGCAATGAAGTGGAGGCTTTGGCAGCAACTAAGGCGGTGTCTTTTGTGGTAGAGATTGGCATTACCAAATCTGTGTTGGAAGGTGATTTCCTCACAATCATGAAAGCCTTATCAAGTGATCACAGTTTTTTATCTTCTTTTGGGTCGATGATTGATGACTCTAAGTTTAGTGCTGGTAATTTTAGTCAATTGCTTTACTCTTGTTAGGACATATGTGAATCATGTTAAGAACAAATGTCATTTAAAATTAGCTAATCCTTTGACAAAACGCACTTTACTTGTAATTGGGTAGATCTAGGATGTGTTTAATACTTCAAGGAACAAAAGTTCAAGTCCAAGTGTTAAAGCCATGCAAATCTGTCCAAGAATCAAGTGAAGAAGTGTTGTATTTTAAAGCTCGACAGATAGCATCTATTGAGGTTTTAAAGGGATCTTCAGCCCAATGTTCGATAGCTACTCGATAGATAACCTATCTATCTAGATTTACGAAATTAGTTTTTCAGATCTGATTTCACACATATCCATGTATACATGTTTAGGCTTTTTTTTTTCTCTCAACCCTAAGCATATATAAGTATCATTTTAAAGGCCGTCACAGAAGATACAAGTGAGTGAAACTTGATGCAAAGGTTTTTCACAAGCATAGTGTGATTGGAGACATATGCCCTAGTTTATCTTTCTCTTGAAGAAGTTGTTGCGTTTATACGCCGTAGGGTTTTGTAACCAAGGAGCTTCGTGATCTTCATCGTGTTGATGAACTGAAGAACTTTGCAGCCAACATCCTTCTCAAGTTGGTGGTTAGTCACATACTTGGATCCGTGCATCGATTGGTTAGTCATGTACTGAGAGTCATGCATTGAAAAGGAGAGATTGTCACTACGAAGAAGTCCAATTATGTATTAGGGTAAGGGTTCAACTGTAGATTGGTATAAGGTATCGGGATTCCTTTACTTGTAACACTTGTTGTGATAATAGTGGATTCTCGGGAGTGGTGACCTTAAATTCACTCGGTAGGATTTTGCCTTGGAGGTTTTTCCCCATTTGTAAACAAATCATCATGTCAACTTTATTTTCCATTGCATATTAACTTAGTTAGTGATTTGTTTGTGTTGCCATGCGTACTGCATGTTAATTGAATTAATTAATTAACTTGGCTAATTCATTGGTTAATTTATCACAAGGGGTCAATATATTCTAGGCCTATCAAGTTGTATCAGACTAGGCACACTCTAATTAGGGTTAATCTTTGCTGTGTGATCCATTGACCCCTGTTGTCATGGATAGAGGACAATCGTTGATTATACCTCTTTTATTTGATGGCACTAACTATGCATACTGGAAAGTACGCGTGAGAGCTTTATTGCAGTCATTAGATGAAAAAGTGTAGCAAGATGTGGAGATAGGCTGGACCAAGCGAAAGGGAGCGTCAGCCGATTGGGATGATGCTAAGATCAAGGCGGCTAACTTCAACAGTAGGGCATTGAATGCTTTACTTAGTGCGGTCATAAATGAGGAGTTTAAGAAGATATCCTCTACCGAAACTGCAAAGGAAGCATGGACCATCCTCTAGACAACCTATGAAGGAACCAAGGTTGTCAAGGATTCAAAGCTTTAGAGGCTTACTACAAGCTTTGAAGAGATCAAGATGGAGGAGGATGAGTTGTTTAATGAGTTCTATTCCAAGCTCAAGAACATAGTGAACTTAGCCTTTAATCTTGGGGAAACCATTCCCGAACCTAAGATTATTAGAAAGGTGCTCAGATATCTACCCGAAAGATTTCATGCCAAGATCACCACAATTGAGGAATCAAAAGATATTGACAAAATTCCTTTGACAGAGATAGTTGGCAATCTATAGACCTTTGAGTTGGGTTTGACAAGGATCAGGAAATCGAGTAAGGGAAAGAATATGGCACTAAAGGCTAAGAGAAGTGACACTGATGAGTATTCAGACGATGAAAATTCTAAAATGAAATCTTACATTACAAAGAAGTTCAAAAAGCTTATGAAGAATGCCAATGCTAAAGGATTTGACAAAGACTGCAAGCAGTCCAGTTCGTCTCAGTACAAGAGCCAAAACAAAGGGAAGAAGGATGCTAGGGATGGCGGTCAGTACACTGTTCCCTCAGGACCTAAATGTTTTGGATGTCAAGGCTTTGGACACATAAAGCAATAGTGCCTTACGTATCTTAAGACCATTGGGAAAAGTAAGGCACTTACTGCTACCTTGAGCGACACCGAACCTGGGGATGATTCGGAAAATGAGGATGATGGAATCCTGAATGCCTTCACTCCCACTGTAAATCCTACTGAGGGGATTGTTGAAGATGTGGATGAAGAAGAGGACTTGGTGGAGTCTAAGTTTGAAAAGATGGATGAGCAAGATGATATCCACACAACCTATGCAAAATTATACAAAGTCTCAGAAAAGCATGAGAAGTTGTATAGGTTGGCCACCAAGAAGCTCAGTGATGTGAAGCTTGAACAAGAAGAAATCTCCACTCAACAAAGCAACAGTATGGTCTCATCGAGAAACCAGAATCAATTTCCATCCTTTCTTGCTCCTCTTGGAGATCTACTCAAAGCCCTCATGTTCCTTTCAAACTTGAACGGTTTCAATTCTTCCCCCTTACCGCCGGATCAAGGGTTCGCTAAATGGAAAGGTTCTTTCGAGGTATGGAAGGAAAAAGACTCGAAGTGATTTTGTCACCTTTCTCTCTCTCCCTCTATTTTTTTTTTTTATTGCATTACTTGTGTGTCTTTCTAGTTTTAAATCAGTATAGTTTTATGCTTTGCTTTGTTTAACATGTTTTGTTTGTTTGTTTTCAGTTTTACTTTATTTTGTTTTTCATAAAAAAAAATTGAAAAATCAGAAAAATATAAAAACAGTGTGTGTTTTGTGTACATTGGTACTTATGTACCTTGGATGGCCATTGAAACAAAGTTTTCTAAACTATGTATCTTTTGTAGCTGAGATGAGTATCTTTATGCACAACTAAGCAAGTGAGCTTTGTAGCTCATGTTTATGATGAGTAAGATTAAGTAATCTCTTGTACTTAACACTCGTATCACTCTGTTTGACGGGAATGACTATAAAATCCTAAGAGAAAGGCATAAATAACCATCTCACCACTGTTGCCCACCAATCATGAAATGACATCTGTATGCTTCGGCATAGCAAAAGTGCAATGTCAAAAGCTTAACATCATTGGATATTTATTTTCTCTCTCTTATATGCCCATGCATGATATGCTTAACAAAAGAAAATATGCAAAAAAGAAAAAAAATAAAAGCAAAAAGAATCAAAATGCTTATATATGATTGCAAACATGTCTTCTTAGAGATGTGGGAGTTATAGGATGTACCTCAAAGGTAATAGTCTCCATCAAGCAATTATGATTGTGTGTGAGTTAAAGTGATTTTCACATATCTCAAATCATCATAACATGTAGATACTTATGCAATATTGTGATGTTTCTCACACACAACACGCAACATTCTTTGCTGCTCTTGATACATGTGCGGGTACAATGTGATTTGGCCATCACAAGGAATACATGTGTTAATGTATGCTCACTAAATTGTCTTGACTTGTTTTTGAAATATAAAATTGGTTAGACTTGTTTTTTGTGTGTGTGTGTGTGTGTGTTTTGGATCTGTATGCTTGACATTTCTCTTGTTGAGAGATGTTTTTGAGAGCTTAAAATGTTGTTTGGATTTTTGGTTGAGTAGCATGTTTGATTGCATTCATATCTGTATTTTTCTCTTTTTTGGAAAAAACTGTTTTTGAGCAATCTTGACAACTTCTTGATGCCTCTCAACAACTAGGCTATCTATCGAGCCTCTTAATCATCCTTTCTCGATAGTTGTTATCGCAATTTCGATCCATCGAAGTTTTTGAGAATTTGTCTCAATAGCTTCTCGATCCATCAAGGAAGTTTCTGTATGCTCGATAGCTTCTCGATCCATCGAGGTCACTTTGCTGTGGACACCTCTCGATAGCTCCTCGACAGCACCATCTGGCGAAAATTAAAGCTTGACACCTCTCGATCCATCGAGCTTCGTGTTTTTTATATATATCTCAGTGTGATTTTTTCTCTCATTTTATCCGATCTCTCTCGACAGAAAAACGTCTCTCCATCTCCCAAACACTTCTCAATCACACTCTTCATCTTCCCCACCTATTCTTCGGTCTAATTCTTGCATTTTTACTCTGTTATGATTTCTTTTCTATCTTTTTATCATACATTTCACTCATTCTGACCTAACTTTTGTATTTTTTTGAAATTTTTTGGGATTTTTCAAAATTGATGAAGTTTTTGTGAAATTTCTGGGATGGGTTTTTGTTTCAATGATCTTAAATGCTCATGCATTGAATCACATTTTCATTTTAACAATGATTCATGCATTTTAGATGTGTGTTTACTATGTTAAAATGATGTGTACTAGTAGGATTGGGTTGGGCTGAGCCTATGATGTTTTTATTATTGCATGTCACATACTCATGCATTTTTCATGCATACGTACTATTTTTCTCTATCTTATTGATATTGATCTGTGTTGGTACTTTTTATTTTCTCTCTCTCTCTCTCTCTCTCTCTCTCTCTCTCTCGGTTAGTTACTCTATGGCACCTAAACGTAAATCTGCTTCATCCCGGAACCCTCTTCGTTCTAGGAAATTAACTTCTAATTCTACCCCCTCTCACGTTCGATTCCGTGATGAGAAGGCTCGTACAGACTTCTTAGAGAACTTTTCTCAACAAGGCATTTATTCGGAATGCCAAGTCATCCTATCGAACTTTTCCGATACTGACCTTCCCACTGTCATCTACAGTAGGGGTTGGGAGTCACTTTGTGGCATCCCAGTTGCTTGTCCCTCCATGATCATACATGAGTTTTACTCCAATATGCACTGATTTGATTACTCTGTACCTCATTTTGTCACTCGGGTTCGAGGTACACGCATTGTAGTCACTTTGGATCTTATATGCAAGGTGCTACACGTACTAAAGGTAGCGCATCCTAACTACCTTAGCTGTGATCATCTTAGGACTGTGTCCAAAGACGAACTCTTGTCTCTCTTCTGTGAGACACCTTCATCTTGGGGTGACCGTCAAAACACCCCTTACTCGGGCTTTGCAAAAAGGTCCGAGTTTCCTTAACATGGTGATGACATTTGTTCTTTATCCCTTGTCTCACTATAACTCTATTACTAAGCCTTGTGCTCACTTTTTGTTGTCCCTCCTTGAGAGGCTTACCATAGACTTTCCCTCTCACTTCATACTCTCTCTTACAGATGTCTATAAGGATACGACGACTCATGATAAGCTCATTTTTCCTTCGGCTATCACGCGGATTCTCCACCATGCGTCTGTCTCCTATCCTGAGTCTACTCACTTCTCTGTCTTGTGTGCCATAGACGTAGCAACCGTTCGACGGAGTAAGGCCTAGCTTCGACCGAAGCGGCCACAGACCGAGACAGCGACTCCTCCAACTTCTTCCACTCCATCCACCTTCGCTACTTCTTCTTCTTCTACAGGTGAAGTGACTCTCAAGGCCATGATGGCACAACTTGTGCACATGGATGTTTGCCTTGACACTCTCAGTGATGAGTTATGTCAGGTGAACACCCGTGTTAGTCGTATCACACGACGACAGGCTGTCATAGGTGGTTTCACTGCTTCTTCATCTCCATCTCCACAGGCTTCAAAGGATGAAAGTGATGATGGCTCCGATAGCGATGATGCTGATGCTGATACTGATGAGGATGTTGGTGCTAGCTCTTGTGGTGACGAGGAGATGACTGCTTTTCAGTGACTTACCCTTTGTCATTCGTGACAAAAATGGGGTGTAGTTTTGGGCATGAGAATAGTCATGTACTTAGCGGGAGAGTTAGTATAGGAGTTTCTTTTTGTTAGGGGGAGTGTTTTCTTTTTGAGGGATGTAGTGAGGACTTTTTGTATCTTTTCTTTTCTTTACTTTTTAGATACATTGTTCTTACATTGTAATAGCAACCCTTATATTCTTATTGATATCTATATATATATATATATATATATATATTGAGGTTGTTATTACATTCTTTCACCTATCTCTTCATGTGTTGTTTCTTTTCTCTCTTCATGCACATGCTTCTTATTTATTGTATGCAATCTTTTATATTTTTTGTTTCATACTAAGATGCCCTGATTAGTTTGTTTAAAGTGTTTCAGAAATACAGATTGTCAAAGTCTTTCTTGCCATGAACTTTCTTCTTGCAAAGTTTTTCAAGAGTTTGTGTTAGGATAGATTTTATTGTATTAAACAAACGAGTATGAGTTGAGTGTTTTATGACTTCTCTCATATTTCTTTTGTTTGTTGTGGTTTTTTCACAAATTGCCAAAGGGGGAGACTGTTAGGACATATGTGAATTATATTAAGAACATATGTCATTTAGAATTGGCTAATCCTTTGACAAAACATATTTTACTTATAATTAGGTAGATCTAGGATGTGTTTAATACTTCAAGAAACAAGATTTCAAGTCTAAGTGTTAAAGCCATGCAAATTTGTCTAAGAATCAAGTAAAGAAGTGTTGTATTTTAAAACTCGACAACTAGCTTGACAGACAGCATTTATCGAGGTTTAAAAAGGATCTTCAGCCCGATGCTTGACAGTTGCTCAATAGATAACCTATCTATCGAGATTTACGAAAATCAGTCTTTCAAATCTGATTTCACACATATCCGTGTATACATGTTTAGGCTTTCTTTTCTCACAACCCTAAGCATATATAAGGATTATTTTAAGAGCCGTTACAGAAGATACAAGTGAGTGAAACTTGATGCAAAGGTTTTTCATAAGCATAGTGTGATCTGAGACATATGCCCTAGTTCATCTTTCTCTTGAAGAAGTACGCAGTAGGGTTTTGTAACCGAGGAGCTTTGTGATCTTCATCGTGTTGATGAACTGAAGAACTTTGCAGCCAACATCCTTCTCAAAATGGTAGTTAGTCACGTACTTGGATCCGTGCATCGATTGGTTAGTCATGTACTAGGAGTCGTGCATTGAAAAGGAGAGATGTCACTATAGAACAAGTCCAATTGTGTATTGGGGTAAAGGTTCAACTGTAGGTTGGTATAAAGTACTGGGATTTCTTTACTTGTAACCGCTTGTTGTGATAATAGTGATTCTCGGGAGTGGTGACCTTAAATTCACCCGGTGGGATTTTCCCTCGGAGGTTTTCCCCATTCGTAAACAAATCACTGAGTCAACTTTATTTTCCGCTGCATATTAACTTAGTTGGCAATTTTTTTGTGCTGCCACGCGTATTGCATATTAATTGAATTAATTAATTAACTTGGCTAATTAATTGGTTAATTTATCATAAGGGGTCAATACATTCTACATCTATCAACTCTCATGTAAAGAGAGAATGTAATTTTGTTGCTCATTGTTTAGCAAGATATGCTTTAGACATTTCGGATTTTTTAGTGTGGATGGAGAATGTTCCACTACAAGTTTAAATTGTACTTCAGGCTGATTTAGCCAACTCCTTTTAATCAAAGTTTAGTCTAGTTTCTCAAACCAAAAAATAAAAAAATAAAACTTCAGTTATACAATTCTAAACCACATATTATTTATTTGAATAACAAAGCAAGCATTAGGATTATCATCACTAAAAATCTGAGGGCGATATGCATATGCATACTCCAAGTACTTGGATGGCAAATATTCACTTTTCTTGATGTCACTCTTCTTGTCATCGTCCCCCTTGCCTTCTTCACCATCTTTCTTTTCTTCTTCTTTCTCTTCTTTTTTGTCTTCTTCTTTCTTGTCATCTTCCTTCTATTTTTCATCTTTCACTGTAGAAGTCTGCTTCTTGGTTCTCTTATACACATAGTTTACCAGCACTGTAGATGTTAACACCGATTTAACGCCTGCAGTACACTTCAACTTCTCAAAGTGCATTTAATAGTGACTACAATACAGTTGTTGCCATATGTGAGTACATTGCTTTTTTTTTTTTTTTTTTAACTGGATTCAAACTTTCATTAAATCAAAGAAGCATTAGAGTTTACAGATTCAATTGCAACTAATGGAACTTCTTCCATCCAAAAAAGATCAGAAATTACATGTTGAGCATATCTAGCTAGCTCATGTGCCACCCTATTACCATTCCTCTTAGTGCAACTCACAGAAATCCACTCCAAAGCTCCCATCAGATGCCTAATGTCACCAACAACATGCCCAATAGCTGACTGGTTGTCCTTGCCTGAAGCAATACACCTCGTAGCATTGACACTATCACCTTCCACTAGCAGCACCGTGAAGCCAGCATCTATTGCAAATTCCACCACCTTACGACACACAAGCAACTCTGCCTCCTCACTGCACTAGACTGTTGGACCCTTGGCTGTCATCGCTGCCATGACTTCTCCATGAGAATTTTTTATCACAGCACCGAACCCAGAACTGGCATTATCCGTGAAAATTGCTGCATCGTAATTTAGCTTATACACGGACTGTGGTGGAGGTTGCCTACTCATTCCAGCATTCTTCATCACCTGCGGAGTTGCACCCTGCACTTCACCAGCTTGTAAATTGTCCTGTGACTGTTGGAACTCCTCAAGCAATTCAGCAGCACGCCTATTCAACCAGCCCGGTTCTAGAAATTTGCCTTTATACACCACTCTGTTCCACTGGTGCCAAATTAACCAAGCCTACACTAACATCAGCTCCACCTCTTTTTTGTCCATCAGATCCAACAGGTACTCCAACAGAGCTACAAAGTCAGGTTGCCTCGTCCCACACTTCTGCAAGGCTCTAACACTACCATGCCAAATATCCTGAGCCGCGGTACATTCCCATAAAACATGAATGGTTGATTCTTGAAATCTGGCACAAAACGGACACGACTCATCCAACAAAACCCGTTTCTTCTTAAGGTTCTTTCTGGTTGGGAGAATATCATGACACGCCCTCCACCCAAACACCTTTATCTTGTTGGGGATCTGTAGCTTCCATAAAGCAGCTCACACCCTACTACCTCCACTTCCTAAGTATTGCTTTTTAAGAAAGCGTGAAATGTTAAAACAAATTGATAATCCCTTTCTAAAACAATAAATCAAAAACAAATTGATAATCCTAACAACAGCCGCAATAACTGAGAAACTTGAAAAAGGTATCGTATTTCTATATTTTTAATATACTAGCTATTTATCACATAAGATTATAATAAATAAAATTATAAGATAATAAAATTAAACCAAATTTCTGGCCTTTTATGTATAGTAAACCTATGCCTCTCTTTTATATATTCTATTGTAAATAACAATTTTCACATTGTTTTAAGACCAATCATTAGCGACTCAATATTTACAACTGCACTGCACACCTTTGGTGCAGTGGTCACTTCACAAGTATAAATACTTGTAGGGTGTGGGCGGTAAGGACCGGAATTCAAGTGTCTAGGAGGGAATTTTACACACATATACACTTCAATTAGGCTAAAGTAGAATTTCTATCTTGTTTAAAAAAAAAAAAATTTACCACTTACTCTTATAAAAAAAACAAAAGATTAAGTTGCACTGTCACATCCTCGTTAACCACTCTGGTCATTGGTTTAAGCAAGTTGTGTAACTATGTCAAAGTAGAATATTACTCAAAGAGACTTTAGAAAAGATTAAAATATTTTATTCATTATCAAAATACGTTAACGTTAGATAATTTTAAAGCAAAATAATTTATAATGTTAATATGTTATAACATTTTAATTAGAATATAATACATTTTTGAACATAAATTGGAATATTATTAAGGATCTTTTTAAAATATACTTTGCTTATAGCATATGTTTGTAAACTCCTCTATGTTTATAATATTCTTTAATGATATGTTTATAATAATATATAACTTAATAAACATAAAAAAAAAAAAAAGAGGGATAAAGATATAAAAGCTAATAGTTTTGGTTTTATTTTATTTCCATTTTTAAAAATTCTTTTCAACAATAATCTTTATATTTTTTTTTATTATAATCTTATAAATATAGTATATTAAAATTTTAGGAAGGCAAAACCTTTTTGCTATAAATTTTTGTGAAGTGGTATGTCCACAACATTTTCCCAACAAATTCTAGGTAGTAAGTTTTTATTGGTTCTAATTTGAAACCAACCACTTAAATTATTTTTTTTTTCCCATTAGTAACAATCCATAACAATGTGCCACTTAGGATTTGTTATGAAGGTTTTGTGAAAATGTTGTGGACATAATATTTCTCTAAATTTTTAGGAACCAAAAGAATTAAATCAACCTTATCAAGGACGAAGCTATTGCTGGACTTGGGGGCCAATGGCCCCCCTAATTTTTTTTTTAAATTATTATATGCATGGGTATTAATTTTAGCAATTTTGTTCCATAAAATTACACTTTGCACCATTAACAATACAATTAATTCTTTTAAGAGTATTGTTATAGTCATAAACTTTTCTATAACATTTTTATAAACTGAACATGTTAACAAATTAACTGTTAATGTAGTAGATTCTCATTGGTTCGCATTTGGGCCCATCACTTATATTATTTTTTTACTTACTAGTTACCAATAATCACTCATCACATTAGCAATCTGTGAAAAAGTTTGTAACTCTTGCATTTTTCTCATTTTAAAAACCCAAAAAAAAATATAGATCTAAAATCTAAAATAAAACTTACAAGCCCAAAAAATTAGCCCAACAACAAACATTACGAATAGTAATATATATACCCCTTAGCTGCTAAGCATTAGCAAAGCTGGAGGCCAAAGCCACCGCATACAACCAACAACAAAGCCGCCCCCTAACTGTAAGTTTTAGCTCCGTCACTAAACCTTATAATCGAATTATTTTAAGACTCCTTTCTAGGATTGTATGTTTCAGCTTTTGTTTATGTCATTCTTTCCTACGTCTCATAATTGGCTGGCAAGCTGTTTGAGTAAGTTGTTGTTTGAAGTTTACATCATCTCATCTTTTTATTATTAGAAGATAGTTAAATATAATATTTATCACAATCTTGTCTTCAAGTTGTTACGGAAATTTTAGATATTTATTAACATCATATACTATTTTTAACTTTCAAAGAATGCATTTTCGTACAAAACTTTAAATCATAAGAATATCTCTCTCTCAACTTTCTCCAGTTTCTTTCTCTCTAGATTTTATTATCCAAAAAAGGAAAAAATAAAAAAGAAGATTTTTATGTTTGATGACCCAATTCACACACCACACAAAGTAGGAACAAAAGTCTCAGCAGCACTCCAAATGATAATTTCCATGCAAACCTCTTTCTTGCTTTTATGCCCCTCAAACAAAGATAGAATATATATATATATATATATATATATATATATATATATATATATTACACTATAATTAAAGGGTCTTTCCTTTTTCTTTTTGAGAAAATAGAGCCTTTCCTATTTGGGATGAATGTTTTGGTGGTTCAAAAATACCTCTACACCCTAAATTTAAATTGAGACAAAACTTAAGGATAACATATTAAAAATACATTTTTAAAATATTGCCTACAAAATAGGACCACTCTTTTATTGGTTTTCAAATAGAGTATTAAAAGTTTTTTTTAGAATAAAGTATAAAGAGATTTGAATTTTTTGAATCACTTCATGTTTACCCTCTTTTTTTATAATTGGCGGCAAGTTTTTTTCTAAACAGTTATTATTTTTATTTTTTTAAATCCCCAAGTTTCATTGCCTTGCTATCAATTTTTTTACTACTTTTCAAATTTTTTAATGAGATAATTTTACTTTACGTGATAATAGTTTTTTTTTTTTCCCTGAATTTTAACATTCATTATATCTAAATTAGATATGTCTCACCAAGTTACACACACACACACACACACACACACACACACACACACACACACACACATATATATATATATATATATATATATATTGATATAGAACAAACCGCCATGGCCTTTCTGGACTCTTACGCATGCCTGAAATCATCGCACAAGACAAAAAGACACTAGTAGAAATCATGAGTCTTGGAGTTGGAATCGCGCATGAAATTTGTCAGGCTAAAGCGAAATGGCCTTCTAAGCAATAGTTGTAGCCTCGCCATGAGGTACTCCCCAAAAATGGCGAATTCCTTCGTGGATTTAGGCAGGTTTACTACTAGAAGCTAATAGTTTAGTTTCTATTCCATCAAGAGAGTATCGTGTATACTTTCTTCAAGCTTTCGACATCAGTTGGTATTAGAACCTTGACATACCCTGGTCTGATGGCTAACCGGCGAGACGGTGACCACCACAACAGTGACGACAATGACTGTAGACACCGCATTTTGTACTCCTTATGACTCGGACCCCCGTTCCCCAATAATGCTCGAATTCTAAGGCCCAAGGCTAGATTAGAGCCCAATCAGATATCAAATTGATTTGAGGGATGCTAAAATGGAAAATTTAACCTTTTAAATGAGCAAAAATCTATTTTTGAAAATAAAATGACCAAGATAGCTCTTGACCTGCACATGTGGGTCATGGCCCGCGTATGTGAGTCAAAGTATGTGTATGCAAGCACATTCCTGCATACGCAGCTAGGTTTTCAGAAGCATAAAAAATGCAAGTTTTCTACAATAATGGCTAAGGTTTGGAACGAATCCCACATCGTCTACGAGTCATTCCAAACCTCACATCTTCTTAGGTTTTTCTCGTGGGATTTTTGTGTACTCTGAAAATGCATCATGTAAGGCTTTTTATAGTTGATATATATATATATATATATATATATAGAGAGAGAGAGAGAGAGAGAGAGAGAGAGAGAGAGAGAGAGGCACAAAGGCAAGGAAAAGGTTTGCATAGAAATCATCATATGGAGTGCTACAAAGCCTTTTGGTCCTACTTTGTGTGGTGTGTGAATTGGGTCATCAAACATAAAAATTGTTAGGACATATGTGATTCATGTTAGGAATATATGTCATTATAAAATTATTAATCCTTTGACAAAATGCATTTTACTTGTAATTGAGTAGATCTAGGATGTGTTTAATGCTTCAAGGAACAAGGTTCCAAGTTCAAGTGTTAAAGCCATGCAAATCTTTCCAAGAATCAAGTGAAGAAGTGCTGGATTTTAAAACTCGATAGCTAACTCGACAGCTAGTATCTATCAAGGCCTAAAAAGCTGTTTCAGCCTGAGGCTCAACTGCTGCTCAATAGATAGAATATCTGTCGAGGTTTATGAAAATCAGTTTTCTAGATCTGATTTCACTCCAATCTGTGAATAGATGTTTGGGCTTTCTTTTCTCACAACCTTAAACATATATAAGGCTTATTTTAAAGGCCGTCATATAAGAAAATACAATGAGAACACATGCAAAAGGTGACCGAGTGGCTTATTCTCTCTGAAAGAAGCTACTGCGTCTTTGCGCCTTAGGGTTTTGTAACCAAGTGCTTCTTGATCTTCATCGTTGATGAAGTGAAGAACTTTGCAGCCAACAATCTTCTTCAAGTTGGCGAGTTAGTCATGTACTGGGAGCCGTGTATCATTGGTTAATCACGTACTGAGATTCATGCACCAAAAGGCTGGTGTACATATATTGAAGAGTTCAGAGATTCTGAAGCGGTAGAAGGTTTCTGCTGTAAGTTCATCTAGGGGATTGTAGAGTCTAGGGACAAAAGTTTTGTACTAGATCTGAAACTTCTCTTTACTATAGTGAATTGCTTTTTGGGAAGGTTTCTCCCTAGGTTTTTTACTGTGAAACTAGTTTGTTTTATTGGTTTTCCTATGTCATTATATCTTGTCTTATTTATTTTTCTGTTGTGCATAATATTGACATGATATTGATGTTAGTTTGTTTTAACAAGGTTTATTCATAATAAATCTAATTAAAAACTTGGACTTAAAACTTGTTAATTTTATCAACCGAGGTCTCAATTTCCCAACAGAAATCTTCCTTTTTATTTTTCCCTTTTTTGAATATTAAAACATTCAAATCTAGAGAGAAAGAAATTGAAGAAGTTGAGAGAGAGATGGAGTGTGTTATGATTTAAAGTTTTGTTTGAAAATGCATCCTCTGAAAGTTAAAATAGCATATGATGTCAATAAATATGCAAAAATATAATATTGTTGGTCTCTAAAATTTACCTTTTGAGCACTATTAGTTCCTGAAATTTGAAATGAGTGCTATTGATCCCTAAAGTTTTAGAAATGAGCACTATCAGTCTTATGTTATCTTGTATTAATTTTCTTCCTATGTATCTAACAGAACAATAAGGTGGAATTTTTT
The DNA here is from genome assembly GCA_033629205.1 of Lithocarpus polystachyus. Taxonomy (NCBI): domain Eukaryota; kingdom Viridiplantae; phylum Streptophyta; class Magnoliopsida; order Fagales; family Fagaceae; genus Lithocarpus; species Lithocarpus polystachyus. The sequence goes on along the minus strand of CM066170.1, from coordinate 44,454,683 downwards.
AAATTACATGTCACCTTATTTTAAAATAAAAAATTACACTCCATTAAATTTTTTCCTGAACCTGTTTTAAGTGTTCTTCCCACCCAATTCAATCCGTTTAATCCATCACTCCCAAATCCAAACACAACAAACCAGAGATCTGAGAGAAAAAACATCGCAATAACATTCATTTGTGGAATAAGATATACGGCATCAAATACATCTTTGAAACCACTAAGGCTAATCCAAATGGTTATGAAAGGATACTGCATCAATATAAATAAAGTTTGTTTACGAGATTAAAAAAAAAAAACAAAAAAACAAAAACAAAGAAGAAGGAAACGGACAACATTACTCTCGTTGCTTGAGAAAACCTTTCAACCATTGACACATGATATCATACAAATAGAAGAATTTATACGATTAAATTATAGAATAAAGAAGGCTCAGTTTATTCAGTTCATCTATTTAAAACTTGTATGTTGATAGTGATCTTTTTTTTTTTTTTTTATTACTGTGTTGGTTTGAGAATGATTGGAAATTTCGAGGCTCAAATTGGGGATTTCGGAGGAGGAAGGACATACAAAGCTTTAAAGGATTAGTATTTTCTAGTTAATTCAATAGGTAAAGTCTTTTGTAGTCAAATAAGAAACCAAAAGTCAAATCATACTTACAAAAAATAGAAATTCATTGATATTTTAATATACTGATAAAGAGTACAAGTGCTTATCAAATCTATAGAAAAAAAAAATCAATTAGTTTCAAGTTTCAATTTTTAATAGCCAACCAAATCTACTCGCATGCCTACGTTTAATAATTGGTTTTGAACTTGATCTACACCTCAAACTCAACTCTTGGATGATTTTCTTCACTCTTAAACTTTTGATTTTTACAAATTTTTACCCTAAAATTAGAAATTTATTAAAATGTCAATCATTTAAAACCACAATCTTTTGTGCCACAATTTTGCCACAACTCTAATATGGCAGACTATAAGTAGTAGATCCATATAAAAGTGATTGGCTGCTAGTCACAGTCTGCCGCATAAGATAATTGTAGAAAATTCTCTCTATGTGCACATCAAAGTAAACCCTATGAGTGAGTTCCAGTTTGCTCAACTGGTAAAGTCTCTGATGGTTGAATAAGAGATCTGGTGTTCAATCTCCGCCTACACCAAAAACCAATTGGTGTCTTGGTTTGATAATAAAGAGCTATCATTAGGAGTGGACGCCATAGGTTGAAACGCTCTTAAAAAAAAAAAAAGTAAACCCTATGACAAGATACACCCACATTGACTAATGCCTGGCAAGTCGTAAGCAGTTTCAATTAAATTAGCAGTAATCCTAGAGACAACAAATTTTTCAGCTATGTGCTAAGATAGCTTTGACTAGTGTAAAGTCACCTCCATATGTTCAAGGAATGAGGATGAAACTTGAAAGCCAACCAAGCATTTCCAATGGTGTGCAACTAAACTATAATGCCACAGGCAAGCTAGCACTAGGAGCTTAATATATGCAAGCAAAGCATTCTCAAATGGTAAACTTCTAATTAGCCCAGGTAAAGGAACTTAGTAATGTTTTAGGTTTTGCATAGTTTCTTGGAAGCCTGACCATTGCATTCAACATCACAACCTATATACAGGTGCACATACTAGGGCTGTTTAGTGACCCGGAAAATCCGATCCGCCCAACTCAAAGGTCCACAGGTGGATCCTAATGCAAGTCTTGGTCGGTAACGAGTCCTATCTTAAGAAGAACCGGTTATTTGGTTCAGGTTTTGGATTAAAAAATAATTAACCCAAATAAACTGAACCAACCACTACTTAGGTAACATAAAGCAGTCTTCCACTCACATGCCTTGTGCTTCGGTTATTAGGTAACGTATAGCAGAGAGGAAACCAATCTGAACAGCCTTTTTTGGCACAAGTTCCCAATTTCAAATCCAACCGTTTAAACCAAATCAAGATTCAAATTCTACAGTTATAATTACACTCTACAAACTCCTTTGAGTCATATTAGTAGACTTTAGCACAGTAGCACAGAGACACATCATATCAACAATCCAGAGCAAAGGTACTAAATTACAAATCAACCATTAAAATCAAAACTAATAACACAATTAAAGATCAATTCCTTGATTAGATATCTCAATCTCATATCCAATCCAACGAACACAATCCAACGGTCTCAAATGCTCTCTCTCTCTTTAATCTCTTCAGTCTTCACTAGACGTTCTCAATCTCTCTATCTCAATCTCATATCTCTCAAACTCAGACGCTCTCTCTCTCTCTCTCTCTCTCTCTCTCTCTCTCTCTCTCTCTCTCTCTTCACTAGTTCCATATAAAATCTTCTTCACCCTTCAATCTTCACTCTTTAAAGGCTTTAAGCTTTGGTCTTCTCACCAATGAATAAACCACACTATCAAACTCTCAGTTCTCACTTCGCCTCTCTCTACTCCAACGTCTACACCCTAGCTTCTCAATACAAGTTCTTCATACCTAGCTGCCGCCGCCAGCACCCACTCATCTCCCTGCCATTGATTATATGGGTTGAACTGTTGAAGAGATCGTCCTTGTTCTTCCACCCCACTCAATTCTTACTCCAAACCGATTAAGGTAAATATTCTACATTTCTCATTTCTTTTCTTTTTTTCAGTCTCTCATTGATTAAATTTGTTATGAAAATCTACTGTTAAAATCAAATAAACCCAAAGTTTTATAATTTGAAACCCTAACTAAAAAAAGTTGAAACCTTAACCATTTTACTTTTGTTCTTTGTTCATTTGTTTGATTAATTTTGTTCCTATTTTAATTTTATTTAGGAAATGAAAGTTGTACAAGTGGTATTTTCAGTCTTTAAATTTGAAACTCAAACACTCATGGTTTTTTTAAGGTATGATTTTTTTTTTCCCTTTGTTTTTTGTGTTCAAAGTTGGGATTTAGTTCTTTTTTTGTTAGAGTTGATGCATGTTACTTATGATGCTGTGGATGTTGTTGTCGCTTTTCTGTTGTTGTTTAATTAATTTTAAACACCAATGTTTCTACTTTTATTATTTAGTAAAATTTATTTGTTATGAAAATCTACTGTTAAAAATCAAATAAACTCAAAGTTTTATAATTTGAAACACTAACTAAAAAAAAAAATTAAAACCCTAACCATTTTACTTTTGTTCTTTGTTCATTTGTTTGATTAATTCAGTTCCTATTTTAATTTTATTCAGAAATTAAAAGTTTTCCAAGTGGGGTTTTCAATCTTCAAATTCAAAACTCCAACATCCACGGTTTCTTTAAGGTATGATTTATGTTTCCCTTTGTGTTTTGTGTTAAAAGATGGGATTTTGTTCTTTTTTTGTTAGAGTTGATGAATGTTTCTTATGTTGTTATGGTGGTTGTTGTCATTTTGCTGTTTTTGTTTAATAAATTTTGAGCACTAATGTTTCTGCTTTTATTATTTAATAAAATTTCAAGCATCATATTGTTTGTATCTAGGTTCTATTTCGTTTTAAGTTTTATGTAGGAAACTGTTTTATGTTTTATGTTAGAGTTTTATGTTTTATGTAGGATACTATTATCTGGATTCAAGCATCAAAGTTTTTCCTTTTTGGTTTGTGTGATTATTATTATTAATTGTTCTTGTTGTTCTAGTTTGCTAATATTTATATTTGATTTTTTTAGGTCCTGGAACCCTCCACTAATGCACAGTCTGTTTCTACACAAGCTGATGATTCTACTACTACACAAGTTGATGGTTCTACTGCCACCTAAGCTAACGGTGCTATTGCTACCCAAGTTGAAGCTATTGATGCTGAGTTGCCCCGATTCCACCTAGCAAAGTGAGTAAGACTAGTAGTAGTAATGGTAGAAAAAAGTCTTTAGTTTGGAATCATTTTGAAAAAATAAAGGTAAATGAGGGTGTCACTAAGGCTATATGCAATTATTGTAAAAAAATAATATCATGTTGATAGTAAGAGTTGTGGTATTAGTAATTTGTTTGCTCATGTGACAAATTGTCCCAAGAACCCTAATAGAGAAGATATAGGTAAAGAGCAGAAAACCTTAGCTTTTGAACCCAAAAATGATGGAGACGAAGGGTTCCAACTTATGTCAACAACTTTACTGTTGAGGCTTCTAGAAAGGCACTTCTTGAAATGATTATAATTGATGAGTTACCTTTTAGGTGTGTTGAGGGGTATAGGTTTAAGAAATATGTAACTACCTTACAACCTAAGCCCCATCTAAAGGATATTCCATCTCGTCAAACTGTGCCTAGAGATGTGATTGGAATCTATAATAGTGAGAGAGAAAAACTAAGGAAATCCTTGAAGGGTTGTAGGTTGTCTTACTACAGACACATGGACTTCTATTCAAAATTTGAATTATGTGTGTCTCACATGTCACTTTATTGATGATGCTTGGAAGTTGTATAAGAGAATTTTAAATTTTTGTCAAGTTGAAGATCACAAGGGGGAAACTATGGGTAGAAAGATTGAGATGTCTTTGCGCGAGTGGGATATTGATGGCATATTCACTTTGACAGTGGATAATGCTAGCTCCAATTTAACCACAATTAAATTTTTGCAAAGAGTAACAAAAGATTGGAATTGGATAGTTTTAGAAAATGAGTTCATGCGCATAAGGTGTTGTGCCTATATCCTAAATCTCATTGTGGGAGAAGTTTTGAAAGAAATTAATGCAATTGTAGCTAGGGTGCGTGAAACTGTGAGATATGTAAAGTCCTCACCCAATAGAAATCAAAATTTTATGAGTTTTATGGAGAGGTTAGGTATGGAGTCCAAGAGTATTCTTTGTCTAGATGTACGTACTAGGTGGAACTCAACTTACCTCATATTAGAAACTGCTAAAAATTTTGAGAAAGTGTTCCTTAGAATGGACTTTGAGGATGGTGGTTATTTGTCATACTTTTTAGAACCAAGGAAGATAGTAGTGGGTTGGGATCTCCTTGTATGAGTGATTTCCAAAATTGTAGAGCATTTGTGACTTTCTTGAGGCTTTTTTACAATGCAACAAAGAAGTTCTCCGGCTCTTTGTATGTTACGTCAAATGCCTTCTTCAATGAGATCTTTGTTATTCAAGAGAGTATTTCTCATTTAGTTAAATCCTAAAACACCCTCTTGAAAAACACAGCCACAAACATTCAAATTAAATTTGAGAAGTATTGGGGATAAGGTGATAAAATTAATCCAGTTTTGTATGTGGCTATGGTTTTTGATCCATGAAAAAAATTAAGGTTTTTGAATTTTCTTTTTCTGAAATTTATGGGAATGCAATAGGAAAAGTGATAGTTGATAAGGTGAAAGATCTTTTGATGAAGTTGTATAATTTTTACTGTTTAGTTTATTCCCCAAATGTGCAAGAACCAAGTGGGAGTGAGAGGACACAAATGGAAGGTGATGCTAGTGATCTATATGTGATGGTTCACTCTCGATATAAGCTTTTCTTGGAAGTTGAGCAATCTGTAGGTTGTAGTAATGAGGTTGAAAAGTATTTGGCTAAAAATTGTGATGGTAGAAAGGATGTGAATTTTGAGGTATTAGGGTGGTGGAAGGACAATTCTAGTAGGTACCAACTGTTGTCCAAAGTGGCTAAGGATGTACTGGCCGTACCAGTTTCAACTGTTGCATCTGAGTCAGCATTTAGCACCGAAGGCTACATTGTTAATCCATTTTGAAGTTCTCTCTCCTGTCATGGTTCAAAACCTTGTATATGCACAAAATTGGCTTCAAGCCACAGTTCCGATTTCTCATCGCCAATCAAGGGATAAGGTGAAGGCGTTGGAGGAGGAATTTCATGATTTAGGTAATATGTTTAAATTCTGAAACTGATTTTCTATTAATTCTTATTGAATGTCTCATGTATTCAAACAAAATTTAATCTATTGTATTTATTTCCTTTTCTTTTCTAGTTTTAAATCAACAATCATCATCAAGTGCATCAGCAAGTACCAGCTCCAAATTGGGTTCTAGCTCAAGCAAACGACCCTTAATTAGTATTAAAGATTGATAAGTAACTTGGTATGTTACTGCCTTTGGCCCCTTACTGTTATAAACTTGCTGTCCTTTCTAGTTGGTCTTGTATTTGGTACTAATGTATTATTTGTAAATATTTTTTTGTCTATTGAGGAGGAATCATTTATTTTGTAAAGGAGGCAGCCTTTTGGGAACATTTTGAAAGCTCTTTTGTATATTGCTTTTCTAACAATACTACTCTTAATGCTTATAGAATAAAAATCTTAGTCAATAGGTTTTCTTTTCTATAAGTTATAGAGTTATTAGCTAGAGTATTTGTCATTCAATGCTTTGGAAGAGCTATTTTTTTGGAAATATCTATGATATTTCATAATTATAATTAATTATATTACTGGGAACAGTGTATAGCCAGCAAACTTACTGCCTTATGATTTATTGTCTTAAAAACTTGCAATAATCTAATTGTCTTCTCTGCCAATATGGCTTACCTAGTATATGTCCATTTATATATATATAGATGGAAATATTGCAGTATAAATCTGTTGCTTATGTTCGCTGTGATTGACTTATTTGTTGTTGGAAATATTACTTGTTGTGTGGTTGGCAAGTGCAGGTTTAACATAGGTGTTAAAATTGGCTTCTATGCCTCTTGGTTTTTCTTGAATATATATGACTTGTATTGAGCTACCGGCTTACTACTAGGTGCTTGTATTGTGTGGATGTTTAACAGATCATAAGTGGTAAAAATAAGCATGTTTGTGTATTGTGTTTTGCTATTTTGTCTAGGTTATTTTGTTGTGTTTATTTTTTGGTGTCAATGTGTGGCTGTTTAACAAGTCACAGGTGGTGAAAATAGGATTTTGTGTGTTATTAGTTGTGTTGTGCACTTTGTCCAAGTTTTACAATATATTTTGCTGTGTTTATTTTTTGTGGTCAATGTGTGGATGCTTAACAAATGTGGTAAAAATGGATTCAAATCCTCTAGATTTCCTGGGGTACTCTATCAAATAGATTTCCTTAAATCTTAACAATCCTTTAATGATTTATTGGTCTACATTTTACCATGTTAGTATTCCACTAACAATAATCTTAATTGTTTTGTTTGCAACATTATTTTATTATTTTAAGAATATTGTTAGTGAAATGCTAACATGACAAAATCTTAACCTTAAAATCATGGTTAGGATTTAAAGAAATCTATTGATAGAGTATCCTAGGAAATTTAAAATATTTGAATTCAGTAAAAATAGGTTTATTTGTGTTGTGGTGAGGTATTTTGTCTAGGATGTTTAATGCTTAATATGTGGTAAAAATAGGCTTATTTTGTGTCTTATGGTGAGGTACTTTGTCCAAGATATTTATGTCCTGAAGGCCCAATGGATTTATAAGTAGAGTAGTTGCTTAATTCAAGTTTATCTTAAAAGCCCATTTTAAAAAAAAATTTTAAAAAGTAAAAGGGAGGCCCAATCTATTTTATATGAAAAATTCAAAAAATATGACACCCAAGTAATTTTTAAAACTGCCAAACTCCTTAATTTAGGCTAAAAAGGTTGAAAAAATTGAACTAAAATAAATTTCATAGAAGTCCAAAAAATGGGCCCAATTTATGGCCCAAACCCGCCTAACCAACTACTCTAACCCGCCCAACCAATGGCCTGAAACACCGGATCTGACCCGACTATTCGGTCGAATACAGGTCTAAGATCCAACCACCTAACCCAAACAGATCGAGTTTGGTTCAAGTACAAACCCGAACCAGCCCTGGACAGGCCTAGCACATACCAAAAGATGAGAAGTACCCATACCAAATTAAGAACACGAAAATCTTTCCACAGATAAATTACAGTGTACAGTTTTGGAGAGATCTTGCAAGTGGTCATAATAAAAGCGGTACTGCACTATCAAAAGAACATTCTAGCCTGCATCTTGGTGTAAAGGAAACTTTGATGACATCCTTCACCATGATAGGATAAGATTCAGGTTATATGTAACGTTTCAGTTACAATGCAAATAAAAAATTGGTAAAGATATAAATTTGATTATATGCAATGACACCATCTCTTATGAACTGCAAGGGTTAAAAAGGGGCTTTCATTTCCTAAGGAGTTATGGAATCGACGGGATTTTGAAGACAAAAAGCAAACTGTTTACGGCCCCAGGACCCCAGATTTGCAAAGCATACACAGAAAAGCCAAATCACAATTCATTCAGTGCAAGCAAAATTTACAATGTCTTCTTTTTTTTTTTTCTTTTTTTTCTTTTTTAGGAGATAGGTATACAAGAAAATTTACAATGTCACATCAGGATCATCATCATAGTCAAAATCCGGATCACCTGAAGACCTCATTCTTTTTGCATCCCTTGGCCCAGCTCTTCCCTTCTTCGGCTTTCCCCTGCGACACATTTTTTTTTTTTTTTAACATTATGAGGCCAGAAGTTATAAAGAATTAGCCACAAGTAATGTCAATATTGTCATTAACATTGTGTTTGGAAAATGAAATTTATATTTTTATGGAAATTTTAAAAGATGGTATTTTTTCAAACCCATCATTTAAAAACAATCACCTACAATCTAGATAAAAGCTTCTGCAACTAGCTTTTTTTTTTTTTTTTTTTTCAGGTAAAACAAAACAAATCTCTTTTTTTATTTATCATGTTTTCCATCTCCTCTTTTCGAGAAATTATACAATCTTCATAGTGGACCATGTCACTTGTCCACTATTCCACTAAAAAACTCCTACTTATTTAAAATTTCTGACTCAGCAATTTTAAACAGGTAGAAGTTTTTTAGTGGAATCGTGAATCATGTCACTTGACCACCACGAGAACCTAATAATTTCTCTCTCTTCTCAAACCAATACAAATCTCTCCAATCAACAGAACCACTGTATCTTAAATTTTTCTCAATTGGTAGATAAAGATCTCCTTAACATATTATTGTTGAGCCATGTCGATCTCCGCAAACACAGCTACCTTGGCCAAGTCTATGTGTGCGTTCGGGATGAGCTGAATTTCTCAATTTATCTCCACTTTCAACTTATTTTTGCTATTATTCAGGAGTTTCACTGCACTTTTTGATACTATTCATAGATCCCACTATACTATTCAGCTTATTTTTTAACATTTTTTTTTATACTTTCAACAAAAAGTTTTCAGTTTCAACTAAATAAACTGTTCCAAACGGATACTATATCTATGCCCTTGAGCTTAGTTACAGCGACACGTAATCAATAATTCATCACCAATGACTAGCTATGTCCACACCAAGGCACATAGAATTCCACAATCACAAACCAGTTCTCCACGAACTCTCTGAAACTCCTTTCCTTCAAAACAACATCATCCTTGTCGTCCACTTTGGGGTCCTTGTACCCATTAAACTTATGGTTGACATGTTGAAGTTAGCAAAGGCAAAGTCCTTGAAATTGTAACCATGAATGAGCAAATCAATGAAATGTTCTGGATCTTACTAGTGAGAAGTGTCGTTTGTCATCTGGTTCTTTAAGGAGGATGAGGTCTTTGACGTGTGTTAAATTAACGATTGTTCCAAAAGCTGTTAGAAAATGATGAATTTAATCATTTAACCATAATTCTAACACTCCACCTCACGTGTGAGCCTAAACTCCACCTTAATAAGTGGGACCCAACACGTGAGATTTTTAACATTTTTAAATGGGAGGTAGAGTAAAGCGAGAGATCGAACTTAGGATCTATTGATCTAATATCATGTTAAATTACTAATTGTTCCAAAAGTTTAAGCTGTTAGAAAATGATGAATATCTTTGAACCATAATTCTAACAATGTCGACAGCGTCTTCGACTTCTTTAGAGAGGGTTAGAGAGAGTGAGGAGAAGAGTATCAAGGGATTTGGAAAATTCTACCTGTTTAGACAATTTTGAATCTGGGATTTTGCCTCTACAAATACCAGAAACATGTTCCGAGGACAATTTTCAAATTCTGTTTCAAACTTGCCAAACTTGATGATTGCGACAAAAGAATTTAAAATACCAGCGTAACCTAAAGAGTTAAGCGCCCAAACACAAGGTAAAATTTGTTCAATTTCAATCATTTTCAAGCTTGGGTAACATTTGTAATATAATCATTAGAGTGATAAAGTAGCAGAGTACTTACTGGCCATTTGCGTAAATACCTCCACCCTTAGACCGACCAAGACCGTAGTCTGATCTCCCATCTGCAATGAACACAAAGGAAGGAGAACCAATAAGAATTTAGAAAAGCAAAGCAGTCAATACGTTCACTTATATAGGCTCACCATCTCGTCCAGCGGCAAGCTCTTCAGCCTGACAAAAACAGTAGAACATATATTAAAACCATGTTAAGATAAGTCAAAGAACCTCCTGGTGGACATGACACCATAATGATCTATATTTTTAAGAGAAACAAAATAATAATAATAATAATAATAACAAAAGGAGCAAACGACTTCACAGTGCAAAAAAATATGATTTTGGAAGGATTGGAAAAAGGGAAATAAAGGGACTTCACAGTTGACCAATAATCTAAAGTAGATCTCAGTATATGACTTCCTCTCTCATGCAATCGATAATGGAGAACATTTTGCAGTTATAAATGAAAAATAGAAATCAATTCTATGAAGTAACACATCCCAAAGGAAAACTGCCCTTTACTGTAGAGTTGTATGTTTTGCCATGAACAAAAACAAAACTAACAGAAAGTACCATATCCACCACCATATTCTTAATTCTCTTTTGGCCACAGCCATATTTTATTTCTATGCTGTTTTGTCGCCCACCGGGAAATGGGGGGCTGGAATTTCTTGATTTTAAATTCGTATCTTGAACCTGATGTATTGTGCATTGATAGATTCATTGTTCCAATGCTTTTGATATTACCCAATGGCAAAGGCAAACCAAGTGATATAACCTGACTGCAATTTATCAAGTGATGGCTTTCAATGAGCCCCAAATCAGTCGTCTTAACTAACGTTTAAACGCCCCGAAGACTTAGAAATTTGTTATCTAAATTACTTCGCCTGGAAATGGACAAAATTATCAATAGAACACTAACATCAAGCAGCATGCAAACCTTAAGAACTAAATAACTGGGAAAAAAAAAAGGTATTTTACAACTAGAATAACCTTTGATCCCTAATACAATTTTTAGATGCTAGCAATATGGGAACCGGAACATAAATGATGACCGAAAGAATAGAAATTTCCTGATCATGAGTTTGCCTAAATGTAGCTGAACTGCTCTAGAGATTCAGCCTTGATACATAAATGCAATGCATCCCTCAGAGTCAGAGGCTCTGGCTGGTAGAGGTAGGCATAATCATGTGGCTGCCTTAATTTGGGGCAAATACAGCAGGATCTCACCTATAATTTTTTTTCTAGCTCATGAGATCTAATGGATATTACAATGATCAGAAACAATGGAATATAAATATGAGAAGCCCTGACATGGATTCCAACTCCAACATCAGAATCAACTTCAATAACCAGGATAATTAGCTGCTTATAAATGCTACATACCTGCGGGTTTAAAGTCAAAATGGGTTACTATTCTGAAGGCACTCTTTTGAAAATGAATGAGAGTTAAAAACCAAGCATACCCTTATCTATCATCCTTTATAAATCAAGGAACAGGTCAGATTTTTACAGATACCCTTCCCAGTGCTGTGTTTTGGACTCTGGAGAAAGAGGACTTGTCAAAAATTCTTTTAACATTGGTATACCCCCACCTCATTTTGTTCTCCTTTTCCATTATCAAGGAGAAAAAAGGTATAGATATCAAAAGAAAAAGGAGAACGGCACCCTGTTTGTGTTCCAATATCATTATAAATTACAACCTGAATAAATCACATATGCAAGTACATTAAGACACACCCATTCAAACCAAAAATACTTTGGCAGTAGTTTATGACAAAAGCAAACAAATTAACTACCAACTGAGCACTTCTAGCTCAACAGTAATAAATGACATATGCAGAATTGTTAACTACCAACTGAACATTGGCTAGCAGCTAGAATTTACAGTAAAGTGATGAAACAGCCCTGCCTTATCTTGCATGAAGGCCACTTTTCCAAGGAAGACAACAAAGCAGAACAAGAAAAATTAAATAGTAAATGAAGTGCCTTCAATAAACAATTGAAATTCAATATACATACAGCTGGTGAGGTGACTGAAGATAATGAGAAGAGCCTATCTTCAGGCTGAAACTTCCTAGACCGCTTCAAGCTGCACCACAAGTTTTCAAGTGGTTAGGTTTCATTGATATCAGATGATCAACAACCCACCTCATCTAAAAAAATATTAATTTTTATGTATGTATACATGCATAATGCAAGAAACATCAAGTTATGTACGTCTTAATATAACATAAAGGAAAGGTCCAAAAACCCCCTATAGTTTTATCCTTGTGACAAATTAAATCCCATACTTACAAATGTGTCACTTCAAACCTTGCACTCTCATTATTGTTCCAGACTTGGAAAATATGAAACACTTGAGACCATAGAGAATTTTGTTTGGCACAATAATGAAAGCATGGGGTTTAAAATGGCACATTTAAAAGTAAGAGGTTTAATTTGTCACAAAGATAAAAATATAGATTTTTTTTTTTTTTGGACTTTCCCCTATAAGAATATATTAACATCTAGGATCCATCAATCAATCTAAAATGTTGTTTCTATGAAGATATGTCTAAGGTTCATCAGCTTTTCAATGATTTGCATCATTGCACGTAATGTTTTTTTCTCTAAACATCCAACCAAGTTAGATTCCCTCAAGTGACAGATATAGTTAAAATTCCCATTTAGAGGAATGACATGGAATGCTATAGAGAATGAACAATCTAAGACAGAGGTTTAGATTGTTCATAATTAACCTTTACCTAATTTACTGAGAAACATCTGACTTCCTGAGATTAATCTATTCAGTTTTAAAAAGGATATTTATCTCTAAGACAGCAATTGAGACTCTTACTGAAACTACATGTCTCCAACATGTTTCAAACAGCACTGGAAATGACCCAACTTTTCCTTGAGCAGCATATATATATATATATATATATATATATATATGTCTATGTCCATTGATTTTTCTAAAAGTAGGCCATGGTAAGTTTTCTTTCCATTTAAATAATTAACAGCAAATTGCAATTTCTGTCCATCAAACATGGAGACAGTTCAATTTGGTCCCCCGATTTCAAAAGTTCTAATTTAGCCCTTTAAATGTCAAAAGTGTAACTATTTTCCATTCAATTTTGGCTTATGTTGCTAGTGGCCAACAGAGACGTCTGCTAATTCAGCATTATCTAGTGTGGCCCTATTAAACATTTTATTTTCCTTCTCCCCTCCTTTTCCTCTCCCCTAAGAAGCATTGAAATTGACACTAACACAAACACGAGATACAGCAACACAACAATTCTTAAAAATTAGGACACGACATGGTGGGGATACAACAACTAATTAATTAATATTTTAGGTAATATTATTTATTTATAGGCATAATTTAAGTTTATTTCAAGTTTTGAAATAAATAACTATCAAATCTTTAAATACATATCTAAAATCAGAGGAATTTTTTTAAAATAAAAAGATTTTTTTTCCTCCCAACGCAATGAGAACAAGCATGCAAAGAGTGTCCCTGGTGTGTCAGACACAGAAATGCTGGCAGTTTTGAAGTGTCCATGCTCCTTTACCTTCTCCCTTTTCTTTTTTCTTCTGCGCTATTTCTTATCTGCCTCACAACATTCATTATCACCAAAGACCTTTTCCTCATAGTCATAGTACCACCCACCTAAAAAAAACCCTCACCTTTTGACTCACCATTTTCCCAATCCAATTCTTAGTTATTCCCATTAGCCCAAAACCAAAACCATTACCACAAATCACCCCATTTTACCACCCATCCATATACTCATTCCTCTTCCTCCATGCATACCTTCACTGGCCAAGTTCCACTTTCAAATCTCCATTTACATACTGCTTACTGCCAAAAATATGCTTGTGTTTCGAGAGCCAGGGTCCTTTGTAGGTGTGACCGTCAATTCTGTTGATGGTTCTGAAGCTGTCCAATTCACCCTTGAAATCACCTTACAATTTACCCAATAATTGCCTCATCCTCTTTCTTGTTATTATCATATTGATTAGAATAATTACTATTCAGTTTTGCACCAACTTGTGCATTGAATTTCTATAGAAAAAAGAGAGGGCAATGTCACTTTCAAAAGAGGACCAAACATCATAAATGGCAATATATAGGGATTCAATATAGTGCCACCATGACAAGCTGCTTCCCCCCCCCCCCCCCCCCCCCCACCCCCCCTTTTTTCTCTCCTCTCCAGGGTCAAAATAGATAACTATTTAAGTTTATTCTTGAGCTTTGGTTCAAAAACAGGTCAGAAAAAGAAAATTGTTTGTGAGAATACTTCAAATTGAGAACAGATACAAGACAAACGCTGAAACCTTAAGAACTTCACCAGATCATAAATGTGACTTGGAGGTGTTAAAGGCACAGGTATCTAAACCAACAAGAAACATGACAAGAATATGAAACAAAGAAGAAATTCGAATAAGCATAATTAGACAGGGTACTCCTAAAATAAATTTCAAAAATAACCCAGTCTCTGTATTTTCACTAAAAATTATCATGCATTTGGAGTTTAGCACACATACATTCAATCCATATAAACGCCAATGAAAGATGAGGGAAATGTAATCATAAAAGTAAAAATTGAAGGTAAAGAATATCTCATTCTCAGTCACTTCATACAAGGCAGTGTTCTTAGATGAAGATAGGAACCCTTCAAAACCTTTCAGCACATTGCCACATTGGCTCGGGTCCTGTAGATAACTAGTCTCCATATCATAGACCTGGAGTAAAAGCAAACTATTAGGCTCCAACCAAATCTTCATTTTACTGTATTTATGTGTGTGAGTGTGTGTATTTTTACAACAACAACAACAATAATAATAATAATAAATATCTATTAATATTAGTGGCATAAACTGCTTATCACCCTTGGGTGGGGGGGGGGGGGGGGGGGGGGGAAGAAGGTTGCTTAAACTATTTATCCCTATTTCATTTCAAAATTAAACAAATGAAAGATATTTGCATGTTTGTACATGCACATGGTCTTAAAAATCTTCCTGGATTTAGGAAAAAGGGAAAGAAAAAAAGGAGGTTGAAATTCTTAGCCAGATTCACCTATACACCACACCATATACAGTTTCAGCCACAAATAAATAAGAGCTAGACACTGCACAAAATTTCTTGTTCTATGTAATGGTGATGGTAAACCCAATGGCAACAAATTACATTAATATTCTGTATTAAATGACGCATACATAAGATGCTGATTTGCTACTTTCAAGTGAAGGATATTCCTACAACAACCTCCAAAGAAACCTCTGGAGGGATTCTACCGAGCAGGTAAAGGTTTAGGCAACTCTATTGAAAAAAAAAAAAAAAAATCATGGGGAAATAAACAAGGAAACAAACTGCCACAAATTCGTTCATGTTTGATTGACGTCTCGTTTTAACTATTACACTATTCACTCAAGAAATCACAGTTGTACCAATTTCAAACAACCATTTATCACTCATTTAAAAATCCAAATTGGGTCAATTTTTTGTCCATTTTGAAGTGCTAGATATCTACTTTCCAATGAAACAAGTTTCACTCAAATAACACAACAACCCAAATAAGACACTTTTGATGATTTGGCACTAGGATTCACCAACACATTATAGAACATGTACACATTCACAGTTAACACAAAATCATATACAAATTTGAACAAAGGATGCTATGTTACGTGCAACACAAATCAGAAAAAATACAACAGCAACTAATCCAGATAACTTAACAGAACTTGATAAATGATAAGTGGGTCCAAAATTCCAAATGTTAACACATATTTTTGCATTAGTTTAAGCATAGCACCAATCCTTTCATGCTCACATTCAGTTCCCATTTGCACTATGACCCCTTTTGCATTTTTCTCAAATACCCATAATTTCAATACACTGTTACTCATCCCCCCCCCCCCCCCCCCCCCAAAAAAAAAAAGGAAAATTTACCTGCTTCTCGATGATTCGAAGCTCTTCGTGGAGCTTGGCTCTCCTGCCAAGAAGAGAAGTAAGCATTGCCGATGGGTTCAACGAGGCTTTTTGCCCTGAAATTTTCAAAATTCAATTAAAAAAAAATGACTTTTTTAAAAAAATAATTCAAATTCAAATTCATATCTACAAAGGAATTAGTAGTATAAACAAAGACAGTTATCCAACGGCTACCTTCGGATTCCATTTTCGCGCAAAAATTTTGACACTGAAAAAAAAAAAAAAAAAAAAAAAAAAACCCTAATTTGGCACACACGAGAGGGAGGGGTTGATTTTTAAATTTGGGGGTAAAGTTGGATTAGTCCCTCTATGGGTGTTTTCTCTTTCGAGTTACTTGCCAATCATGTTCCGCCATGTCATCATGAATTTTTTGGGCCCTTTTTTACAGCCCCATATAGAAATATGGGCCAGATTGTAAGTGATAAACGACGTCGTCGCCACTATCCTTATATATTTTTTCCTGGCCTTGGCAATCGTGTAAAGTAATAATGAAATTATTACGAATTGGTTACGCGGCGACTAGAAAACGTTGAGGTGAGCTCGGCAATGTGAGTGAGACCCACTTTTGTAAGGAATTTTTTGTAAGGAATTTTTGTTTTTTGTTTTTTCGTTTTGAAAAACAAGGGCATTTTCGTATTGGCAAAGGTAAATGGTATATGTGGAGGAATTTTAGCATCAAAGCAAAAAAACAAGCCAACATCCGGTCTTGTTTCTGTCTTGTATCGTAAAATAATCTAGAATTGTGTGCTTCAGTAGCATCACAAATTTATGATGGTACTATAACATAATTGTAAAAGGAAATAATATTTTTTTTATTCATTTTTCTCTCCTCCCACTCTCTATCTCATGTCTCAATCTTTGTCTCTCTCCGTGTCTTATTTTTGGCTTTTATTTATGTTTTAAAATATATTATTTTATTATGTAGATATATTATTTTAATGTATTGTATTGTAAAATAAAAATTAGAATGTTAAGTATATTGTAAAATTGTATGGTATAATTGATAATGTAACTCTTTAAAATAGTAAAATAGAATATGATAAAATTTTCAAATGAAAATGCTCTTAGAAATTTACGAATGTCTACTATTCTCTCAACCTCAAGTACGTGTAGTTCACATATAGTCTATATCTCACATCTTTCGACTAATTATATGAAAGAATTTTTTATCAATAATTCTAAGAAGTAAGACATTTTAAATTTAAATAATTAAATCTCATAAATATAATAAGGGTTTAAGAATCAATAAGCCAACTCTTT
Source organism: Lithocarpus polystachyus (assembly GCA_033629205.1). Lineage (NCBI taxonomy): Eukaryota > Viridiplantae > Streptophyta > Magnoliopsida > Fagales > Fagaceae > Lithocarpus > Lithocarpus polystachyus. The sequence continues at coordinate 44,437,351 of CM066170.1, read as the reverse complement.
TAAAGTTTGAGAAGAAAAATTCTAAATTTATAAACTATTTAATTTTTTACAAATTGTTAATGTAGTAAATAATTATTAATAAAAAATAGATGCTAATAATAAACGCGATCAAACGTTGTGGAATAATGTATTGCAGTTGTTTCATTAGATTTTTATCGGACTGAGATGGGTGGGCCATCAAAGATGAAGATTCGTTTTTGGGTCAGATCGAACGGTGGATATGATCGCATCTAAAAGTTGAATAGATTCGTGGTCCCACTTGTCCTCAAAAGCAACGCTCTAAAAAAGCTTTGGAGTCAAAAGCCCCAACAAAGCAAGGTAGCGTAGATACAACGCACCGGCCCCTCTTTTTCTTATTTTGGATTTGATTTTTAAAACTTTTTAAAATTCATTCTTCTGACTTTCTTTTTACTTTAGAATTAAAAACAATTCCGTACAAATACTATACACAAAAAAACAATGTTAAATTTTTTATTTTTGAGGAGAAGATGTTAAAATATGTTAATTTTTGGAAATTAAAGATGAATTTAATCACCACATTATTATAATTTAAGCAAAATTTAAGTACAGTACTTAGATGCGGTTCTTTAAGTTCACCTTTTAAAATTCTATCATATGAATTTTTTCTCATAGGATAAAAGTATATTTTTTAGTTAAGTAGTCACATGGCTGAATCTCAAAAGGAAAATTAAGAAACAGCATCTAAGATACTGTACCTAAATTTTGTCTTTATAATTTAGTAAAAAATGGTTAGTTGTATAGGTGTATAATATGCTTTGAAAAAGAATATATATATATATATATATATATATTTTTAACTTTGAGTTTTGTAATCCAACAGCTAACTCATGGTTTTAAATTTTTATACCTTGTCCCTTTGAAAAGTCTTTTTCTTTTTTTACTTTTTTTTTTATATAGTTCGGGTAATAGGTGTTCTTAAAGCATTTGTTAATGAGTCATTTTAAGAAATTTTGTATACCACTTTAAAAACTATATATATATATATATATATATATTAGAATACTAAGGGTACGTTTGGGACACTGAATGAGAATTACAGTAATAATTATAATCTTTATTACTAGTAATAAAGTGTGTTGTAATGTAATAACTAAACATATTCATTAGTTTGGTTGTAAGTTATAACATTAAAATGAAACTTAACATTTATTTTAGGAAATATCTTACACATACAATTATATCTCCTCAAAAATTGTTATTTTTAAATTTAAGAGAAAGAGTTGTTAATTTTTATGATTTTTTTTTTTTATAAATGTTAGATGTATATGGAAAGTTAGTTTATTTAAAAATACATTAAGTTTTGAAATTATTGCACTTACTAAGGAATAGCCAATACAACCTTTTAAAGAGGAATATTTATTTCTCATTTTAAAGAATAGCTATTCATAAAGAATGACTATTCCTTGTAATAAAAACATAACCAAACTAAAAAATAATTAAACCATAGGAATAACTATTACATTACAGCGTCTATTACAGTTTACCAAGCATGCCCTAAGTATTTTAACACACGCATGGGGAGAGGGGAGAAGGTTTTAAATATGTAATTTTAAATTATATAAAAAAAATTCATCTAAAATAAAGAGTTTAATCAACATTAACCTTAGTCAATATGAGTTAAAAGTTTAAGATAGTCCATGGTTTACAAACTTACTAGAAGAAAAAATTTATTTTGAGTTATAAAAAGACAAACTTGATGTAAATATTTTTGTTATATACATACATACATACATATACATACATACATACATACATACATACATATATATATATATAGCTTCACACCCTAAATTATATTTTAAATTTCTTGTAGGTCCTAAGAAATTAAAGAAGGTTTACTACATTACGTTATGTTTATTTTCATGAAAAACCTTATGTGAAAATACTTGCAGATCAATTAACTAACCCCATATGGAGTCATAAAATAAAATTATTTAGAAAACAGATTGAGGCAGAAATTTGTTCTAATCTCCCCACTGCTTTTTGGCACAAGCACCAACACATTGTACAACTATGGAAATATAATTAAGTGAATAGATTTCTTTCAGTATAGGTGGTAGGATGAATTTAAAAAGTACATCTTTTCCAAACACATTGGTTTTAATTCCTTCTTCTGTCATTAGAAAGGGGTAGAGTAGAGCCATAAAGGGGTTTCCTAAAATAATTTTAAAAGAAAGTTCTTTAATTAAAACAAACACTGTCTCAAAGCATATTCTTTCATTACATATGTGGACATTAGCTATTTTATAATTAATTATTAGCTTTTCTCCTTTAGCTTGAGTTAATCTCTCTGAAAATTTTTCACAATACTTTAAAGGTATTAAGTCTTCTTATATACAATTCATATCAGTGCCTGAGTCTATCAAAGCAATTTCTGTCAAAGAAAATTCTTTATTGATTACTAAAGTGATTTTTGTATGCCATTTTTGAAAAATTACTCTATTAATTAAACTCAAAAATTTCTGTCTATTGTTGTTATTATCCAAAATATTTAAAGAAGGGGGGTTTATCATAGATTTAGAACATGCTGTCAAATTTATTATTTCTGCAATATTTTGTTCATTTAATTCTATGAAATTATCTTCTTTAATTTCTTTTATTTTTTGTTTTACCATTTTAGCTTTTGTCCTTAGGTCTTGTAGAGTTATAGGTAGAGTTACAGACTTTATATCTATATCTACTCTTCTTTTTATATCTATATCTACTCTATCTTGTTTCTTCTCTATTTCTTTTTTCTTGTCTTTTTCTTTCCTTGCTTTTTCTTTATTTCTACATTCTATAACATGGTGTCCTTTTTTCCTACACTTAATACAAGCAATAGGTATGTCTATAAAGTCTTTTAATTTTAGTAAATAGTCTTCTTTATCTTTTAAGTGATTAGGTAGATTATCTATCAATTTCATTAATATGTTTTTTTGTTTCCTTTTTCTTTTATTGACTTTAAGTGGGTTAGTTGATTTTAGTTCTTTCTTTTTCTCAACTTGGTTTATCTCTTTTTGACTTACATTAAATATTTCCATTAATTCATTTAGTGTATCTTTTTCAAATTCTAACTTACTGATTTGTTTACCAATTTTATTATGTCTATCACATTGTTTTTTAGTGTGTCCATATTCTTTACATTTATGACAAATAGTTTTTTTAACGTGTCTATCAGTTTTCTCATTATCTGATAACTCAATTATTTAAAACTGTTGTCTCTCTTTTTTTGTCCATATCTAAAGGTGAATTTAGAATTTCCATTTTTTTAGTTAATTCTGCCAAACTGTCATTTTGTGTATATATTATGGATCTTTCAATTTCTTTTAGTCTTTCATCAATTTTTTCTTTTAAACTATCATTATTATCAATTTTTCATCCATTGTTGACTACTTTTGCTTTTACTACACTATCACTATTTGAACTATTATGATTTTTCCTTCTATTGTTGACTATGTCTTTCAATCTTTCTTTTTATTCTTCTACTTCTAGCTTCCTACGTAGGGATTCTTTAGAGTTGGCTAGTTTAAAAGTACTATCTTCTTTCATGTCCTTTCTTATGACTTTCCCTACTTCTTCTTTTGTCTCTAGCTTTTCACTATTCTTTCTTTCCATTATTTCTTTTGCTTTGTCTTGATTTATGTCTCTTTTGTTGGAAAATCATCATGTTTGCATCGAATACAAAACACACGCAGCGGAAAATAAACGGATCTACTTCATTCGCAATTGATAACTGATGATGCTCCTTGCGAATCAGTAGGCTGGATGCTTGGACTCTAAGGATCTGAAAGGCCTGCAAGAAATATGATGAATCAAAGGAGACCGGGGTTGGCCGGTCTAAGACCCTCCGATGGTGAAGTTAGTCTTCCTTCTCAAAATGAAGAAACTTCCAATTTTATTAAGAGTATCTAGAGAGATTCAGACTTACCTCCTGTGTTGGAGAGAGGGTGCTTATATAGGACCGAAGCGACGGTTATTATCCTGCAACTGCTCCCTCATTTGTGGAAGCTAGGAGATAACCGTTATGGGAAGTTTGAAAATAACTTCTCTCTTATAATCATTCCACGTAGCGTGTATTTCTTAACTGAGTAGCAGGATCCGTTGAGGCTCGTCCATCCTTGGACGAGTGCTGCTGTGGGAACCTTGGACGAGGCTTTGAATCCTTAGATCTAAATTGAAATGAGAACGGTTTATATGTATGGTTGCAGTGTAGGATTGTCGAGCTGGTCTTGTGGGTGTGCTTTGTCTTTTTCCAGATGACAGCGCAAGGACGAGTGGATCAATGCCCTGGACGAGCTTGTCTCTGGACGAGCTCGTCCTTGTGGATGACGTATAAGGACGAGCTATGCTAGGTACCATCAGTTGCCCCTTCGTCCTTGTCTTGTCGTCTCACAAGATGTATCGTATTTTTCTCTTTTCTTCAATTGTTGCGTATATATCTTTATTATTTCGAAAACGCACCTTCAACATGACTCCTCGTTTTTCGAGTAATGCCACGTGGCGTGTTCTGGTTGGCTCCGCTGCTTTTAAGGGGTGAAAATGTTTCCTATAAATAGTAGAATTCCTCCACTGCCCCTTTCACTTCGAAAGATTTTCCTCCTCGATCTGTCGTCTATAGCCTCGTCTAGAACTCACTCTGCGTCCATAGTCTCCCTCCGTCTAGAGCCAGGTATTTCTCACTCCTCGTCTTTAGGTTTACCTTTAAGTTTTTAAAGATGTCGACTGTGATTTCGTCGTCTAGCAATAGTATAGAAAAGGCTATTGACGAGTACCAGGACGTCACTAGCTATAGCAGTTCTGACAGTAGTCATAGTAGTAGTGGTAATGGGGGGAGTAGCACGGACGAAGGCTACATTTCTGGTGTCCCTGGGGTTCCCTTAGACGTTCTACAAGAAGAACTAAGGAAAACCTCTGGGTCTCATGCAGGCACCTCGTCCAACGTCCCTCCATCTAGTCCTTTGGATGAGGAGGAGACCGTTTATAGCTGTGCCATAGGCGTTTCGTCAAAAACAACCGAGCAAAGGCTCATCAATCTTAAGTCATGGTACCAAATCCCTGACGAACTTAATCCTAGATTGCCTGTCCGTGGAGAGTGGTGCTGTAGCCCTCGTTTTGGCATAGGCGTTTATGAGGCCTATTTTTTGGGGGGCTTGAGGCTTCCTTTGAATTCTTTTGCTAGAGAGTTATTGGTTAGATTAGGTTTAGGAGTCTGTCAGTTTAATCCCAACGCATGGAGATTGATCATCTCTATGCAAGTTTTGTGGAGAGAAGTGTTCGGGGGGGACCGTCCTCTCACAGTGGACGAGTTTCTCTACTGTTACAAGCCTTCTGAAATAAACCAATCCCTTGGCTTTTATCAGTTCATAGCTAGGGGCTCCAATTGTAGGTTGATTAAGTCTTTGGCCTCGTCTGATAGGAACTGGAAGACGGAATTCTTTTTCGTCTCTGGTATTTGGGCTGGGCACCCTGTGGACGTTGGTAGGGATACATTTGCCCCTTATGAGGGAAGCTTAGGGAACCTTCGTCCTGAGGGTAAGTCCTTTACCCCCATTTTTTTTTTTTTTTTTTTTTACTTATACTTTCAGTGTCTAACTTTCAATTACTTGTTTGCTTTACAGCTGTTGCACGTCCTTCCCTAAGCAAGTTTCTTCGTGACCGCGTCCAAAGAGCTCGTTTACACCCTGACAGGGATTTCCACTCTTTGGTTTCCCTTAGACGTCTTGCTAAGTGGGGACTTGGTCCAATACCGTCCGACGAGGCCATCGCACACGAAGTCACTATTCGTAGACGTAAGTTCCTGACTTAACAAAGATATGTTTCTTTGTTTATTCTTTTCTCCTTTACTTTGATTTTATTTTTCATTTTTATTTCCTTTCTTTGTAGGAATGACGACAATGAAAGAGAATAGGGGAAAGGAGCCTATGGGCGAGGGGAGTCGTCCAGAGGTCCATTCCCAGACTCGTCCTTCTGCAGGGGATAAGAGGAAGAGTTTGTCAAAAACTCTAGATTTGGGAAACCTTCCTAGTCGCAGAGGGAAGAAGCCCAAGCATGGGTCGTCCCAAACGATGACCAAGTCTACCCTCCCCTCGTCTCAGACGTCAGTCCAGGTCTTGGACGTGGATTCTCCGACCCCTGAAGTTACTCCGTCCAAGACCCCTCCGTCGAGGTCCGCTGCGCCTACCTCGTCTCAGCCTCCAAGAATCCCCTCGAATCTAATTGAAAATGAAGATTTGGCTTGGGAACGATTCGAGAAGGTTGTGTTGGACGAGGACATAGCTGCGTGCTATGACATGTCTTTAAAAGATTTTGAACATTCCGGCGTCCACGATCTTTTTAAGGTGTGTAACCTTATCTTTGGGTCGTCCTTCTTTCCTCCTTTTTTTTTTTTTTTTTTTTTTTTTTTTTTTTTTTTTTTTAACTTCCCCTCGTCTAACCTTTATTATATTTTGCCATTGTAGGCAATGTCCAAGTTTATCGCGGCGTCCAGGCAGGCCACTGATTTGGACAAGACGAGGGTCTTGCTGGAGACGAGGGTGCAGGAAGTGAAGGACGAGTGTAAGAAGTGGGCTGAGGTGGCGGCCAAGTCCAAGGACGAGGTCAGGGAGTTGCAAAACCACGCTGAAGAGTTGAAGGCTGACATCGTCGAGAAGGATACTCGTCTTGGCCACCTTCAACAGAGGAATGACGAGTTGAGTACCCTTCTCGAGAAAGCCAGGGAAGAAGCAATCGCTCAGTTCAAGGCGTCCAAGGATTACACTGATCTTTTGGACGCCAATTATGCAGCAGGGTTCGAGGATTTCAGGATGGACGCTGCAGAGAACTTCCCTGGGTTGGACTTCAGTGTCATCAGACTCAACATTGGTGGTGCCACCACTAGCTCCCTCCTCCATACGAGCTCAGAGGATGTGAATATTGAGGACGACGCCACCACCCAGCCCATTCAAGACGAGCCCAATGACGACCCTCCTCAACCATGAAGGCTTAGCTTTTATCTGCTTATTTCCTTGTTTATATATGTATTTTTTTATTTTTGGTTTTGGCCCGTTGTTTTGGCCCTCTTGATGTAACTCAAATACAATTAGTTCGTCCAAGTTACTGGGACGAGCATATAAACACGTTTAATCTTGTTTAGGTTTTTCAGACGTTGGTTGTTTGTCATTATTGAATGCATGTTATTTCCCTTACTTTTTCATTTATTTGAATGTTGTATGGAATCACTTGCATCCCTGTACTCCCAACTTTCATTGTCCATGAATGTATTTGTTTTGAATATCATTAGATTCTATGGCATTCGTCCATAGGCGTTATTTTTCAAACGTCATGGAGTTATATTTTCACTCATTTATTTGGACGGCTCTTTGCTCGTCCTTAGTGCTAAAATGAACGAATGAAGGGCTCATGGACGACTTGTCTAAGGGCTTGACTCCTTAAAGTAGCCCTAAGGATCACATGCATTCCTCGTCCATGATTATGGTCGTCTGTTATTTAGACATTGCCTTGTCTAGGGTCGTCTGTTATTTAGACGTTGCCTTGTCTAGGGTCGTCTGTTATTTAGACGTTGCCTTGTTTGTTTCCTTGAAGGAAAGTTTGGACGTTATGCCCCTTTGTCAACGGGTTTGCGCTCGTCTTTAACCTTGGTTTGTCTCATAGACGGGGTCATGGAGTTCACCATTTAACCTTGGTTTGTCTCATAGACGGGGTCATGGAGTTTGCCATATTATCTGTATTTAAACACTCAAACCATACTCATTATTGAACACAACGTCGACAAGTATGGCACATAGTGCCTTATTATACAGACATGCAAATGTTACTTCGTCCATAGCTAGTGCAATAACTAAGCAGTTTGGGATAAAAACATTAATAAAAACATTACATAATGCTGAATAATAGCAGCAAGTACTCCTTTTGGATTCGTCCAATAGGGTCTCGTCCAAGCTGATACTGGATTGTTACTGGTAATACCTTCTCAGATGCTCAACGTTCCAAGGGTGTTCTAATTTTCTCCCATCCAATGCCTCTAAGTAGTACGACCCTTGTCTTTTGCAGTTGACAACCCTGTAGGGTCCTTCCCAATTGGGTCCCAACTTTCCATGAGCTGGGTTTTTGGTTGCAAGAGAGACCCTTTTCAAAACGAGGTCCCCTAAGTTGAAACGCCTTGGTTTAACCATCGCGTCATATTGTCTGGACATGAGGTTTTTGTATCTCGCTGTTCTCTGCTCTGCGTCTGCTTTTACTTCGTCTATAAGATCAAGGTTAAGGCGCAGTTGGTCTTCGTTGTCCTTGGACTGGTACCCCATCACTCGGTGATTGGCCATGTGAATTTCAGCGGGTATCACTGCTTCACTCCCATAAGCTAGCTTAAACGGAGTTTCTCCCGTAGGGGTTTTTGCAGTGGTTCTGTAAGCCCATAAAACGCCGGGTAGCTCGTCTGGCCATACTCCCTTTGCCCCCGCAAGCCGGGTTTTGATGATTTTCAACAAAGAGCGGTTTGCCACTTCCGCCTGACCGTTAGCTTGAGGGTGGGCGGGTGAGGAGTAATGATTGTCGATCCCGAAGTGTTTGCAGAAATCTCTGAAGAGGGCGTTATCAAATTGCCGCCCGTTGTCGGAAACTAGAACCCTGGGCACCCCGAATCTACACACGATGTTTTTCCAGACGAAGTTCTTCACATTTTGCTGTGTTATTTTTGCTAAGGGTTCTGCTTCTATCCACTTGGTGAAGTAATCAATTCCAACCACCAAGAATTTCATCTGTCTGGTTCCAAGTGGAAAAGGACCTAAGATGTCCAACCCCCACTGGGCAAAGGGCCATGGGGCCGTCATTGGAGTAAGATATTCTGCCGGTTGTCGGGGGATGCTGCTGAAGCGCTGACATTGGTCACATACCTTGACGTACGCCTTCGCGTCTGCTTGAATGGTTGGCCAGTAATATCCTGCACGGACTACCTTATGAACCAACGCTCTTGCCCCCGAGTGGTTGCCGCACGCTCCTTCATGGATTTCTCTCAACACATAGTTCGACTCGTCCGGGGCTAAACACCTCAAGTAAGGCTGGGAGAAACCCCGTTTGTACAGCACTTCGCCCATAAGAATATATTTGGCAGCTCGGATTCTTACCTTCCTGGCTTCACCCTCGTCTTGTGGAAGCCTTCCATCTTGAAGATAGGCAATTATTGGAGTCATCCAGTTTTCTCTTTCTCCTACCTCTTGGACTTCTGGAAGGTCTATGCTAGGCATGTATTGAACTTCATCAATCTTGTCCATGGTTTCTCCTGAAGAGGCTGCTTTCGCCAAGGCATCTGCTTCCATATTTTCCTCCCTCGGGAGTTGGACAAATTTGGTGTCGTTGAATCCCTTGATGAGTTGCCTTACTCTATCCAGGTATTTCACCATTCGTTCTTCCTTGGCTTCACATGATCCATTTACTTGGTTAATGATCAACTGGGAGTCTCCTCGGACGACGATGGATTCGGCCCCCAGAGCTTTGGCTAACTCTAACCCTTTAAGGAGTGCTTCATATTCAGCCTCATTGTTAGTGGGTTGGTATTGTAGTCGGACGGCATATTCCAACTTATCCCCCTCGGGCGATCTAAGTACAACCCCAACTCCTCCAGAATGCAACGTGGACGAGCCGTCCATGTTGATATCCCACTTCCGAACTTCACTTAGTTCGTCCTGCTCTCCTTGCACAGGGGTAAACTCCGCGATGAAGTCCGCTAGCACTTGTGCTTTAATTGCCCTCCTTGGTTGGTACCTGACATCAAACTCGCTAAGCTCTACTGCCCATTGGACAAGCCGTCCTGCCGCTTCCAACTTATTCATTGCTTTCTTTAAAGGATGATCCGTTTGGACGTTGATAATATGAGCTTGGAAGTAATGCCTCAGCTTCCTAGAAGCTGTAATTAATGCAAAAGCTAGCTTTTCCATGAAGGGATACCGTCCTTCCGCTCCTTTGAGTGCTCGGCTTGTGTAATAAACCGGTTTCTGCACCCCTGCTTCTTCTCTGACTAGAGCGGAGCTTACTGCATTTGTGGACACTGCCAAGTACAAGTACAATTCTTCACCAGGGACTGACGGGCTCAGCAAAGGAGCTTCGGCGAGATATATCTTCAAGTCTGCGAAAGCTTTTTGACATTCGTCCGTCCATTCAAACGCCTTTCTAAGAACCTTGAAGAATGGTAGACACTTGTCAGTGGCTCTAGAGACAAATCTGTTGAGGGCGGCAACTCGTCCGGTGAGGGACTAGACTTCCTTGATATTTTGTGGAGGCTTCATATCCAATATTGCTTGAATCTTGTCAGGGTTCGCTTCGATTCCTCTTTGTGACACCATGAAACCTAGAAATTTGCCTGACGAAACCCCAAAGGCGCACTTACTTGGGTTCAGCTTCATGTTGTATCGCCTGAGCGTGTTAAAGGTTTCTTGCAGATCGTCTAAGTGCTTTCTTTCGTCTAGGCTTTTTACTAGCATGTCGTCAACATAGACTTCTACATTTCGACCAATCTGAGGCCGAAACATGTGGTTTACCAGCCTTTGATACGTTGCCCCCGCGTTCTTTAAGCCAAAAGGCATCACCTTATAGCAAAACAGGCCTTGACTGGTGACGAATGATGTCTTCTCTTGGTCTCTTTCATCCATTCTTATCTGGTTATATCCGGAGAAGGCATCCATGAAGCTCAGCAACTTATGTCCCGCAGTTGAATCCACCAATTGATCAATGCGCGGCAATGGGTAGCTATCTTTGGGACAGGCTTTGTTTAAATCAGTGAAATCCACGCACATTCTCCATTTGTCGTTAGCCTTCTTGACCATCACTACGTTGGCCAACCAATCTGGATAATAAACCTCTCGAATGAAATTCGTTGCAGCTAACTTTTGAACTTCTTCTTTGATGGCATTATCTCTTTCGGGGGCGAACACTCTTTTCTTCTGTCGAACAGGCTTCGAGGAGGCGTGGACGTTGAGATGGTGGGTGATGACAGCGGGGTCTATACCCGGCATATCTTCATGCGTCCATGCAAACACGTCAATGTTTTTTCTTAAGAACAGGACGAGGTTTTCTTTTACCTTATCTTCCATTTCCACTCCAATCCTTGTATACCTCTCGGGTTTGTCTTCGTCCAAGGAGATATCTTCTAGTGCTTCAGTTGGCTCTGCCACAACTCGTCTTTCTTCAATATTCATCATTTGCGCTGGCTCGTCCATGGCTAACATAGCCAGGTAGCACTCTCTCGCTGCCAGTTGGTCTCCTTGTACCTGCCCTACCCCATGTTCCGTAGGGAACTTGACCGACAAGTGATAAGTAGAGGTGATTGCCTTCCAACTATTTAAAGTCGGCCTACCTATGATGGCATTGTACGAAGATGAACAGTCAACTACCAAAAAATCCACGTTGCTCGTTACCTGTTGTGGGTGTGTGCCTACTACCACGGGCAAGGTGATAATACCCACTGGCTGCACCTTCATCCCCCCGAATCCCACCAAGGGTGAGTTCACCGGACGAAGTTGGTTTCGTCCAAGCTTCATTTGTTGAAAAGCGGGATAATATAAAATATCCGCTGAACTTCCATTATCTACCAACACCCTTCTTGTTGTGTAGTCTGCAATAAGTATAGTGATGACGATGGCATCATCATGGGGGTGATGAATCCTTCCAGCATCCTCGTCCGTGAACGTGATGGCCTGCTCGTTCGTTGTCCTATCCTCGGATAACCGTCCAGAGAGCTGGACGTTCTGCACTACCTTCAAGTATGACTTCTTCGCCTTGGACGACTGCGCCATCGAGTTTCCTCCTATGATCACTCTTATTTCTCCGAGCGGGGGACGTGGTGGCTCCTCCACTTTTGCTTTCAGCTTGTCGTCCTTGTGATCTCGTCCAAGGAAATTCCTTAACCTCCCCTGTCTGATAAGGTTTTCTATCTGTTGCTTCAAATCGAAACACTCGTCGGTGTCATGCCCGTGGTCCCTGTGGAAGCGACAATATTTGTTCCTATTGCGCTTATTGGGATCTCCCTTCATCTTTTCAGGCCATTTCAGGGAGGGGTCATCTTTGATTTGCATGAGCACCTGTTCCAGCGGCACGTTCAACTGCGTGTACTGCTGGGTTCTTGCTGAGGGGCCTACCTTCTTGATGTCCCGATCTTTCTTATCTTCCATTCGCCCCTTCTTTGGACGAGTACCTTGTTCGGAGTGACGCAAGGGATTCTCCATTCTCTCAGCTCTCTTCCTTTTCTTGGCTATGATTGCGTCTTCTGCATTCATAAAGTTTTGGGCCGAATGAACGAGTTCGGCCATGGTCTGAGGCTCTTTTTCGTACAGCTTATGGATGAATAAGTCAGAATTTACCCCATTGTGAAAGGCTGCCAACAGCAACTTGTCATCTACTTCGTCTACCGTCAGGGCTTCTCTGTTGAAGCGAGTGATGAAAGATCGCAAACTTTCATTCTCTCCTTGTTCGATGGTCAACAGGCTGGACGAGGAACGCTTATGCCTTTGTCCTCCAATGAAATTGTTAACGAACAATTTGCTCAACTCCTCAAAGGAACTTACTGTATTTGGCGGTATCTTACTGAACCACACCCGCGCTGGCCCTTTAAGGGTAGTAGGGAAGGCTCTACACATGATCTCGTCTGGGACCCCCTGGAGATGCATTGTGGTCTTGAATGTGGCGATATGATCGAATGGATCCCTCGTTCCATCATACGAATCTAGGGAAGGCATCTTGAACTTTGGAGGTAATGGATGGCCATTGATTATAGCAGTAAAAGGGGAGTCCGTTCGATGGACTAAGTCTTCTACAGGATTTGCTCTCCTCATATTCTCCCGCATCTCATCCATGGCTTTCTTCATCTGGTCCATCTCCTTCTCCAAATGCGGCACTCTTCGTGAAGTGACGCCACGGGATTGGCTTTCTAGACCAGGATTCCCTCTGTCTTCTTGACTTTGGGCTTGTCCTTCAACGTATCCCTCATGGCGTTGTCTTCTCTCGTTGATCTCCCTCGTCAACTCTTGGTTTTGGCGGGTTAACTCCGCCATAGCGGCTGCCATGGACTATATGTGTTGAACTGAAGATGGTTGCATGGCAGGAACCGACTGGCGATCTCGGTGGGGATTGCTGGAAGCATCCCTGCTTTCTTGATGGCCCGAGCTAGTGGCCCTCGATCTTGTCCGAACCATACAGCCTTTGTCGGAGAAAGCGTGAAAAGAGACTACTACAAACACCAAAATTCACGAACTCTTCCCCACAGACGGCGCCAACTGATGATGCTCCTTGCGAATCAGTAGGCTGGATGCTTTGACTCTAAGGATCTGAAAGGCCTGCAAGAAATATGATGAATCAAAGGAGACCGGGGTTGGCCGGTCTAAGACCCTCCGATGGTGAAGTTAGTCTTCCTTCTCAAAATGAAGAAACTTCCAATTTTATTAAGAGTATCTAGAGAGATTCAGACTTACCTCCTGTGTTGGAGAGAGGGTGCTTATATAGGGCCGAAGCGACGGTTATTATCTTGCAACTGCTCCCTCATTTGTGGAAGCTAGGAGATAACCGTTATGGGAAGTTTGAAAATAACTTCTCTCTTATAATCATTCCACGTAGCGTGTATTTCTTAACTGAGTAGCAGGATCCGTTGAGGCTCGTCCATCCTTGGACGAGTGCTGCTGTGGGAACCTTGGACGAGGCTTTGAATCCTTAGATCTAAATTGAAATGAGAACGGTTTATATGTATGGTTGCAGTGTAGGATTGTCGAGCTGGTCTTGTGGGTGTGCTTTGTCTTTTTCCAGACGACAGCGCAAGGACGAGTGGATCAATGCCCTGGACGAGCTTGTCTCTGGACGAGCTCGTCCTTGTGGATGACGTATAAGGACGAGCTATGCTAGGTACCATCAATAACATGCACTATGTAGGTTTTAGAATATGAGAACAAGAGAGTGTACCTTGATGCGGTGAAATTCAAAACCGAAATGAAGAAGTACTCGGGAACACTTTCAATCTTCACTCCAATTCCACTTGATGCCCAAGATGTGTAGTCTCTCAATCAGTTCTATGTTTTCTAGAGAGAATATGAAAGAGTGTCTATCATCCTTATTTTTTATTATTATTACTTATTAAACATACAAACCATTTTATTCTATATAAAATTCTGTATGTTTCTCTCCACATAACTGATTATCTAATTGGGCTAGCCTTTTGGGCCTTCCCAATTGGGCTAGCCTTTTGGGCCTTCCCAATTGGGCTATAGTGTGTGGCTTGGAGTGGGACCAAAAGGGAACAAATAAGACACTAGCTCCAATGGGCCTTGGGCTTTTCTGTCAACTCTTGACAAGTCCAAAGTTACCATTAATTATATTTAATACCACTATATAAATATAATTGCACTCTAGGCCTCATTAATAAATTATATCCCAAGACTTTATTATACATGCAACTCCTTCATAAAATATTCGTAGTAATACAAAGTCATGAATATAGACTACCACTTTGTAAATTACTACATCTTAATCCTTAAGTACCTGGTTTAATCCTTTTGTGTTATTCACCATATATTTAAGAAATCCAATTTCATAAATATATACTTTAGTCTTACTAAAGTGGTTAGGCCTAACTCTCTGAATAACTGTACCCATTAAAGTTATCTCAAGGGAATATTTTATATCTCCGTTAAGAGATTATGAATTCCATCTTGAGAATATATGTTCCATCAACACTAAATGTGGCTGCCCAACATACTGAGATTTTGACCGTTACTTTAGATCTCACTCCTAATATATCAAAGCAACCTACATTTCATGATTAGGTCCATTACTCTCTCAGGATTAAGAGTTCATGTGAATACAAGTCGTGAGATTTATTATTCAATTGACAGTCATTAGGAGAATAATAAATCTCACAGCGGTCTAGTTCAATATGTCTTAACTCTTAAAACATATCAACATATTAACTAGAAGTCACCACTTCCATGATCAAGACAAATCATCGTAGTTAATATGTTATAGTCTTCGCAGATGAAATGCCAAATTTCAACACCGACTACGAACCAAAATTCTAAGTTTACAAAGAACTTGTGATTTATATCTTCTGTGACTTTTCACATAAATCACATACTATGCATCTCATGGACTATTTGATAATGTCTGAATATTCATGTTACCATTACTTTAGATAAGAATAAAACAACTTTATTAAACACAATATTAAGTCATACATCATTTCTTACATAATGTCATACATAATATCATACATAGCATCATACAATAGGATTTAAGGGCACATATCCTAACATCTTTCTATATTTAGCTCTTTACGTAGAGTTTCTTTTGAGTCATTTTGTCTTTCAAAATCTCTTACCAAGTCTTTCGTTATT
Source organism: Lithocarpus polystachyus (assembly GCA_033629205.1). Taxonomy (NCBI): domain Eukaryota; kingdom Viridiplantae; phylum Streptophyta; class Magnoliopsida; order Fagales; family Fagaceae; genus Lithocarpus; species Lithocarpus polystachyus. Next base: position 44,421,989 of record CM066170.1, on the reverse strand, counting down.
CTTTTTTCATTGTCTTCTTTCTCTTCATCCATTATATCTATTTTCTTCTTTTGCACTGTTTCAACTACTATGTCAACTTTCTTATCTTGCTTTTTTGTGTCATTATTTTGTTGCACTATTTCTATACAGTCTCTCTTGTCTGTCACAAGTGACTTAAAATCCTTGTTTTTTAAGTCTTCTTTCTCAAAGTTCTTTTCTTTGTTTTTATATGTCATATTTGTAATTCTGTCGGTACTTACTAAATTATTAATTTGTCTATTATGCCAATTATCTGTCATGGTTTATGTTAAAAGTGTTCTATGATGAGGTTCAAATTCTCTTTCTTTTCCTAAAGGTGAATTTAAAGCTTTAATTCTTTCATAGAGGTCCCAAAAACTATCATCCAAAAAGCTATCATTTTTCTTTTTTACCTTAGCGAATCTTTCAATATTTTCTAAAGATTCTAATTTTTTATTAATCATGTCTAAAAAGCTATTACTGTGTCTATAAGTCCGTCAGTTGATTTTATCTCCTGTTGAAGTACTCCAATCATTTGAGGTATTACTATTATAGTTATAATTATAATTATCTATAATACTATCAAAGTCAAAATCTGTTTCATAATAATCCATATTACTGTTTGACCAATTATTATCAATATCTCTCATGCTATATTCTTCATCATAATCTATATCATCATAGTCCATGTTTCAAATTAGTGTGTACCTAGCCTAAGTGTGATCAAGCAAACAGATGATGAGCTGATAAATGTATTTATTCTCTTTCTAAGAAATTAATAATTACTGGCGGAACTATTACTAACCACTAGTATCCTTGCTATCGGGACCACCTCCACGGGAAACTCCATTGCGGGACCACCCAAACAACGCCTGTTTGTTGGCTAACAAAACGGGCTGACCAACGTGAAACTATGGTTTGCCAACAAGTCTGAGGCTAACCAACGCTATCAAGGAGCAAGTAGTGGCTTTGTAGTATTATTAGTTCCTAGTAACTTCTTAATTGCAAAGAAATAAAACTCATACAGCTACCATCCATGGCTCTGATACCATTCCATTAACTACCCAGGAGAGAGCACAGCAGTAAGATAGAAGCATAAACAATGATAAAAAAGATGATAAAAAAGAAAACAGCAAAATAGATATATTCAAAATAAGTTAAAACAGAGTATGGAATATAAAAACAGAAACTAGTAAAATCTTATTTGAATAAAAACGTCTGTCTTTGATTAAAACTTGAAAACTGTTGTCTTTGATACAAACGCTATCTGAAGAGTTACAAAATTACAAAGTAAAATCTGTAAAGGGTTACAAGATTATATCTGTCTGGAAGGGAAGGGTTACAAGATTACAAGAGGGGAAGATTTATAAAAGTCTTTCTGAGAGAGAGAGAGAGAGAGAGCTATCTTGGACCTTAATTCTGGACTTGGAATTTAGACCTCTAAACTGGACCTGGAAATTGGACATGTCTTCTGTCTTCGGAGTCTGTCCTTTTATAGAGAAATTAAACCATGGTAAGTTTTTAAAAGTAACCTGAGTTAGGAAAGTTAACTCAAGCTATTCTGTCAGTAGAACATTGTGGACACTATTGTATGAATAGTAGACTTTCATAAAGTTGCTTTTGAATCTGTCTGGGAGTCTGTCAAGGTGTCAAAAAGTCTTTGTTTTTTCTGGAAGCTATTCACATGTGCTGGTTAATAGTGGTTTTGTCATGATTCTGTCTGATCTGCTTTCTCTTTTAGTCAAAAAGAAGTCTCTGATCTATCATCCATCATATGTCATAGGGATCTTGAGAATCTTGGAATGCTTCAAGGTGAGTCCCGTAATTTGGGGAGGAAGATTCCATTACTGTGTCATCTTCATCATCTAAAATTTGTGATGCAGCTTCAAGCAACTGCTTCTTAAGCTATCTTCTGTCTAAGACAGAGGCAAGCTGGTACTGAACTTGACTCTTTTCTAGAAGAAAATTAGAACTTTCTGTCTAGGAGGAAGAGGTTTTTTTTTGTAGTTCTTGGCAAATATGGTCAAAATTAAACTTATTCCACCATTTTAGTTTAAATTTTCTGGTGAGCATGGGAAAAGGATGTTGGGGATGCTTTTCTATCTTGTATTCTCATCTAATGATCCATGGGAGATCTGGAAACCTGTAAAAGAACTGCAAAAGATGTGGGTAATCCTTAAGATGTGGTATGCTTGGTTCTTTCTTGAAAGTCTCATAGGCTTTTAAGAGATCAGGAGGGAGAATCATAGTTTCAGGGCTATAAGAATTCCACCAGTCAATGAACCATCTTCGTATCATCATGTCTTTCTTTCTGTACATATCAAACCGGAAAAACCAAGTATGCCTGTGAATATTATTTTGGAATAAAAGGAACCTATCCCAAGCTTCCATATAGTCATAATAATTATAAAACTGAGGTTCAAAAGTTACGGAAAAGTTCCTGGGGATCCAGGGCTCTGCTTTCCACTGAGAGGGGGTGAGAATCTGTTTTATGACTACTTTAGAGTAGCCAACTCTGTTTGGTTCTTAGGGACAAGGCATATGTGATACCAATATTGAGTCTATATCAACTAAAATAAGCTCATAAAATGTCTGGGTCTTAAATGTTTCTGTCTTAGGATGTTCCCATCCTGGGGGTATGAGCTGTCTAACTAGGGAAAGAGTGTCTGTTATGTGCTGGTATTCTGGTTCAATCCATAAAATAAAATTCCAGAAGTCTTTTGGGAGTTCAATTTTGAGATCTTCTTTTGGGATCTGGGATTCTTGAAAGGTAAAGGATCTGTATTTTGGTTGGTTGGAGGGAAAGTTTAAAGGGGGAAAAGAGGGCGCGACCATGTTAAATGGTTTCTTTAAGGGAGGAGTTAAGGAAGTTAAGGGCAAGGCATTAGACTGTTTGGACGTCGGAGTGGGGCTTGGGGAGAGAGGTTGGAAGGGGTTTGGACTACAAGTCAATGGGGTTGTTTCTTGGGGTTTATTTGAAGAAAAAGTAGGTGAGGTGAAAGAGGGACAAGGGAGAAATCTACTAGGGGGAGGAATTAGAGGAGCAGCATAAGACGATTTGGTTCCGGGTTTGGGAGATTTGCTCTTATCTATAGGGGAACTCATCTTCCCTGTAGGAATTCACGAGTTAGGAAATTAGGAATCAAATTAGTTTCTCCTTTAATATATTCAATATCAAAGTCAAAAACACTTAAAATAGCCTGCCATCTAGCAAAACTTTGTTTGGAAACAAGATTTTGAACATTTTTTTGTAAAACTTCTTTAGCACTTTTACAATCCACACGAATTAAAAATTTTTGATTGAAAAGATCATTTTGAAATTTTGAGACACGTAATATAATAGATAAAATTTCTTTTTTAATAGTGCTATAATTCTGCTAAGTAGCCGACCAAGAGCCAGAATGAAATCTAACAATTTGTTCTTTAGCATCATCTTTTGCTACCTGTTTTAGGATTCCACCATAGCCTATATCAAAAGCATCTGTCTCAACAATTTTAAAAGCACGAGGTGAAGGAATAACAATGCAAGGGAGTTGTTTAACATATTTTTTAATCTATCGAACACTCATAGTATGTTTGTCTGTCCATGCAGGAGGATTCTTTTCTAGCCTTTTATATAAGAGTCTGCATATTTTTCTTAATCCTTGAAAATAGTTTGAAACATAATTTAGGCTGCCAAGAAATCTTTGTAACTGATTTTTATCTTTTATTTCATTTGGAAATTTGTCTACAAATTGAATGGCTCTGTCAATGGGACTTAAGGTTCCCTTATAAATATTATGTCCTAAATTATATTTTAAATTTCTTGTAGGTCCTAAGAAATTAAAGAAGGTTTACTACTTTATGTTATGTTTATTTTCATGAAAAACCTTATGTGAAAATAGTTTTCTATGTTTTCCTATGTTTGGTAACATTAGAAAAAGTAGATAAAATGAAAACTACCACTACTCAGTAGAAAACCTTTTTTTTTTTTATAAGAAAACTAATCCTTTTATTCATGAGTATTAGAACAACATACATCCTGTGCACACATAGATTCAATTTGACTAGGACATTCCTCTAGCCAAATGACAGCCTCATCAATATTGCATGCATGCTGGGCCAGAATGTGGGCTGGGATATTCCCCTGCCGTTTGATATGTGAGAAGGCAAAAGTTCTAAAGCCTTGAACTTGTTGGAGTATACCCGTGATGATATTCTGAATAGCTGAAGATGTCGTACCAATACCGTGGACTGCATTGTAGACCTAGAGTGAGTCTCCTTCGAAGATGACGTCCTTTATTCCCACTTTTGCAGCAAATCGGACCCCTGTCTCCATCGCCTTTGCTTCTGTCTCCAGTGCCCCTAACGGGACAGCCAACCTGTTGCTCAGCACGGCCACCACCTCCCCTGCACTATCTCGAATAACCACCCCTATTCCCATTTGCTTTCTCTTGGTGAAGACAGCGCCATCAACGTTCACCTTATAACACTCCTGCTGCGGTGGGCTCCACCTCATAATCGCGTGCGTACTCTTTTGACCGACTTCGGGACTCTCATTTGCAGTCTGATACTCATCCAGTAGCATTAAAGAACTTCGTACAACTACTTTACCAGGCCTACCCGTCCCTTCATGGATGATCTCATTCCTATTCTTCCATATTCCCCAACAAATCATCACAGTCCGCTCCACCAAACCCGGAAAAGAGTCGTTCCACTGTTGTACCTAACACATAACCTCCATGAAGTACCATGATGGCATCACCTCAAACGGCATGGACAATTTACTTGAAGACCATATTTCCTTGGCATGATCACGGAACCAGAAAAGGTGATCGACAATCTCAGTATGGGTCCCACAGTATACACCGAGCCCATTATCTACGATATTTCTCCTCCATAAGTTCTCTTTAGTGGCTAGAATATTCCTACACGCTTTCCATGCAAAGTGTTTTATTTTATTGGGCAGATTCATTCCCCATAATCCTCTCCAAACTTTTCTTATCTCAGATGAGCTTGAGTCGCCCGCCCCTAATCCATCCAAACCCTCTGCCTGGGCTACCTTGTAAGCGCTCCTTACAGAAAATCTCCCATTTTTATTTTCAACCCACACTATTTTGTCACGGGCTCCATTTACACTCAATGGTATGCTCAATATTGCCTCAACGTCCTGAGCTAAGAAATTTTGACACACCACATCTACTTTCCATTCCTTACTCTCATTATCTATGAGATCACAGACCATGGTGACCTGTGTGTTTCCTCTTTTTGGTGTTACAACTTTGTATGTTTTTGGTGTAAGAAGCCATTTATCCCTCCATATTCTAATGTGTTCCCCATTACCCACCTGCCACCTCAGACCCCTTCTAACCAGTGCTTGAGTTGCATGGATACTCCTCCAGGCGTAAGAGGGCTGTCCACCCAATGCTGCATCCACAAAATCACAACTAGGGAAATACTTGGCTTTATACACTATGTAAAAAAGTGAGGATGAGTTTGTCTGCAACCGCCACCCTTGCTTTGCTAAGAGAGCAAGATTAAACATTCTCAGATCTCTAAACCCCATCCCCCCCTCTCTCTTTTGGTAAGCACATTTTTTCCTAACTCATCTAAGCCAGTTTCTTCTCATCTTTCATCTGTCCCCACCAAAATTATCTCACCATCCCTATCAGTTCCTCGCACAGTCTATTAGGGAGCTTGAAACAGCTCATTGTGTATGATGGCATTGCTTGAGCTATGGCCTTTATGAGTATCTCCTTCCCTACACTAGAAAGAAGTTTTTCTTTCCAACCAGATACCTGGTTTGCTATTCTTTGTTTCAGCTGAGCAAACGTATTCCTTTTCGACTTCCCCACCAAAGACAGAAGCCCAAGGTAGGATTCATGTGGTCGAATAACCTATGCACCAAACATGGCTTTAATTGACTCCATCGTATTCGATTCCGTGGTAGGACTAAAAAACAGCGATGTCTTACTCTGGTTCAGTTGTTGTCTGGATGATGTCTCATAGACTTGTAATACCTTCTGTATCTCATTGCATTCCATCATAGTGGCTCTTCCAAATATGAGGCTATCGTCGGCGAAGAATAAGTGTGATATTCTTGGACCTCTTGCCAAAGCTGCAACACCCTTCAACTTGCTTTCATGGACGACTTTATGTAATAGTGCAGACAGGCCTTTGGCGCATATTAGGAACAAATAGGGTGACAGTAGGTCCCCTTGACGCAACCCACGTGTAGGTGAAAATTGTCCATAAGGAGTTCCGTTGACATGCACAGCATATGTGACTGAGGTCACATAGCTCATAACCAACCTAATCCACTTCTCATGGAAACCAAGCTTCCTCATTATTTTTTTCAGACACTCCCACTCCACCCTATCATATGCTTTACTCATATCTAATTTCAACGTTATTTTGCCGATCTTCCCCTTCTTCTTCCTGTTGATATGGTTCACTAGTTCATGAGCCACCAACACATTGTCCGTGATGAGTCTCTCTGCAACGAAAGCACTCTGGTTTTCACCTACAATGTCCTGTAATACCACCTTCAACCGATTGGCCGCTGCCTTGGATGCTAACTTATAAACCACATTACACAAGCTTATCGGTCTATAGGCAGTCACCCTCACCGGATCCTTGGTCTTAGGTATGAGCACAATGTGCGTTTCATGGAATTTAGGAGGTGCTACACCATGGTTAAGAAAACCAAGAACGGTTTGTATAACAATAGAGTTCACAGTAGGCCAAAAATGCTGATAAAATAAAGGGGGCATACCATCGGGTCCTGGCGCCTTCATTGGATGCATCTATTTCAATGCTTTTAACACTTCATGGGCTTGGAAATCTTGGATGAGTATAGAGTTCATTCTATCCGTCACCTTGGTATGTAAAGCATCAAGTAACTCATCACTCACCACAGGTTGTGAAGATGTAAAGGGTTTCTCAAAGTACTCCACAAACATATAGCCTATCTTTTCATTTTCATCTAGCCAGGCGCCTTTAGAGTCCATGATTTTTGTAATCAAGTTTCTATGATTTCGGTTCGATGCTTTTGTGTGAAAACAGGAAGTGTTACGGTCCCCTGATTTTAGCCAGCAATTCCTCGACCTCTGATGCCACATATCCTCCTCAGCCTTTAGCATTTTGTTCAACTCCATTTTTGTTTCGTAGATTTCCTCCATGTCAGTACAATTGCCTTTCCTCTCCTCCAAAGTTTGAATTTTTTTCTGTAAAGAGGACATCTTCCATCCCACATTTTCGAACGTGCTTTTGTTCCAAGACACTAGGGCAATGCGGCATTCCATTTCATCCCATCGGGCACACCTCTCTCCCATGCCATAGTTACTATCTCATTGCACCGATCATCCCTTAGCCACATAGACTCGAACCTGAAGAGCTTTGGTTGCCGAGGATTGCGTCGTCTGTTGCTATTTGCCTTGAGTACAAGCATGCAATGACCTGATACAGAAGTCTCCACGTGGAAGAGTCGTACCTGTGGGAAACACATAGCCCAGTTTGTAGATACTAGTGCCCTGTCAAGCCTCTCACGAAGCCAACCTCGCGAACCCAAGCGCCAGCTCCAAGTGAAATATGGTCTGATATATCCCATATCCCTCAGTTTACATTTATTTACCGCCTTACAAAAGCTTCTCATCTGCCCATCAGGACGTACATTGCCTCCTTCTTTTTCACTAGAGTGCATTATCTCGTTAAAATCTCCTATGCATACCCATGGAAGGTCACATGACTTGCTCAGTTGTTCTAACAATTTCCATGACTCCTCCCTTTTGGTTGTCTCTGGGTTACCATAGAACCCAGTGAACTGCCACTTCTTATTTCCTTGTTCCTCAGTTACAATAGCGTCGATATGGCGAGGCGAGTAGGTCTGAACGTCCACTCTTGTAGAGTTTTTCCGACGGAGCGCCAAACTGCCACCACGTCGTACACTCGGCACCACCAAACCTTGCTGCCTCTCCAATTTCCTTTTGATACTTGTCGTCTCTAATACTTCGAGCTTGGTCTCTATAAGGAAGACCAAAGTGGGATCTTCCTCCAAAATTATCTTCTAGAGTGTGTTAACTGTACAGGGGTTCCCAAGCCCCCGACAGCTCCAGCATATCGAACTCATGGCTCCCGCCGGGGCTGTCCGACAGCCTCCGCCGATCCAAGTTGTTGTGCCATCAACTGGCTAAGAGTCAGTACCTCTCCTTCCACTTTTGGTCTCTTCCCTGTCATCCCATTGCGTGGTATTTCCGTCAACGGGGTTCACACCCTTCTTTTCGCTCCCACTTCTTTATCTTCCATCCCCATTACCACCTCCATATCAATATCCTCTCCATGTATTAAATTACCAGCCTCATCCATTTTATTTTCCTTATCCACTGAGCATTGACCCAGTTTACTCTGTTTTTGGGCCAAACCTTTGCTCTTCCTTGTTTTAGTTTCACCCTTAGGTCTTTAAGTACTTAAGCCCATATTGAAAATATCACTAGTCTTGGCCGAAGCCCAGTCCGACTCACCCTTCCCATGCAATTGGTGTTTTTGGTTCGCAGACTCCCCCTCTAGGCTCGTAGTACCACTGGGCCTTAAGGTCAGCCCACCACCACTTTTTTTATTTACACTTTGATTGACGTTTGACTCTTTTAGCTGGCTTGTCTCGTTTAATGCTACCTTCATCCCCGCCACCTGTTGCATGCATGTTTCCATATTTAAACCTTCCCCATATATGGCTTCATCAATCTCTTTTAACTGCTCCTCAAATCCTAGAGATTACGGATTACGCAGGATACGTATTTCCCCACTCCTTTCTAATGCCTCTAATGTAGCCACCTCCGCCCTACACATAGCCACGTCATCACTCCCCTGTGCACCATGTATGACAGCCGCCGCCACCTCCTTCCTTGAACTGATCAACTGCCCCTCTGCCGTAGACCCCTCCCCCTCTATCTCTTTGTATTCCTTCCTACCTTCATACTTCGATGCAACGACCAGTTGAGGCCATTGAACACGATCCACTGTTGCCCGTAGCCACGGCCCGTACTACTTTTCCTTTGCCCGGAGAGATTCTTTGTTGTGCATCCATTGCATGCAATCCTTTTCGTCGTGATCGATCATCCTGCACCAATAACAAAAGATGGGTAATAGTTCATATCTAAACTCCACCCACGTCGGTGATGCCCCCCCCCCCTATTCTAACCATACAGCCCCGACAGAGCGGCATAGAGATATCCATTGACACACGGATCTGAAGGTAATTACCCAGACAGAAGCCTTTATCGTCCACCTCCACCTTCTCCACCCTTCCCAAAGAATCACCGATGCGTACACCAACGTCCCTAGTTTGGCACATGGTGGGGAAACCATGGATCTGGACCCAAAATGACGCTTCGTTGAACTTGAGTTTGTGCACCACTTCTCCAACTCCTAATTTGTGTAACACTAGGAGGTATTTGTCAAAAGACCATGGACTAAGCAAGAGAACTCTGTCAATATCCTTCTCCTTCTGAAAAAGGAAAAGGACCTTATTCTCACCCATATCGCTGACTTTGAAGTTCTTTTCAGTCCTCCATACTGTTCTAAATACTCTCGCCACTAATTCTAGATTCACCCTCCTCTTTGCGCAGAACTTTCCTGCGAAAACAAAACCCGTTTCCTTCTCTGGTGGACTGAGGTCCACCTCACTCCCTTCTCTTCCCGATAGTCGTAAGCCCGCACACTTCTTCGTAATGTCTTCCATGATCACCAAGTGATACCAAAACCAGTGCTTCTATCGTGTGAACGAAGAAAAAAGATTTTGCCTTGCGGCAAGCCTATTTTTCACCTCTAGGGCCTCGTAGAAGACCTATAGAGAAAACTTTCAGTAGAAAACCTTATTAACACCATGACTTATTATTTTAGAGGTTTTAATAGAGAGAGAAAAGTAAAACTCCTAACCATTATGGTAGGTGATACTAAATAAGGTATGTTAACTAGTTCTAGGTATGATTTATTACAATTCTATATATGTACATGGCACACATTATGGTACGTTCGTTTAGGAAAATTATTAGGTACTCCTAGAGTACCATAAATGCGTACTCCCCCCTCTCATATGAATGGTGGGTCCTACCATGAATTTAATTATTGGGACCTACAATTCATGTGAAAAGATGGACTACGCATTTATGGTATTCCGGGAGTACACAATAATTTCTCGTTTGTTTGACAATAATAAGATGAAAATTAAAATTTTTGGGAGTTACCAAATTTATAGGTGTTTGGTATATTAATATTGTGAGAGTTTAAAGATCTCGGGATATCTCAAATTCTAACATTTTTTGGGATTTTAAAGTCCCTTTTAAAATTAAGAATTCTAATCTCTCGTAACTTGCTCTTAAATATAAATATAATAAATCGAGCCTAAAATTAGTTAACATTCCTTATTAATTCTCCTCTACCACACTCTCAAAAAAAAAAAAAAAAAGAAGTCTCCTCTACCATAAAGATCTAGTGATTTTTTTTCTCTCTCTCTCTCTCTCTATTAAGTATGAAATTCAAAAAGACAAAATTTGACAACTTCACTCAAAATCTTTTTATTAGATATGAATTTTGATAAATCCACAATTGAATTATATTTTCTCTATACTCCATGCTCTCTAAATTTTAAAAAGATAAAAATCAATAACTATGTCATTAATCAAATATTTAAATTTCAAAATTTTTGTAGTCTAAAATTATACATAAAAAATAAGTTTATAGATCAAATAATAAATAGTGGAAAAAGCTAACGTATGCCTTAAATGCATTGATTTAAAAAGTATTTTTAGAAACTTTTTTTATGGGAAAAAAAGGTAAATATTTTTTTTTTACAACTTTTTATATTTCTCATGAAAGTGGTGTTAAAATTTTTTATAAAATGGTTTATTAACATTTATCATAATGGCTTTCTTCAAAAAAAAAAAAAAAAACAAATATCATAATGGCACCCATAACCTGTTAACATATATAAATAATATCTAATTGACATGTGTTATTGTAAATATAAAGAACATGTAATTTTTTGCTCAAAAAAAATGCAATTCAAATATTAAAATTTCAAAATATGTAGTTATGTTAATTTTTTTTAATATGAATTGTAGCCACGTATGTAAAACTAGTTTAATAGGAAAAAAACACGTTGAAAATATAGTTTATCAAGCATTCAAAGAATTAAGAATTTGAACTCATGTTGGTATATATATTTTTAGATGAGAAACTTAAATTTATAAGAATTAAAGCCTTACGAACCAAATGGGCCTTATAGGCCTTAAGCACCTTGTTGGAACTTGGGATGTTGTTTTCCTTCGTACTTTTCAGTCAATTAACCAAACAATTCTTAACCAATCACAAAGGCCTCACCTCACGGATTAAGTGCCAACTTGATGCCAAGTCATAAGTTACACACAACTTTTTAAAACAAATATCTCTCAGCTATTTCAAGCCGTCCAACCATTACTAGTGAGTAATGATGATAGACATTGAACATAACAATTTTTTTATTTATTTAATTCAATATAGAAATTTTATTCTAATTTAATCTAAGTGTACATGTGTGTAGCTCCCTTTTCGATACTTAACTCTGAACTTTGCCTCCCACATCTAACAAGCACTTATACTTATAAATGACTACCGTATTAAAAATGCGCAGTGCACAACAATTTTATTTAAACCACTATATATAGTTGACACCATTTGTGTCAATATTATCAACATAAATAATAAAAAATGAGTAATTAATTATCAATTCCATTCCTAGTCCAATCCATACCAAATTAACAGTTCAACACCAATAGAAAGAAAAAAAAAAAAGTATACACTGGATGTGGGGTAAACCTTCTCCCATAGAAAATACACAATTGAAGGAGCAAATTTTATACAATTAAAAATGTTTAATTTGTCTTGGATTCCAGTTAGCTCAATTGGTAAAGTATCTTATCATGGTAAGTGATATGAAGTTAAATCCTATTTATACCCAAAATTGATTGATATCTTAGCTTAACGATAATAGTAATCATCATAAAGTGGACGCTATAGGCTGAAATTCTATAATATTATCTTTGTGTTTGTCAATAGCTTGTATATCAACAAAACTTTTTGGTGTTCAACGGAGATCTCTAGAGTTCAAATCCCCCTTCTCTACTATTGAGAAATATATTATTTATTTTAAAATGTTATTAAGTTCTTTATTCTCCATTTGAACTGTAGGGATGTTAGGCCCAATAGAATATACTAGGCCGGGGGGCCCAATCCGAGGACAGGAAGTAGTTTGAGGAGGGGTGAACGTTATCTTTGGAGTCCGTGTTAGTAAGTGAAGAAGTTAGTTTTGATCATAAGAGTCCACGGGTAGTTCGAGGATGAATGCATCCTCGGCTAAGCAAAGCCAAGGTCAGAAGATGCGGTCTGACATCAAGAGCAACGTTCCGGACGATTCCACTGTTGGGGATAAGTATCAAGAAGCAACAGGATAAAGGGAGGCCATGAAATATCTAAAAGAAAAGCTGCTACCACCGCATTAAAGGCTCTGTAGCTAACTCTCTAGCCGCATTAATGAAGAAGTGATACTTGAACAATATCTTTCATCCTCACAGCTACTCCCCAAAGACTTTAAGAAGGTGTTGACGGACAAGGATCAACATCAGCAATCTAGTCTACACGTGGAGGGTAGAGATGAAGGAGGAGAATAGTATAAAATAGAAAGAAGACCCTAAAGGGGGGGTCGGAAAATTAAGAGAAAGCACTATAGCAATCAAGAATTGAATTTGTAATCAAACTTTGAGAGAAATATATAAAAACTGATCTCCTTGGATTGAGTTGAGAAAGGTTTTCTTTATATTAAGTCATTCTATCTTCCTTTTCTTGTCATCTGGATCCACTTTACTTGTTGTCTAACTCGTTAAAACCCAGTTTTTCATCCCACTCTCTACAAATTCATTGTATTGGGCTCTTTCGGCCTAAGTTCTTCCATTTTTTGGGCTTAGTAGCAAATTGTGTCCTTACATGAACCATCCACTTTCATAATTAGCCATGTATCTGACTATTTTTCAAAAAAATTATTTATATATTTACTAAAAAAAATTAAAAAATATTTAAGTTAAAAAAAATCTGTTGAAGAACAAATAAACTAGAGCCCATTTGATAAATATTATTTTTCAACATTTTGAACACAAAGTTATCTGTAATATATATAATACTAAAGACATTTAAGTTTTAACTTTTGATTGAGCTTATATTATTTTGCTACATAAGCTTTTGAAACCTTATACTTTCATTATTCTATCATATTTTTTTTATTAATTTTAAATTCTATTTTATATTTAAACTCTCCATTAAAATATTACCTAATAATATATTCTTTAAATAGTAGGGCATATAATTCCATAAAAAACACAAACATAATAAATGCCTATTAATAGTTACCATAATTATTAAATTTTATAATTAAAAAAGTGAAAAAATTTATTTTATTAATTGTTTCCATGCATTGAATGAGTTATTGGCAAGTTTAAATAAATAAAAAATTTATATTAAAAAAGTGGTTACCTAACGGGTAACAAAATACTACTTAAAAAAAGGGGGTTCAACTTAGATCTAGTATCCCAATACAGTGAACTCAACAAGATTCAGACACATGTTCAAAAGTGTTCACATATCAGCATATGTCAATTCAAGTGCAGTAAAGCACTAAACCCCCACTTTGTCCTAAATAAAAAATAAAAATAAAAACTCAAATCCACACACCTTTTATGTCCCAAGAATAAGAGTAGTCCTTTTATCTTGTGGTAATAATAATATTGAAAATCTTAATACACTTTTCATATTGCACATATCACATATATGTATTTTGAAATTGTGCTTCACAATTTTCACATTGATAAGCATTCACATTTGAAGATGTAAGAAAAAGACTTATTTTACATTTCCAAATACTAATTTGTATATTTTACTAACCCATCGAATATTAAGTATTAACATCCGGGGATGCAAAAAAGTATCTATTATACATCCTCAAAACAAACTTTATTTATTTTACCATTCATTTTACAACTTATCCAACATCTCAGTTTCTATTTTTACCTACATTTCATTAAAATAATATAAACTAATCAATTCCTTCTCTTCCCCCTTTTCCTCTCACTCCATTAAAATATGTGTTTTTATTTTTACAACTAATGAATAGTAGGGTTGTATAATATAACTTTACAGTTCACAGTTGGCAAAAAAGTTTAGGTATATCCATATCTAGGTAAAACCATCTTTTAGTATCTTGGTTGGTAAAATAACTACAGGAGGTTTTTACACCCCAATGCATTACTTAAACAATACACCCAGCTTCTTAATTCTTATTGTTACATACAACTCAATAAAATAATATAACTATATAATCAAATAATATAAAAAATTTTGTTTCTTTTTCCTCTCTCTCTCTCTCCCTTCAATAATATATATATATATATATATATATTTGAGAACTCACTATTTAGTATGTTATATATTTGAGAACTCACTATGTACGATTGCTTAAAAAAAGCAATATATACCCGGGTAAATTTGATTTTTGCTCTAACTAAAATCATTTTTAAAAATACCATTTAAAAAAAAAAAAAAAACCAGGCACAGCAGGGTGTGTTAAAAAGAGGGCGTGAGTACATTAAAAGAGTAGAGGCACAGGCACAGGCACAGGCACAGGCACAGCAGTCCTGTGACTAAAAAAAAGTCCGATTTTTAGGAGAGGGATAGGAAATTGCAGTTCCCTTTGGTTGTTTGGCATTATTCTATTCTATTCCCATTTCTTTCTTGTCCATTTTATAGAAAGACTTTTTGCCTTTTTCTTTTTCTTTTCCTTTTCCTTTTCCTTACAAAACTCTTTCATCCGGGGGAGTATACGTGCTATAAGGGTATACCCATCAGCTTTAGCTTCCTCTCTTCTTCTTCATAACCTTCTTCTTCTCCCATATTATTATTATTATTATTATTATACTTTCTTCGTTACCATGTCGTTCAGATGGCTCAGCAGGGTATCTCTCTCTCTCTCTTGGACCTTCTTTTACTTTGTATAAATTTTATTCTGTGGGTATAATTTTGGGACTAGGTTGATTTTTAATTTATTGTTTCTTATCAGTGCAACTATTGAATATGAATTATAATCAAAAAGATTATAAATTCACTTTTCAAGTTTTTTTTTTTTTTTTTTTTTTTTTTTGTAATCTTTGAAGATGTTCTGTTTCATCATGACATTTATTCAACTTGGATGATATTTTACACCACTTGTTTTAAGTTCATTTTGGCTTCTTATGAATCTTAGGAAAACAGAAAGAAAAAAAAAAAAAAAAACTTTTTTTCCCCCTTTGCCTATAGGTATATCCTTTTTAAATAATTTTCTGGATTTTTGGTTCCCAGATAGAGCTTATATATTTGTTCTCTAATGGGGTTTCTTGTTCATTTAAAATTTCAGTTGTAATTGATTTGATCAATTTTTGAATACTAGTCTTGAAACCATTTAGATCAATTATTTATTTAATGAATCAAGAAGTGCTACTCCAACATTTTAAGTGTTCTACTTACAATTGAGCATGAATCTACTTTTTAATCATGCTACCTACCTTGGAAGAAACTGAATTCTGTGTATGAATCAACATTTTAAGCGGGTGGTTTCGTGAAAAAAGGACTGACCTTGTCATTTGAAGTATTTGATTGTGGTTTAATATGAATACTGTTTTAGATATGATCTTAGCTTCTAATAATGTTCATCATTAGACCTATTATATCATCAAATGTCAACTCTAAATTGGGAACTCGGGATACAACATCATCCATGACAACTTGTTGATGACCATCTTGTTTGTTAGAAAGGAGTCAATAGCTATTACGCCTGTTGTTTTTGAAGCTTCTATATGGAAATATTTTGTGATGCAATTCGAATGGTTTCCAGCCAAATGCTTCGTCCGGCATGGGCGTTGCTGATCACACCAAAAACACGTTTTTGGAATTGAAGAGGAAGAAGGTTCACCGTTATGTGATTTTCAAGGTTGATGAGGCTAAAAAGGAGGTAGTGGTTGAGAAGACCGGTGGTCCAGCTGAGAGCTATGAAGATTTCACTGCAGCTTTGCCTGAGAATGATTGCCGATATGCTGTATATGACTATGATTTTGTGACTTCTGATAACTGTCAAAAGAGCAAGATATTTTTCATTGCATGGTAAGCTTTCGCCTATGATCCCTAACTATTCCATTTTGACTGGTATTATCACGTTTCACCAAGAGGGTAATTAATGAGTAAACATTTTGATCGTCCTTGTGAGATGTGGTAATTATCATCATAAATTTATTTCATGTATGTTCTAATCACAATAAAAAGAAAACCTTACAACCCACATTGCCTATGTCTGTACTTACTGCATTCTTAAATTATTCTGATGCTTCTCTCTTTTGTATTTTACTACATCTTTGACCTGACTTCAACATGTCCATGCTATCTTCATTTAATGTCATCCCCTAGCTTACTATATGGTATTTCTGGGCATGCAAGCTTGTTTGGATTGCATCCTTTACAGGCTCAAGAATGATAATAAGGAAATTTTTTGCAAAAAAGCTGAAGTAGCCACAAGCACCCATTTTTCTTCTATATGACTCTAACATGTGGGAAGTCCTGATGTGTCCAAGCTTTAATAGCTTCAGCATTCACATGTTATATCAAATTGGTGTTTCAGACTGCTAAAAGTGTCCTGATTATGTCTTCACTCACCCATTATAAACAGAAACTAAATATTTGTTCATTTTTTCTGTCATCCATATTTATGCATAATTTAATCAGTTGAACTTTGTTAACTCAGTAGTATTAGATGACTGTGCTTTCTGAATTTACCAAAATTATGTTTTAACTGTAGTCCACCTTCGAAGTTAAACAGGAAAAATTGATGTCTATCAGATGATGGGCTCACCTTACATATGGCCATCAATGATATATTTTAGTTGTTTGGTTATGAGTACATGAATAAAGATTACTTCTTTACAAATTCCATTGCTTTATCTGTCTATTAATTAACCATAAAGAACAGCCCTTGGGTTTGGGTATTACAATTCTACTACTGATGTCAATGTCGTAGTTGTTCAAAACTTGTCACGAATTCCAATTTAAAACTTTCATGTAATGGAATTCGAACTCTCAGCTCTGTTTAGAATTTTATGTCCATTTTTTCACTTTGTTATTGATCAACTGAAAGGAAAACAAAGAAAAATAAGTTCTACTGTTGACAATCTGGATCTGTATTTTGTCTGTTTTGATTTGTGGAAGGAATGGTATTGTGACCAAGACCATATGCTGACCACTACCTCTTTTCCGTTTCTGTCATTTATATTTCCATCTTTTGAAAATTAGTTTCCAATGATTTGTTTGAATCTTTAATTCTATATGTTATTTTATAAGAGGAATACTTTTAAATTATCTAAAGCTATGATTTTTTCAAACTTATTAAAAAAAAAAAAAAATTATCTAAAGCTATGATTTTTCAAGTGTCTGGAAGTTGCTTACATCAACGGTTTATAATTTTGTCCCACAGTAATGGCATTTTTTTCCATCTAGGTTGTTTGGGTTTGAGGATTTTAAATCAAGGGATTTGAAGAACAATTACTAGTTTAAATTGCTTGATATAAATTTAACAACACATCATCATAAGAACTTTAGAGATTTTACTCAAATAAAAACATTTATGATATGTTGGATTTGAAATGACATCTTAAATCTAGTCATTTTCAATCCACAAAACCCAAATCATTCCATAAAGTTCATCAGTAAGAAAAAAAAAATGTCATTTCATACCCTGTTCAAGTCATTTAAACTATAGTTTACAATCCAATCCTTCTATTGAAACTCCTATCCAAACAAATCATATTGTTATTGATTTCAGTAATTTTGCCATCAAAATTTCATTCTTAATTTATTCATTGCACAACATTGGTATCAGGGCTCCCTCATCCTCTCGAATCCGTGCCAAGATGCTCTATGCCACATCTAGAGACAGGTTTAGACGGGAGCTGGATGGTGTCCACTATGAGATTCAGGCTACTGACCCCACAGAGATGGATCTTGAAGTGATCAAAGATCGAGCACACTGAATAATCTCTGCAGTTATTGAGTTTTGTTCAGTGGGGAAAAGATCTGATATCACTATGCCAACTTATGAATTAGTTATCCCTGTGCAGAATCCATTTTAGAAACAAGATAGTATTGCATGGTCCGTGAATAAACTAACATCTGGGAGGCTCAAGGTTTAGGCTAATATTTTCTGGAAACTGAGGAAGTAAATTTCCTTATTGATTACTGCTTCTCGGGTGAAGATGGCTTTGTTAAAGGGAATCTAGAAACTCTAAATGTAAGTCATTGTATTGATTTCATCTTTAAAGGATTGTCCTGTAAAAGGATATTTACAAACTCTTGTTGTATATCATCTTATAAATTTGGTTTCAGGGGACGCATTTGATACTGCCAAGTGCTGTTACTTAACTCTATTTCCATTATTGTTTATTTGTTTTCACCTGACATCTCCGAAGGATATTTTCACTTTGATTCAGGCACCATGTAAACAACATAGTTGAGAAATTGGTGTCACCCAACACAGAGCAAAATTCTAGTCCAGCGTTGGCCTTATTTTTATTGTTTTTGAGAAAGACATTGGTCTTATTTTGGTTCATAGAAATACAAGAAAACAAATACACCCGCCATAGTCGATAGCCCCAAGCTTTGCTTGCATGCATGGCAGTCTTCCTAGCAAACCAGAATATTTTGTGCCTTGTTAGATCATCTGGCCAAATTTTCTTCAATAAACCGAAATCTTCTAGTGTGCGTGCCATCAGAAGTTCTGAACGGTGTTCCCTATAGTCTGAAATCTATGCCAAGAAGGCAAATGAAAAAAAACAAGAAAAAGAATAGATTGCTTTAAGTTATTGGATAAAATGCGTGGAAGACTCGATCAACTGATACCGCATAGTGTAGTATTTCAACTGAGATATTCAAAGTTTAAATTTTTCATCTTCCAACTATCGTATTATCAAAAGAATAATTAAAAAAAAAAAGTTATTTGATAAAGAGCAAAGTAAAAACACTAATTATCAAGCGTTTGGGAGATTAAGGG
Source organism: Lithocarpus polystachyus (assembly GCA_033629205.1). NCBI lineage: Eukaryota > Viridiplantae > Streptophyta > Magnoliopsida > Fagales > Fagaceae > Lithocarpus > Lithocarpus polystachyus. The sequence continues at coordinate 44,402,869 of CM066170.1, read as the reverse complement.
GGGAAAGAGGGGGGGGGGGGGTGGTTGGGGATGAAGGTTTAAACTATACAAACTTCTTTTGACATTTTATAGAATGACTCTCCTAAATATTTCATTTCGTGAAGTGACACTTCTCTTCCTTAGAGTTTGTATAAATCCAACAAGTTTTTACTTATAGAATATTTTACTTATTAAAAAGATTCCTATTAATTTATACATAGCCAGGGGTGGGAGGGTGTCATGCATCCACAAATCTCATAAGAGGGAAGTGTCATTTTGTTTAAAGTTTGGGGTAAGAATTTTTTTTAAATGGATTATTTTGTTTGTTTAATCATAGTTTGAGAGTACATTGACTAAAGTGTTGCATTTATAAATCTCAAGAAAGTGAGTGTCATTTATACAAATGTTTTTTTTTTGGGGGGGTGTGGGGAGTGTCATTTTGTCCATATTTTGGGTACAAATCTTTTTAAAAAAGGAACATTCTGGTAACTTGGTCATAGTTTGAGAGGTCATGGACTAATAAATTGCATTTATAATTTTCTAGAGTTTCATTTTGATAAGAGGATAATGTAATTTACTTACAAATAAAAAAAATAGCGTAGTATGGTTGATTTTTGACTTGACTATGGGTGGAGCCTACACCACGCATGATGTGGTGCAGACGTAACTCGTAGAGGAATGTGCTTTTTTAACCAAATATCACCATGAAATGTTTAAAGATTTCCTCCAAAGCTTGTGGTAGATGCACCATCATATAGACAAACATACTGAGTCAGTTCAATTAGAATATAGCCTTGTAATGCTTTGCGACTGGTGGATTGTCAAGACCTTTCTGTGACTCTGTCATCTACTACATACGCAGAAAGGTTAGCCTCGAAAACGAAGCCTGCAACCTCTTGCAAGGCAAGACTATTTTGCCAGAATATGTTCAAAATTTCTCGAACAAGCCTGTTGCCATTTAATATAGCAGATTGGTTAATTAGTTCTTCCCCTGGCAGATGACATTTTTATAAGCGACCAACATTTATTTTTTGCTACTCATAGTGACCAACAATGTTGTATGCTTGTAGCCAACTTTTTGCCATAGAAGTATAATATATGTGGCTCTTAGATTTTGATCTAAAAGCAATTTCAAAACTTGATGCAATTTCAAAACTTGAAACTCACCAGTGACGGGGATGTAGGCATTTTTTTCCCTGCATTCTATGTTCGAATGGATGGATGGACGGATGGGGTCTGAGAAGGGGAAAGACTAGCTCCATTGTGTGGCCTAGTAATCAAAGAAAAAAAACAGAGAATATTGGTTGCATATTCTTGCTTGGCTCAAAAGTACTAATAGGACCAAAGGTTGAAGACTGCTTGTGTTGTACCTCTTTCATTGCTATTACTTGGATAAAAATAAAATTAGGAAAATATTTTATGATTTCATGCTTCCAAAAAGCAATGTGCCTCTTTCCATAAAAGAAGAAGAAGAAGAAGAAGAAGAAAGCAATATAACTGTGGAATGCAACATAAGTCATATAACAATGGCAAGAAGAACAAGAAGGTGGTTAAAACAGGAAGCGGAAAGTGAACAAATATTACAATCTAATGGCTAATAACACACTCTTTTAGTGGGGCATCACAACATTTAAAAAGAAAGACAAAAAAAGGAGGTTATTGAGAGAAACTTAAACAAATAGCTACAACATCGTGCTCAAGACATACAAAAATAACTGATAAGGAAAAGTTATGGTGCACAGGTAGTAGCAGTCTTTAATCCACAGTTTCTTCCTCGTTTTCACGGGACATCTCCTCCAATGATCTACCATTTGATTCAGGCACAAGAAAAGTGAACAGCATACCCAAGAAGTTGACCACTCCCAACACAATGAGCGCATTCTTCACCCCAATGCCTGCAGGGTACCCGGCATCAGCCTTGGCCTTGTCCTTGTTTTGAGCCAAATACAAAAACCCAAATGCACCAACAATAGCCCCAAGCTTCCCAGCTGCTGCTGATATGCCGTGGCAAGTAGACCTAAGCCTAGCTGGGAAAATTTCAGCTGGCACAACAAATGTGGTTGCATTAGGCCCGAAATTTGCAAAGAAGAATGTCAATGAATAGAGCACCACAAATCCAATGCGGTTATCCTTATGAGTCCAGTGGTTGTATGGAAAAGCCAGGGCGAACATAAACACTGTCATGAAGAAGAAACCCATCAGTTGGATAGCAAACCTTCCCATCTTGTCAATGAAAGCCACTGTAAACCAGTAGCCTGGGACAGTACTGCAAAGAGCAATCAGTGTTTGTGCCCTTGCAATTCTAAAAACCTCCTCGATGGCATTCATGGTCTTTGCAGGAGGAATCCATCCAATTGCAGTGAAAATATCCTTTTGGAACAGGTTTTGGCTGTAAAATGCAATGTCAAGCAAGAACCATGTGCTTGTTGTACCAAGCAAATGAAGTCCATGTCGTCGAAGAAACTCCTTGGAGAACAAACCAAAGGTATTGCTTGGTTTTTCAGCTAACTGCTCAACCTTCTGTGGTTCTGATTCTATGTCTACCTGCAGAACCTTTGACATATCATTTGCAGCCTGCTTTGCATTCTTGGCAACAAGTGCCGTGTAACGAGCAGTTTCAGGCATCTTCAACCTCCAGTAGTAAGTCAGTGCAGCTGGAATTGCTCCAAACATTACAATAATCCTCCAAACATAATCTGCTTGGGGAACAGTTGAGCCAAGTGCATCAACTTCGTAAGCAGGAGCATCGAACCTGTTCTGGAATATGGAAGCGATAATAATAGCAAATATACCACCAGTTAAAATTCCAAAGCCTTGCATGGCGAACACTGCAGCAATGAAGGCTCCACGAGTCTTCTTATTAGCATATTCAGACATGATGGTAGCAGAAAGTGGGTAGTCGCCACCTATGCCAAATCCAAGCCAGAACCGAAAGAAGCAAAGCGTGGCCATCACAGCTTTTGCATCATGGCCAATAGAAAGCCCTGAACCAATGGAGCAAATGATCATGAGCAAAAGAGTGATACCATAGACTTTCTTTCTGCCCAACTTGTCACCAAGCCATCCAAAAAAGAGCTGCCCTGCCAGAGTTCCACAAAGTGCTACACCATTAACAGCAGCTGCTACATTGGGAGGCAATGTGCCCGGCTTAGCTGCACCTTCATGATGGTAGTATAAGCGCCCAAGCAATTTGGTGCAAACGGATATACAGAATAGATCATATGCATCTGTGAAGAAACCCATTCCAGCAATGATAATTGCAGTGAAATGGTACCATTGAGTTTTGGCAACATCAAGTGCATTCAGCACCTTCAACTGTTCCCTTGCCATGGCTAGCTAGCTCACTTGCTGTCTTTCTTGTCTTTGCTCTTTCTCTCTCACACAATCCCTGCGCGAATTCCACTACAAGTTTAGACACAACCAATTTTTGAACAAGAATCAGTAGAGCTTTCATTAGAAATGTGACATACATAAATTTATGCATACCAAATATACCACATCGTTTTTATGACAGACAAAAAGGAATATATATCATGTACTGTGCATCCAATTCATAACATAACTTTTATCAATTAAGTTCTTAAATATGAAGAAGTAAAATAAATATTAGAGAACCATTCAAAGCGTAGTGTAAGGAACTTAAAACTCTCTTTTGATCTTAAAATATACGAGGAAAAATTAAAAGGTCCAGAAATTCTTTTAGAATACAAACTTCCATCAACAAATACTCTCTCATTTTCCTCATACGTTTCAAAATCTAAAAAAGGAATTAAAAGATGTATTCTGTTTTTTGAAAATCGAATTTCATTACTTTTCTTATAATTTTATGTGCCAAAGTTCACATAAATAGTGACAATAATAAATCTTTGGCAAAAGAGTTGAATTTTCATAAAATCACATAATTGGCAATTATCGTATTAAGAAATTGGAAGGTATCTTACGTAATAGTTGCATATAACAGCTTTCTCACACAGGATAGATCCCAATAGGGTTCATTTGAAAAATGTAAAGATAGCAAATTACAGACGCTAGGGAAGGGATCATAGAAATAAAACATGCATTTGGTTTATTATTGTTCCTATTTACGAAAGCAACAACTTTAAAATTAATATTATTGTGGCTTTTGAATGATGGATTAGTATATACATAAATATTAAACTGGAATATTGTATATGTATATCATCGACAATGACGTATTGGGTTTGGTTTAAAAACCCTAACCATTTACATCTCAAAAAGTAGAAATATTTCTGTACAAAATATAGAGCAGATAGTGACACCTAATTCGAGAGACAAACAGCTTCAATTGACCTGGGCATATTCAATAGACAAAAAGTTAATACGAACGTGAAAAACAACCTCAAAGAAGGCATAATATTATATTCATAGAGAAGTTTGATAAACTCACCTGAAAATTTTCTTGGCTCGATATTGTTGAGAGAGAGAGAGAGAGAGAAAGAAAGAAAGAAAGAAAATTATAAACGATGGTACAAAGCCATGTATGGGATTAAGAACTTATATGCATTAAATTTTTCTTAATTAAGACCAGAATATGTGGCCGGCATATTCCCAAAGTTCTCTTTCTGACCAACCTGTCACCCCCATTTTCTGGCCGATTGACTAAAATCATCACTAGTATATTCCATTGGATTTTTCCCATTAGAATTACCATTTATAGCTTCCTGACTTTTGCCAACAAATCAAATATAAACGTCTCTCTTATATTATATTCATCTTTACTTTAATTTTGGGTACAGGTACATAGTCTAGCTGTACTTGGTATATTACAGAGTCTTCAGTTCCATGCAAGATTTCTGAATGTTATCTAACTTGTTTTGACGAAATCTATCTTATCTTTAGGGACATGTTAAATCCGTGCAGCCTGCAGAGAAACAGATAATACCGTCGACTATGACTCAAAGGTAATGTAATATGAGAAATGTTATCCCGCAATATATTTATAATACTTTTACAATAAACCTTAAATGGTAGATTTCTATTGGCTATTACTTGTGAGAAAAAAGTTAATTTCAGTAGTGAGTTCAAATTATAACTATTAACACTTCTCAACGAGTAATGCCACAGACTATTGTACAATATTTTTACAAACTGTTGATGTGGCGAATTTCTTATTGATTTTCATATAGACTCACCATTAATATCACATTTTTATTTATCAATAACTACTCACCACATCATTAGTTTATAAAAAAGTTTGTATCTATAGTATTACTCCTTCTCAACATAATATATTAAAAAACTAGAGTTATCAAAATAGTCTAGAATCATGTAACAAACTGTGAGTTGTAGAGAAAATATGATAGGTTTAGGTAAAAAGTGCCAGGTAGTCGATGAGAATAGCCCTAGCCTATCATTGCATTTGTCATTGGTGTAAAGTACAATTAGAACGGATTCAAATCTTCTAGAGTTCTTACGATACTCTATCAAGTAAATTTCTTTAAATCCTCACCTCTCATTTAAAATTAATGCTTTAAGATGCTGCTGCATCTTTAATCCACTAACTTACTCTTTTAAAAACACAAAAAACGGGATAAGTTTAGGAAGTAGCTGTGATCCTTAACGTAAGCAAACGGATCTTACCTTTTTTTTTTTTTTGGATGGAACAAATCTCAAACTTGAGAAATTCATCAACCCACAAATTACTCCCGCCATTTTTTCCATCTGAATCCAAAAGAATCTCCTGGGCAAAACAGTTCAAGAAGAAAACCAGACTTTATTTTACAACTCTCCTACATCCTTGAAATTTTCAATACTTTCAATTACAAATGATGGATCCATCTAGCTCAATCCCTTCAAATCGTCCATGGATGACCATTGAAAGCTCAATGGAGGCTAGGTAAATCAGCTGTCTTACTCTCTCTCTAACCTTTTTTCTCTGTCTATTGTCTACTGACTATTAGCTTCTTCCTTCTTCTTTTTTTTTTTTGTCATTTCTTTATTTCATACCTATGCTTGATATTAGATTTTTGTTCTTTTGCAATTTCACTATTGCAAAACTGTTTAATGATTGCCCAAGAAAGGCTGTGTTTTTTTGGGGCTACCCTGCCTACAAGGTGTTTGATAATTGCTCAAGATAAGAAACAGAGTAGACAAAGAAGATAGTTTTGTACTAGTTTGTTACCTTTAGTGTAATCTTAGACAAAGAGCAAGACCACTATAATCGGAGAGAAGAAAAGAATGATTCAAGTTGAAGATAATTGTACTAGTTTCTAATTATCTTGAACAATTATCAAACCAATACAATTAGTTTTGTTGAAAGTAGAGCGATTAATGCATTGGTATGGTAAGAAAGGATGAGTTGATCCAAGTTGAAGGAATAAAAAAAGAAAAAGGTAAAGGAAGAGCAGAAATAACATTAGTAGAAATAATAAAAGACATGTCAATCAAGGAAGTGACAATGAGTATGACTTTAGATGAGTAGAATGAAGGAAAAGAATAAATATTAATGAATTTGTTGGGATCCATAGCCAACCCCAACAAATTTGGGACTAAGGGTTTGTTGTTGTACTTTGCTCATTAGTTTCTTCTATGTGATATTTTAATTCTTCTTGTATGATTATTTATTGTATTTGCTAGTAGGCCAGTTTTGTACTCAACTTGAAATTGGGTGTAGGCAAACAGGGGCCTTGGACTCACTGCACATATAATAGACCATTGCAAATTGATTCTTAAGTTCCCTGAAGGCACTAACAGCACCTGGGTGTGTTTCTTCTACTCTCCCCTACTCTCAATCTCTATGATGTACTTTTTTTTATAAGCTGCAAAGTGTTGATAGTTTTAGCTTTAATAATTGCAATATAATGAGCAGTTTAAAATATATGAACCTCTGGAGTACAAATATGATGTTTGTGAGGCAATTCTATTATGGGAATAGATCAGATGTTATTCCTTTAACGTTTGGGTAATTGTTCAAGATAAGAAACAGGGGCGACAAAGAACATAATTGTACTGGTTTGTTACCTTTAGTATAATCTTAGACAAAGAGTGAGGCCACTATAATCAGAGAGAAGAAAAGAATGATTCTTAGTCTTTACTTTTGTGTTTGCCCCATTATGTTTATAATTGAAACAAATGCCTGATTACTAATTCTTATTACCCTTTATTTTCACTCAAATGATATTTTGAGTCTTCTACCCCTAGAAAAGAATTCAGAACAAGTCTGGTTTGTTTATAATCTCAATTTTAGGCAAATGCATGATGTTGCATCTTGCAATGTGACAATTTTTTCCCTTTCTTTTAGAAATTTAATGTATCATATTGATCTTTACGTCCCACTTTGACACTTTTTTTTTTTCCAGCTTCTAATTTCATGTTCACTTGAAAGCTTGGATGTTGATGATCTATGATTGCACACTAATTATGTGGGTGGCTATCACTGAGTAGCATCTACAATGGCTTTTAGGATTTAGTTCTTTGGAAAAAAGATAGTAGCAAAGATCACAATATTTAAGAAAAATATGTATCAATAGTGGCCAAAATGCTTCATGTATTACCAGTGTTTCAATAGTTATAGATATGTAATGAATAGTTATTGGCAATAATATCAGTTTTATCACTCTTATCCTACTTTGTTATTTCATAGATGCTTGTATACTATACATGTAATATAATGTAATTTATTGCTAAACATTCAAATTGCCAATAATGTTGATTTAAAATCTAGAAGTTTCAACTTTGCACAAGGTACAATTGTTTTAAAGAAGAGAAAATGCTACATATCAAAGGCTCATACCCTATTCTGTAACAGGGACAATCTTAACAAAAGAAAAATGTAACACTAGCAGCATTAACAATGGTCTATCAACTCCTCTCTTTTACAAGAGAGACAATCTTAACAAAAGAAAAATGTAACAGTGGCAGCATTAACAATGGCCTATCCCCTCTTCTCTTTTACAACAAAGACAATCTTAACAAAAGAAAAATGTAACATTGGCATTTGAATGATTCAGTTGTCTCATCGTATAAAGTGCAGCCCCAAAAATCACCATCTCTCTATGGTGATTGAAACCAATAAACATAGCTAAAGGCCTAAATTCTTTGTTTGTGCCAAATGTCACAAAACTAAAAACATCACCAAAATGGGCATAATCAATTATCATTTTAACATTAGGCCAAAATATATTAGTTATTTGCTCCTCAATATCCAACTATACAGCATAATGGAACGATGGATTATGAACCAATTGTTGTTGAAAATACCTTAATAAACTACCGGCTTCACCATATATCAAGCTTTGTTGTCGTCTAGTTCAAAGATAGTTTTTTTTGATAGCCAAGATTAGCCCTTCCACCAGCCCCTCTACTCATTAACTCATGTGTCTCATTAGGCTTAATTCCAGAAGCATAAGCTAAATCAATAGTAAAAGCTTGGACATCAGACATCTTTCGTTCTGATCGCATCATGAAAGTAGTTGCTGGAAGGTGAAGAACATGGTTGTGCTCAGATACAATATTGTACACCTTGTACTTTCCGGTCTCACAAACTAATGAAACACCCAATCGTAGTAGACAATTAGTCCTTGTTTCTTGTCATTGGTTAGGTGATCTCATTTATCAGGCTTACAAGTACCCTCTTTAGAACACAAAAAACTTCTCGATCTTATTTCTCCATCTTTCTTACTTTTATTTGCATAATGCTTTTGAACACTAAACTCCATTTGTTTTCCATAATTTTTCCAAAACATCCAAGCCGCCTCTAACGTATCAAACTCCATACCAACCTCCGGGGTACAATCATTCATGGTATCCTTGTTTTGACAAGAATTGTCCATCATCCTATAAAAATACAAAAAAAAAAAAAAAAAACTCAATTCTAATTAACTGAAACTGAATATTTTAAATATTACTAATATACCAAGGTCCCATTACTAATATACTCAACCTAAATAGACAAGTTTGAAACAATCATCGCAATAGCAAAACCCAATAACATGAATAGAAAAGCACCAAAGCAGATTTCCAAATCCAATAGCTTGCAAATCATTAGAAAAATTAGCAAAAACACAAAGAAAATTGATTACACCAGTACATATATATCATTTTATGTAGTGAACCCTATCATACTTTTTCAATCTAGTACAATTATCTTGAACCTAATAATATTATATACATTATATTAATATTGACTACAATTGAGTGATTCAAAGTAGATGCATGCTAATTGATATTCAATTGATTCCAAGTGGTTAGAGGCATAATGGATTAACTTATTAATATTCAATTGAATCATCAATTAACTTAGGATTTTCAAATATATAATTTTTACATAGCATTCTTTTAAAGGGTAGAAAGACTCAAAATTATCATTTGAGTGAAAATAAAGGGTAATAAGAATTAGTAACCCGGCATTGGCCATTTAATTTTGAACATAGTGGGGCAAACACAAAGTAAAGACTAAGAATTTTAAAAATCAACAATATGTAAAGGGGTCCCAATTGCCAAAACTTGTAAAGAATTCCATTGACTGCCCCATGGCAGTGGTCCAACTATGGATATCACATAACCCACTACAAGTGCCTTACGAATTTTACAAGAAAAAAGATTATTACTGCATAAGCAAGATGCAGACCATAAACTAAATAAGTACAGGTCATTCATGAAATTGTCATGATCTAAGAATCATTCTTTTCTTCTCTCTAAATATGGTGGCCTTGCTCTTTGTCTAAGATTATACTGAGGGTAACAAACTAGTACAATTATCTTCTTTGTTTGCTCTGTTTCTTATCTTGAACAATTATTAAACACCTTGTAGGCAGAGGGTAGCCCCAAAAAAACACAGCCTTTCTTGAGCAATCATTAAACAGTTTTGCAATAGTGAAATTGCAAAACAACAAAAATCTATTATCAAGCATAGTTATGAAATAAAGAAATGACAAAAAAATGAAAAAAAAAAAAAGAAGAAAGGAAGAAACTAGTAGTCAGTAGACAATAGACAAAGAACAAAGGCGAGAGAGAGCGAGAGAGAGAGAGAGAGAGTAAGATAGCTGATATATATACCTGGCCTCCATTGAGCTTTCAATGGTCATGCATGGACGATTTGAAGGGATTGAGCTGGATGGATCCATCATTTGTAATTGAAAGTATTGAAAATTTCAAGGATGTAGGAGAGTTGTAAAAGAAAGTCCGGTTTTCTTCTTGAACTGTTTTGCCTAGGAATGTCTTTTGGATTCAGATGGGAAAAATGGTGGGAGTAATTTGTGGGTTGATGAATTTACCAAGTTTGAGATTTGTTCCATCCAAAAAAAAAAAGAAGGTTCGATCCGTTTGCTAACGTTAAAGATCACAGCTGCTTCCTAAGCTTATCTCCTTTTTTGTGTTTTTAAAAGAGTAAGTTAGTGGATTGATGACGTGACAGCATCTTAAACCATTAATTTTAGATGAGAGGTGAGGATTTAAAGAAATTTACTTGGTAGAGTACTCTAGGAACTTTAGAAGATCTGAATCCAATCAGAACTAATGTTGATTTTATTTTTTTAATTTAATAATTGATTACATTTTCTTCTTTCCTTATTTGTTGCAATCTTGAAAGCTTTAGTTATGTTGTGTTTGAAGAAATTGACATTTGCATGAAAATATAAATTAAAATCATGTCAAATATTAGTTTTATTGTTTGGATGTTATACAAGGAAAATTATCTTTTTGCCTACTGCATGAGGAAATCTTATTCATCTAAACATATAAAATTCCATCAACATTAACTAGTAGTAATAGATTAATGAAAACCAAGCACTTCACTCATGACCATCGACATTGATGAAGCACAAAGACGCCTTGTCAGTATGTTCCTTGTCTATGTTGACGGATGAGCTCGTTTGCCTATTGAAAATAAAGAAGAGTAAGAGTGAAAGACACTAGGATGGTGCCAGCCAAAGGCCCTCCGATGCTTAAGTTTGGCAATCTCTTTCTTAGCTTAAGAATCTCAAGTGAGTGCTATGATAACTGAAAATGTCTTATGAGAGTACTTACTTGAGTTAGCTGGCTTTATATAGCCAATGCCTCGGGTTAATGCTCTTGTTAGTTGCACCTGAAGGAATTACAACATTGATGGTAATGAAGTCTCTCTTTAAGTGGAGGTTTGTAATGCCTAGGTGGCTCATTAAGTCTTTTGTAATAGTATTTCTATTGATGTCATTGCTAACTGGGTCACTAGAGTTATTTTTGCTTTTAATGTGTTGTGATTGTTTGTCTTAATGATGGGCATAATGTGCTTTACAGTCGTCCATCTTAATGGACGACTATTTATTCATGGCTCCGTCAGTTGCACCCCTATTCCTTTGTCGTCCAGTGTTCGGATGAGAACAGGAATATGATTAGTTGCGATGGTTCGCATCTTTTCGCTTCCCGAAAATCTTCTGTCGTAGTTAATGTGATACGACCTCTTTGTCAGATGACAAACATGTGTCCCTGTTTTGTTTGTGGTATGTGCGAGATTTTCTTGGTTTTGGCGCGCCTTAACTTCATTTTTCCCCTTTTTTAGAAAAAACCATTCTGCTCCTTCTGTCTTATTTTCTTTGCGCTTGAAGCCTCGAAGGATATAACATTTCAAACCCTTTCTCCTATTAGTAAGGTTCCTCTTCTTCATGCTTTCTTGATGGTTGATTTTGATTTCGTTAGATACGAGTGCCCCTCTATTTCCTTCTTCTTTGTTAAAATTAGGAGTCTATCTTGAGTATTCTTCTAGCCAACATCCTTAAGCAGGTCTTTTTGTGTCTCGTTTTACTGTTTTCAAACTCGTTCTACTCGCCCTTTATCCTTTAATCCGCCATTCTTTGATTAAACACCACCTAGAAATGACTTCTGTAGAATATAGGCAAGATGATGTTAGGTCGAGTGAGCTAGAGACATGGCTATCATCAAATGCTGAATCTTTCTGTATGGAGGTTGATATGGCTATGTCGAAATTGCCTTTGTCTTCTTCTTCAACTCCCTTGCATGCCCTTTCTAAACTTTGTTCTTTAAAGGCAAAGCACTTGAAAGCTTTTAGAAAAATATTTCAATTCCCCAAAGGAACCAGTATTCGCTTGCCTCGTTCTAGTGAGAAGGCTTGTAGTTTTGCTCATGGCGAAGTGTGTTTCTATAAAGCTACTTTTCTATGCAGTCTTCGTTTTCCAGTCCATCCATTTATTTTGCAACTTCTTTTGAATTTCCAAATTCCCCCTAGCCAGCTCGTCCTTAACGCCTGAAGGACGATCATAAGTTGTATGTCGATATGGATGTCCGCCTATGAGGGGGAGATGATAACTTTGAATGAATTTTTGTATTTATACCATCTGAAACCTTCTACCCATTATGGGTATTTTGAGCTTTGGCCTGGGATAGAAAATCTAGGGTCGCCTCTGGGTTTCCTTCTTCTTTTCGTGATTGGAAATCATGATACTTTTCATCTCTAGAATTAAATGGGAAACCATGTCTGACGACCTCTGGGGTGAAGTCCCAATGTTATTGCGAAAATGGGAAGTCCTAGCATTAGGTGCGTATTTTTTATCATTTTTCCTGACCTCTTCATCTAACTCTTACATATATAACATTGCTTCTTTCATGATCTTGCAGAGTCAACACCGTGAGCAAGTCCAAACAGCCTTTGTTTTTGCCCGAGAAATTGAGGATTTTGACGATTTGGTTAATTCTCGTCACTTGTTTGATTGCTGTCTTGGACCCAAGCCTTTTGAGTATGTGTTAGAAAAGATTCGTCGAGAGGAAAAAGTAAGTTCGTTTATGAAAGTCTTCTTGTCACTCTGTATGATTACTCATCTTATCTCTTTGCTAGCAGAAATGGCCCCTAGGTATAGTATGGAGAAGTATGCCCGCATTAGAGGAATGAAGAATGAAACCTTGTCTCAGCTTGTCGCGGATCTTAAGAGGAGAAAGCTTTACGACGAGAAGGGTGATGCCGTGGTTTCCCTATCTGTCCAAATTATCCCATCTTCTTCGACTCCGTCTCCTAAAGATACAGCTTCTACTTCTCCCACCACTCGCTCGAAGGAAAAGGGCAAGGTTGGGAAGAGTTTTTGGGACGATCTAGCTACTGCCCTTGGATGAGCTCATAATGTGGTTACTGACAATGAGCTCAGAAGTTTGTCGTCCATTCCTTCTCATGAGTTGGTTAGTTGTCATATCCATAAGATGGTGCAGGTATAAAGTTCTTCTTCTCCTTTTCTTTCTTCGAATCCATTTTTTTTATGCTAATCATATTGCAACCATCTCTTTTTCTTTTAAGGTTCTTGGAGAATCTTTGTTCTTAACAACAACTTACCTTAATAGTGATGAGAAGATTGTGGTGGCTAACTCCAAACTGAAGTTTGTTGAGGCAGAAAGTTCCAAGCTAAGGAAGGACCTTATGAGGCGATGGATGAGGCGATGGATGAGGCAAACAAAGCAAGGGAGAAGGTTAAGGAACTCAGCGAAGCCTTGAGAGTGGAGAAGATGCTCATCATTCAGAAGGATGAGGAAATCCAGGCAGCTCTTCTTAAGACTGGTGCTGAGTGGGAAAAGGTCATCCAACAGTTAATGAGGTTTGACCATTTTTCCAACCTCCAGTTCATCTAATACTTCAAAGGCTTCGAGCTTCTGCGTAGGTGGACAATGAAACACCATAGTCTAGCCGTGGATTTCTCTAACCTTGACTTTGAAACTATTAACACCAAAATTCTGGCTGACGAGGCTAAGGAACAAGAGGAAGTGACGGCTGGTGGTGGTGGTGGGGAAGACGTTATCATTGCTGAAGGAACTGATTTAGGCCAAGGGGACAAGACTGTGGCTCCCTCAACTTAGTATAATCTACTTTTTATTTCTTTTTTCGGAACAATGGCTGCCTCCTTGTTTTGAGGCTTTTACCTTTGTTTACGAACAAAAATTACCTCTTTGTTTTAATGTCTATACTTGACTGTTTTTTTTTATCGTGCATTTTCCCTTATTCTGGCTAAGCTTTTCATTTATCAATGATTTCTCATGTGATTAGATCTTGCTTCCAGAAGATTTTGATGATATGCTTTGGGTCATTTTGCGTCTTGAGCTTGTTTGATTCAAAATTTGTCTTTTAAACAAACTTCTCCACCCAGCCTCATCATTTCGAAGACGGATTTTTCATCATGGACTTTACGATTTGAACTCCCCGTCAGTTAGAGGGGGTTTTTTTATCGTGAGTTTGATGATTTGAACTTGTCTTTGGTTGATAGTTTATTTATTTGTTTTTTTACCATGAACTTTGATGATTTAAACTTGTCATTAGTAGACGGAGTTTTTATCATGCTTTTGATGATTTAAACTCGTCATTAGTAGATAGAGTTTTTTACCATGCTTTTAATGATTTAAACTCTGTTAGGTTTTGAAACTTTAGGAACTAAATGTATTAGAATTTCAATTTGTAATGTGTTGGCAAACCATGATCAAAACTTAGAGTCTAGGTTTAGGCTGCTCAAAGTGTGTTTATTTGTAAAATTGGAATCGAGTGATTGCAGGATTTATTGGACTAGATCTGCAAGGCTCGATCGATCGAAAATTAGACTTGATCGATCGAACCTCGTGCAGAATTATTTTTTTGCGGATTTTCCAATTTAGCCCAAGCTCGTTTGACGCGTAGGATTTTATGTTTTACTCCAAGTATAAAAGAAAAAACCTTAGCAACATTTTAGAAGTCTTTTATGTGCTGTGCGTTGAATCTCTCGTGAGATCTAGAGGTGTTTACCTTCATACACACTTAGGGTTATCAAGATCAAGATTCATGTCAAGAACTTGGTGATCGCTTCAGTTGCTACATAAAGAGCTTAAAGAAGATCTGAAACCTTTGAGTGGAGTCTCAAAGTCACAAGTGGGAGTATTTGTGGTTGCTGTGGATCAAAGAAAGTAGTCCGTGGACTCGGAGCTATCATGTGGTTGTGGTAGTAAGTTTTCTACTCAAGGTAGCAATAGGATGTTAGTGATCTAAGTCTTATTGTACAAACTTCAATTCTTTCATAGTGAATTTGTTTTACCTTAAGGATAGCTAGGTTAAATCCTCCCCAGGTTTTTTACCAGTTTGGTTTTCTTGGGTCATCAGATCTTTGTGTTATTTATTTTTCGCTGCTTTATTATTTATGTTTAATTGTGTTTAACCTAATCTTGAATAACAATCTTGTTAATCAACTTAGTATAATATTAAGTTAAGCATATTCTGGTAAGGGGTCTAAAGTCTCATTAGTGGTATCAGAGCAAGTTAGCTTTTGTGTTTTTTAGATCTTTTGATCTAAGAGTTGATCCTTGACCCCTGTTGTCATGGAACATGGTCACTCTTTTGTGATCCCACCTCACTTTGATGGGAACAACTATGCCTACTGGAAAGTAAAGATGAAAGCATTCATGAAATCTATTGATGAGAGAGTTTGGAATTTTGTTGAATACGGATGGGAGAAACTGACTACTCTTGTAAGCGAGTGGTCAACTTCTCAGAAAGAAGCATCCGTTTTTAATATCAAAGCCATGAATGCTATTTTTAATGCTGTTTCTATGGAGAAATTCAAGAGAATCTCTAATGTTGAGGTTGCTCATACTGCATGGAATATTCTCCAAATTGTGCATGAAGGCACAAAGGCAGTTAAGATTAATAAACTGCAGCAGTTAACTACTAGATTTGAAAGTATTAGAATGTCTGATGATGAATGTTTTGATGAATTCTATGCTAAACTGAATGATATTGTTAACTTTGCTTATAATTTGGGTGAAATCTATGATCAACCTAAGATTGTTAGGAAGATACTTAGATCCTTGACTGAGAGCTTTAGACCCAAGGTGACTGCCATTGCTAAAAGCAAGGATGTGGACTCCATCACTTTTGATGAGCTTGTAGGATCTCTCCAATCCTATGAGTTAGACTTACCCTAGACAAAAAAATCCAAATCAATGGCTCCTAAGTCAGTCGATAATATTGATGGGAATGGATTTGATGATGAACTCTCTTCTTCAAAGATTGCTTATCTTGCCAAGAACTTTAGAAATTTTCTTAGGAATAACAACAGAAGGGCAAGAGGTAAAAACAATGCTGAACATAGAAATTTTAAGAGGAATGAACCCACTAAAGTGAACAATACTGATAAATCTAAAGAGAAAGCAGGTCAAACCTCTAATAATTCTTTGGGTTAACAATGTTTTGGTTGTCAAGGTTATGGTCATGTGAAATCAGAATGTCCTACATTCTTGAGATCAAAGGGTAAAGCTATGACTATAACCCTTAGTGATGATGAAGTTTCTGATCATGAGTCTGGTAGTGATGATGATAGAAACTTCATTGCTTTCACAGCTACTGCTGTATTTGATGAAAGTGTTGTGGTTGAAGAGAACCTTTCTAATGGGGAACTCTTTGAATATGCTGATTTGCAAGAAGCTTATAATAAGCTTTGCAAGGTTGATGCAAAGAATGCAATGAATGTTGACTTAAGATTAAAGAAAATTGCTTCTCTTGAACTTGATAAGAAAGATTTGTTGTTGAAATTGCTTGATGCTAATACTTTGATTGATAAGGTGAAGACTGAAAACATGTTGTTGTTTGAAAAGATTAAGAACTTGGAACTGGAATTATCCATTGCTAGAGAACAAACAAATAGGTCTGCTAGTTCTAAACTTGATCACATGTTAAGTATTCAGAAGTCTCCCTTAGATAAAACTAGTCTAGGTTTTGTAGATAGCATCTATGTGTCTGAAACTCCTTCCACAAATTTTGTTTCTTCTACTGAGCCCCCCAAGAGTGAGATTGTCAAACCAGTGGAAGTTACACCACCACCTAGGAAGATTAGGGTTGATCTTAAATAGTCTAAGCCTAAGAATCCTAACCCTCCTAAGGATAAGTTGTATGATAGACCTGTGTGGGTTTGTCATTTTTGTGGAAAGACTGGGCATACTTGTCCAAACTATTTCAAGTTGCAAGCTGCAAAGTGAGCAAATAAATCAAAAGTACCTGTGCCTTAAGCACAAGATCCTATGGTGCTTATTGGTGAATTGGCAAAGGCTTTGAACCTTTATACCAATACTGGAGTTGCTCATCATTCTTATATGAATAATAATTCAAATGCTAGAGTTGCATCTAAAAAGTTTTGGATGCAAAAGGCTCAATTTAATTGAGTTTTTCTGACATGGTCCTTGTGCTTCATCTTAATATTCTTTGTGGCCATTCTTTTTTTGCTGTTTTGGTTTCTTCTTGCTTTTAGGATTTGCATTGCATAACACTCACGCATTTCATGATAGGTTGTTTTTGATATTCCTTTAAATAAAAAAAAAAGGGAAAAGAAGGAAAAATGTGTTTTGTATTATTTATCTTGGATATATATTCAAGGTTGGCCATATTTCTTTACATAACATGCTTGTGTACCTTGTTTAGCTTGAATGATCTTAATTTTACTGCATTTTACTAGTTTTAGTTATGTAGTGCATGTTGTTTATAGTTTTGATCACATGATCTTGATTTTGATGTCACATGTTTTTGATTGTTTGGACTTGAACTTAATGAGAAAGGCATAAATAACCATCTCACCACTGTTTACTAGTCAATCATAAACACCATAGTGCATACCATAAGATTTTGTGCTTGAGAAAGTATAGCACATGCACAAAAAGAATATAAGGTATAGTCTCGGATTAAAACTAAAATTGGTACGTACATTATTGGACTATAATAAAGATGATTCAATGAATTAAAATTGGTGTGTACATTATTTGGCTAATCAAATATTTTCACAATGCAATAAAATTAGTGTGTACATTATGAGGCAAAATAAGAAACTTCCATGATTGCAAGCTTGTTTTCTAGGAGATGTAAGAGTTATATGATGTAATTCTTTAGATGATAGTCTCTTTCAAACTTATGTGATGAATTTTGTAGAAAATGTGATTGATTACTATCTACTTATCACCTCACATGTATCTCTTGCTATTGCTAGTTGCACACACTACACAAAGTTATTCATTGCTAAACTAAGTACATGATATTGTGTGTGAATTTGTTTTGGCCATCAAAGATTATATGTTCCTTGATTTTGATGCAAAATATGTTAAATGTTTTGAGTTTTGGGGACAAATTGGATGATAAACTTGTTTTTGAAAGATTTGGGTTGAATTCTTGTGTTTTTGAAAAACTTTTAATCTCATACTCATGCATTTCATTCATGAAATATTGTGCTTTGAGGAGTTTTTGCATAAAATTGCTCTGTTTTTCAAAAATTTGAGTTTTCCAGATTTTTGATCGATCGAATCTGTTTCTCGACCGATTGAAAATGCGATAAAAATTTAGGTTTGAATATGTCTGGCTTGATTGATGTTCGATTGATCGGATTTAATTTTCGATCAATTGAATCTAATTTTTGACCGATCGAAAATCGGCCAGTGAGTGTTTTAAAAAGAGTTTTCTCATGTGTTCTTCACACTTTTCAAATCTTTTCAAACACTGTTCTCACTGTTTCTCTTCAACTGATCCAATCTAAGCCAATTTTTGTAATTTTCTGTCTCAAATCTTCAAGGATTTTTGTCTTCAAGTGCTTGTAAGTCACTTTTACCCTTTCTTGTTCATTAAAAACACATGATTCATACATTCTCATGCATTTTTTTTTTATAAAATTTTGAACATAGAGATTTTTGGGGATTTTGATGTTTAGATTGTTTTTATTCAATTTTAATCACTAGGTTTTTGTCCCTAGATCATATACATGTGATTCTCATGCATTAATTTGATCATATTTGCGATTTGGGAAGATTTTGAAATTCTAGGGCTTGAAAATTTGTAAGATTGGGGATTTTGTTCAATTGGGCTGAATTTGGTAAAATTGACTTGTGTAATTGATTGATTAACTCATTATATGATGTTTCCTAACTAGTATGATGATTAATTTCTCAATTTGGTTTAATTTTTGAAATTGGTTTTTTCACAATTTGGGGTTTTTGAACTAAAACTCTGTGTTCGAGTCAATTGATGGTTTATGATGTAAAATTGAACAAATTTCAATGCATTAGATCATGCATCATATGTGCATTCATTACATGTATCATATAAATTATTTTTTTTTATTGAGATTTTTGTGCTCTAACCCTCTTTAATGCAGTCTGCCCTTGGTTCTTTTTCTTTGTTTTCTGTTTTTGCCTTTCTTTTCCAACCTTTAGCATCATGGTTAGGAAGATTAGAACAAAGAAAACCACCACCACCTCTACCCCTTTTTTTGAGAGTGATAGGTTTGAAGTTGAGAAAAACCAAGAAACCTATGAGAAGCTTAACATATTTACGTTAGTTTGGGCTGAGTGTAAGGTCATACTTGATGAGTTAGATCTGGAGGTACGTAGGAACTTTGAGCGTAGGGGTTGGTTACCACTCTTACAGGTTGAGAATCCTCCTCTGGATGCCTTGATTCGAGAGTTCTATTTGAACCTCCTTGTCCACTTTGATGATTCCAACATCCAATATGTGAGGAGTTGGATAAGGGGTGAAGAGTACGTCATTACTCCTTTTGTAGTGGCCATTGCTCTTGGTGTACCTTTGGTACGGAAACCTGTGTACCCATACACTAAGACCCTTCCTCTTAATGACATTATGTCTTTTATCACTGGTACTACCATTAGTTGGGGTACTGATCCTCGTGTCACTTCTCATGAGCTTATTGAGCACAATTATTTGTTTTTTTGGATTTCTTGTCATTCTATTTGGCCTATTTCTCATTTACACACTCTTCCCATTGAGCGGTGTGCTTTTTTGTATGCTTTAGTTACCGACGCTCCTATAAGTTTCCCTACTCTTTTCATTTGATCTCTTGTTGAGGTTTATAGGAGTAGTGAAAAATCTCATGGTCTTTTCTTTCCGGTTTTTATTCATAGCATTCTATTACATTTAGGTTTAGAGGATTTTCTTGCATTTGAGCCCGTACATATTATAGCTCCCACAGGTGCTACCTTTCTTAGGAAAAGAGTAGCTCAGGTGAAAGCTAGCTTTAAACGCCCTAGAGTCGAGTCTTCTACAGGTGCATCTACGCCTCCTACTTTTGGTGACCCTATTGCTGAGGAGTATGTTGATCCTACCGTTGCTGTTGATCCTCCACCTTCTTCATCGAGTGATGCTTTTATACGGAGTATGCTGGATACTGTGATGATCGTTCAAGTGGCTCATGGACAGATTTTGGTGGATGTGCTTGTTGAGCTTCAGGCTTTATGAGCTGATTTGGCGAGTGCTAGACATTCTACTTGACCTCCACCTTTTGAAGATGAGTCTTGATTGCCCTTTGCCAAATTAGCTTTGATACCACTTGTGCATTTTTAGACCCCTTAATAGAATATGCTTAACCTAATATTATACGAAGTTGATTGACAAGATTGTTATTCAAGATTAGGTTAAACAAAATTAAACATAAATAATAAAGCAGCAGAAAATAAATAACACAAAGATCTGGTGACCTAGGAAAACCAAACCGGTAAAAAACCTGGGGAGGATTTAACCTAGCTATATATCCTCAAGGTAAAATAGATCCACTATGAAAGATTGAAGTTTGTATAATAAGACTTAAACCACTAACATTCTATTGCTACCTTGAGTAGAAAACTTACTACCATGACCACATGATAGCTCTGAGTCCACAGACTACTTCTTTCTTTGATCCACAACAACCACAAGTACTCCCACTTGTGACTTTGAGACTCCACTCAAGGGTAGCTAGATTGTATTTACGTGCTTCTTTGATGTATTTTCTTTTTATTTGGCTCATGATGTATTTATTTTTATGGATTGTATATGTTAGGGGGAGGTACTATGTTTTATGTTTCTTCTATTGTTTCTTGTTTCACATATGATACATTGGTTATTGATTTATATTATAAGGTTATTCATGGTATATGTCTTTTATTTTATGTTTTGTGAAATCAAGAATTTATTTTGTTTTACTTGTATTTTCCACACATGCGTTTATGTGTTTGTTGAGTGTTTCAGGAATATGCAGGTTAATTCAGTCATGTCTGCTGTCAACATTGGC
Organism: Lithocarpus polystachyus; assembly: GCA_033629205.1. Lineage (NCBI taxonomy): Eukaryota > Viridiplantae > Streptophyta > Magnoliopsida > Fagales > Fagaceae > Lithocarpus > Lithocarpus polystachyus. The sequence goes on along the minus strand of CM066170.1, from coordinate 44,381,903 downwards.
AACTGATAGATAGTAGTTAGGTTAAATTGTGTTTAGGGCATTTTAAATTTAAATGGGCTGTTTGTAACTTTGAGCATTTCATTTTTGTGATATGTTTTGTCACGGATTGCCAAAGGGGGATTTTGTTAGGTTCTGAGACTTTAGGAACTAAATGTATTAGAACTTCAATTTGTAATGTGTTGGAAAACAATGATAAAAACTTAGAGTCTAGGTTTAGGCTGCTCAAAGTGTGTTTATTTGCAAAATTGGAATTGAGTGATTGCAGGATTTATTGGACTAAATCTGTAAGGCTCGATTGATCGAAAATTAGACTCGATCAATCAAGCCTCGTTCAGAATTATTTTTATACAAATTTTCCAATTTAGCCTAAGCCCGTTTGACGTGTAGGGTTTTATGTTTTACTCCAAGTATAAAAGGAAAAACTCTAACTACATTTTAGAAGTCTTTTATGTGCTGTGTGTTGAATCTCTTGTAAAATCTAGAGGTGTTTACCTTCATACACACTTAGGGTTATCAAGATCAAGATTCATGTCAAGAACTTGGTGATCGCTTCAGTTGTTGCATAAAGAACTTAAAGAAGATCTGAAACCTTTGAGTGGAGTTTCAAAGTCACAAGTGGGAGTACATGTGGTTGCTATGGATCAAAGAAAGAAGTAGTCCATGGACTCGGAGCTATCATGTGGCCGTGGTAGTAAGTTTTCTACTCGAGGTAAGAATAGGATGTTAGTGGTCTAAGTCTTATTGTACAAACTTCAATTCTTTCATAGTGGATCTGTTTTACCTTGAGGATAGCTAGGTTAAATCCTCCTCAGATTTTTTATTGGTTTGGTTTTCTTGGGTCATAGATCTTTGTGTTATTTATTTTCCGCTGCTTTATTATTTATATTTAATTGTGCTTAACCTAATAACAATCTTGTTAATCAACTTTGTATGATATTAGGTTAAGCATATTTTGGTAAGGGGTCTAAAAACTCACAAACTCGTCATTAGCAGACGGAGTTTTCTACCATGTTTTTAATGATTTAAACTCATCGTTAGTAGACAGAGTTTTCTACCATGCTTTTGATGATTTAAACTCGTCAATAGTAGACGGAGTTTTTACCATGCTTTTGATGACTCGTCGATAGTAGACGGAGTTTGTACCATGCTTTTGTTAATTTAAACTCGTCGTTAGAAGACAGAGTTATTTTTATCATGCTTTTAATGGTTTAAACTCGTTGTTAGTAGACAGAGTTTTTACCATGCATTTGATGATTTAAACTTTGCCGATATGCTTGCTATGCATGGTTTGTGCTTAGTCACTAGGTACTCATGTTAAGGACTTGATCTTTGGAAAGAAATGGCTTAATGATGCCTTATTTGCTTTAGTCACCCTTGATTACGAAAGTATTACAAAGGTAAAACTTAACAACATAAAGGAAAAGACAACTTGACAGAGAATACCAGAAATGTAAAATGCTTTGCAAACAAAATAAAGTCTCGCTTATTTGTCAGTGAGTAAGACGAGGTATTCCAAGTGCTGGAATTTATTAGCATAGGTAGTACTTTTAATGGTAGTACTTCTTAATATGCTTTGTATGCCAACGATGAGGTAAATGTTTACCTTCGAGGTCTTCCAAATAGTAACTTCCCCTTCTTGAGTAACGAATGACTTTGTACGGACCTTCCTAATTGGGGCCTAGCTTCCTTTGAGTAGGGTCTCTGGTGGCTTGAGAGAATTTTCATAGAACCATATCCCCTGGATTAAACCATTTCAGTTTCACCCTTTAATCATGGTACTTTGAAATTTTCTGGTGGTACAAAGCTATTCTTTAAGCCGCATTGTCTCTGACCTTAGATAAGAAATCCAGGGCAAGTTTCAATTCCTCGTCGTTCCTGTAAGGGGTTGGAAATTTCACCTAATACAGTAAGTCAAGGTTACAGCTTTAAATCAGTTCAACATGGGTCGTCCAAGGATCACATTGTATGACGAGGGGCAGTTGACTACCAAAAAGTCCACCATCTTCGTTATCTGTGCAGGATGTGTCCCTGTTGTGACCAAAAGTGAAATAATGCCCTTTGGTTAAATATGATCTTCGCTAAAACTGACCAAAGGTGACTCGAAGGGCCGTAGCCTTTTAGGGTCGAGCCTCAATTGTTGGTAGGCTGTCATGTACATAATGTCTGCTGAACTTCCATTATCAGTCAACACTCTCCTCGTGTTGAATCCTTCTATTGTCAATGTAATGACGAGTGGATCATCGTGTGGCTGTTTGACCCCCTTGGCATCATGTTCAGAAAAAACAATGTCGTCCTTACTGGAATGACGGTACTTTGCAAAAGGGTGTTTAATGTGGATGCTATTGATCTGCCTTTGGTATGCCCTTATCAAGGACTTGTATGACCCTCTAGTTACTGGCCCTTCTGTAATCATTCTGATTTCTCCTACCACTTACTTCGGGTGATCTCGCTTGTCATCTTTATGGTTGTCATAGGAATTGTCTTTACTCTTTGACTGAGATTGATGGTCTCTCTTGATAAACTTCTGAAGTTTCCCCCTCTGGATTAGCTCTTTAATCTGCTCCTTCAAATCATGACACTTATCAGTGTAGTGCTCGTGATCTTTATGGAAACGACAATACTTCTTCAGGTCTCACTTTTTAGAGGACAAGCTCAATGGCTTCGGCCACTTCAGGCTGGGTTTGTTTAGCCTAGCTAAAAAGGTCGTCATGATAACCTGATCGTCAGCTTCATCAATTTCTAGAACAGCCTTGTTGAAACGCTTCACTTACTCCTTCAAGCTTTCCCCTTCCTACTGCACTATAGTCAGCAAGTAAGAAGTAGCCTTTTATGGCGTTGTCCTCCAATGATACGTCGAAAAAACAAGTTGCTTAGCTACTCGAAGTTTGAGATTGATGATGCTGGCAGTTTGCTAAACCATACCCTTGTAGCTCCTCTAATGGTGGAAGGAAAAGATCTACATATTACCTCGTATGGAGTTTGTTGGAGATTCAGGATCGTCTTGAATGCCCCTATATGGTCGAGGGGGTCCTTAGTACCATCATAAAACTCCAGCTAAGAGAGGTGGAACTTAGTAAGTAAGGGGCATTTTAGAACACTGGTGGTGGAGGGTGAGTCTGTCCTTTTGAGCATGCCATCAAGGTTAATAGTTGTCTTTCCTTTCATAGCATTCTTCACCTCGTCCAGTTCTCTCCCCAAGCTTTTCATCATCTGATCATTACCATGCATCAACTGTCTGATGTGTTTAGAAGTGTCCCTTCCTCTACTGTTCTCTAGGCTGTTAGCTTCGTCGTCATGTCGGCTGCAGTTGTGTCATTGATTAGAAGTGTTGCTACCCTCAAGATGTGCACATTGTCTCAAATCTTCATTTTGTTTCATTAGCTCTTGCACATTGGTGGTTAACGCTTGAATTTGCTGGGCCATCACCACCGGATTTGGAGGTGCTGTCGTAGTTGAATCCATTGATCTTAAGAAACTTTGTCTGTAGAGACGCGATGACTTGTTGTATTGTCCTACAACTCTCACTTTCCCACAGATGGCGCCAAATTTATGAAGCACAAAATCGCCTCGTCAGTATGTTCCTCGCCTATGTCGATGGAAGAGCTCGTTTGCCTATTGAAAACAAAGAAGAGTAAGAGTGAAGGACACTAGGATGGTGCCAGCCAAAGGCCCTCCAATGCTTAAGTTAGGCAATCTCTTTCTCAGCTTAAGAATCTCAAGTGAGTGCTTTGATATTTGAAAATGTCTTATGAAAGTACTTACCTGAGTTAGCTAGCTTTATATAGCCAATGCCTCGGGTTAATGCTCTTGTCCGTTGCACCTGAAGGAATTACAACATTGATGGCAATGAAGCCTCTCTTTAAGTGGAGGTTTGTAACGCCTAGGTGGCTCATTAAGTCTTTTGTAACAGTCTTTCTACCATTGCTTATTGCTAGCTGGGTCACCGGAGTTATTTTTGCTTTTAATGTGTTTTGATTGTCTGTCTTAATGATGGGCATAATGTGCTTTACAGTCGTCCGTCTTAATGGACAACTATTTATTCACGGCTTTGTTAGACACCATACCATAGTTTGACATATGAATAAAAATCTTAAAATAGATGAGGACTATGATTTTTAGTATGTAAAAGACATGCAAAGAGAACTTATAGCATTGCCTATTTATCTCTTTAAACCTTCTACGACAATTGTTCCTAGCCCATAATTTTTTGAATCTCCATATTTATGCCTAAAATTTTAACCATATTTGATTTAATTCAAAATAGTGTTATTAATTCTTACTTCAACATATAGAGCTCAATTCATGATTATTTAATTATAATATTATTAAATCTAATTATTATTACCAAAAATTAAGATGGTTTTTTTTTATTAATATAGAGAAATGATATGTCTACAGTATTTTTGTAATAAATCCTAAGAAGTACCATGTTGTTATGAGTTGTTATTGGTGGACAAAAAAGTAATTTCAGTGGTAAGTTCAAATTAGAATTAATAATAACTTACCATTAGTTCTCAAAATAATAATAACTAGTCGCTGACTCGTGCAATGCATAGATTAGTTGAACAAAAATTTTAAATTTTAAATTTGCCTAAAGTTATGATCACTTGAAAAAAAAAATTTCAAATGATGAGGGGAAAAAAAAAATACTAATATAATCCCTCCCATTGCTCAATTTGTTTGCAAAATCCTGGGTTTTTCTTGCCATATAAAATGCAACCAAAAAACCGAAAAATAAGAAAATAAAAACTATAGAAGTTTTTACATAGAAACAGTAACAAATTACACTCAGAAATGGCACTGACACTCAAAAAGAGTCATTAATCTTGAGCAATTGGTTTTGGAAAAGATTTTTTTTTTTTTGAGAATTGGAATAGGTAATTTAGTGTTATAGGCAATAGATATAATATTTTAACACGTAAAAGAACAACAACAAAAAGGCATACCAGATGAATAAATTGACTTCGTTAGAGAATGAAGACAAATAAGTGCACTAGAAAGAATAGATTTCAGAATATATGAATGTAAAAAGAAGAAGAATGATGTACCAGTTGAAAGGCCATAGAGTTTTAATTGAGATAGAAAACGACCAATATAAGAAGCACTTGGAATGCTCCTATTATAAGCATAGCCTCGGTGGCTACCTTCTTACCTCTCATCTACTTATAATTCCAACTTTTATTCTTGGCGAGAGAAAATGACTCTTGCCTTTAGGTAATGTAATTGAGAAAAATGCCACAAGAAACATATCAACACCTTTTTGGTTCTTAAATAATTAAATTTTTTTAAAAAAATCTATGAGGTTAACACATAACCTGAGCTTGTTCATCAAGATTCAAGACCCAGCAATGTAAAAAAAAAAAAAAAAAAAGAGTAAAAATGCAAAAAGGGTCATATATATGAAAAATAATTTTTTCAAAGTTACAGTAATTTCTGATATTTAAGTCACATTAATTCAAACGGTAAGGCAAAATTATGACTACATAATAGAAAAAATATAAGAGAAAAATAGATTACCTCAAAAGAATAATGCATGACTTTAGCAATTGAAATTTGTCAAGACAATTTCATATATTGCAAAACATGAACCCAAAATTTAGATGTTAAAACTTCTAAAAAGCCAAAAGAAAGAGTAAAGAATCAGAAGATTCAATAACTAGAAATTATTGAAAAAAAAAAAAAACAAAAAAAAAAAAACATATAACTACATAATAGAAACAAAAATATAATATTGCAAAAATTGAATCCAAAAATTAAGTTGTTAAATTTCTTAAAGGCTTAAAATTTTAAAGAATTAGCCAAAAAAAAAAAAAAAGACTATATAATAGAAAAAATATAAGAGAAAGATAGGTTACCTCAAAAGAATAATCCATGATTATAGCAACTGAAATTTGTCGAGACAATTTCAGATATTGCAAAATATGAACCCAAAATTTAGATGTTAAAACTTCTAAAAAGCCCAAAGAAGGAGTAAAGAATTTAGATACATTGCTGGGTGCAAAACATTTATTTGCACCATTGACGCCCTTATTAAGATGCTTGGTAACCGTAGAAACCAAATATCAGTCAAATAATTTCTTTTGCCACACCATACAAAAAAGTAAAAGCTAAGCAAAACACCATAAGAAAGTGCAAAAATAAAGCAATCTTATATTCAAGCATGGTAGATATGAACTTTATTGATTATTCCATACCATCTTGACAAATCTGTAGAACGTTTTGTTTCAGATTACAATGCATTGATAGCTATTTTCATACAGTTTGTGCGATGCCCCGAAAAGCTACAAATAAAAACAAAACAAAACAAAAAATAAAAACATATGACTACATAACAAAAAAAAATTGATAATTCTTATCAACAAAAACACAGTAAAATTATAATTAAAAAACCTTAATACTGATCTAGTGATCAAAGAATTAGAGAAGGAGAGAAGGAAGAGTAAAATAAGTTCGTGTTATTCAATATTTTTCTTGGAAAGTAAAAGAATATTGAAGTTATATCACTACCTCATTACCTGGAAAAGATATATAGAAGAGGATCAATTTTTACACCTACCAAATAATAAACTAAGCAAACACACAAAGAATATAAGCGAATCACAGTCGAGATAAAAATATCTATCAATCAATTATATTGAAAAATTAAACATAACTCGAGATAAACACACAACAGAGTCCAGCAAGCAAACTACACACAGTAAAGAGTATTACCAGCATAGAGATACATGCAGAAACTGCAGCAACAGAGAAAGTACCAAATAAAGAATCAGCAACAATTGCTCTAATGGCCGGAAGCAAATTGGTGCTACCACTCACTATGTTTGAAAATCTGAGCAGCATTTATGTTTTCATCCATCCTTTGCCTCCACCACCCCTGCTTGATATAAATAGAAATAAGAAATATATTGATCCAAACAAATTCAAAGTTAGACGGACAGAGAGAGAGTGGAATAAAGGTTGATCAATGATGAATGGGAAGGTGATCCAACCACCATGTTTGGTACTAGAGCTCGATAATTGGGTTTCTCTACCATCCATATTGCTGATTAACTTTTGGTTTCAAGTGATGGTCGATTTATGCTACTTGTGAATGTTATAGTTAATTAACAAAGTCGTATGAATAACTTTCAGAGAATTAAAGAAGGAGAGAAAGAAGAGTCCAAAACAAAATAGAATATTGTATGAGAGAGGAGGTGTTTGCGTTTAAATACACCTTAAAAGTTCTTCAAATTAAAAAATATAAATAAAAAATGCTGATGTGGAAAACTGTGGAGAGGTTAGAGGCTATGTAGACACAGACAAGAAGCAAAGACACAACAACATTATAGGCACAATTAATAATCAAAATAATTCAAAACAAATATGAGGCGGTAGAACTAGTCAAGTAGTATAACATTGAAACAATAAGTGAATAAGAAAGTAGTTAATATTGAAAATACTTAAAACAATTACAGTAGTGAGTAAACAGTGGTAAACACTTACAGCAGTTGTAGTTACAGGATTACAGGTAAACAGGATACAGGTAAACAGGATAATAGTGAGAACTCTAGAGGGAAGTCTGAGAGGGGGAGAGAACACTCTCGAATATCTCTAAACTCTCTCTAAAAGATTCTGATTTGCAATTAAGGGACAACCCCCTTATATAGGTAGAAAAAACAAAAGTTTAACAGTGAATACTAAAATGAACAGTGACTTTTTTACTATTCAAATCAGGACCCGTGAGGGATATTAGGGGCTTTATTAAAAGCTGGGAGATAATGATTTGGCATTTTCTGCTGAAAGTAGTCAACCGAGCAGTCAATAGATTCCAATGGGGGACAAGCAGAGCAATAGTTGGAACTTTAACCAGGGGTAAACATTGTAGCAGCAAGCCAGATAGCAAATCTTCAAATAATCTTCAAATATCTCCTTGGTCAGGAGAATCTTCATTATGACCAAACAGCTTCTGATTATAAGGAAAATATGGGTTATTAGCAACAGATTCTTCAGAAGAAGCCTTTGACTCTTCTTCTCCTGAAGCACGATTAGCAACCAATTCTTCTGCACATTTGAGCAGGGCAAATAGAGCATCAGGGTCCCTTCTGAGGTCATCAAGAGGGGAACTCTTCTTTTTGCGTTTAATAGTGGGTATAACATTCTTGATTGATGAGGGGGAAGGTGCTTCAGCCTGGACAGGGGCCTGGATTGGTGTATAGTCCTTGGCAATGGGAGGAGCAGCATAAACTGAACATTCCCTGGTAACAGTAGAAACAATATTTTGGATATGGGGAAACTTATCCCACCATTTAACATGCCAATGTCTAGCAAGAACATCATCGTCATGTTTCTCATATTGCCACTTTAGAATCCATGGGATCTTATTCCGTTTAACAAAATGAAGCAGAAGAGGAAATTTAGCACCATGGAGGTCAACTCTATAACTTCTGGTGAATAGTCAGAAAACTTCCATTAATGGTTCCGGAAGAATGTCAGGAACAAGGCCACATTGAGACCACCAGCGCATGAACCAGAGGGGTAAATAACTAGTAAAGTGTTTATCAAAATTAACAAACCAGGAATGAGTCATGTTATCATTCTGGTGGAGCATGAATCTGAACCAAGTAGTGATATAATCATGATATGAATAGGGGATAGGGGATTTTGGCATCAATCTGGTATCATTAGGGGAGGAGCCCCATTTTGATTCAGCAATGACATTAACAATGTAAACACTATGGTAAATAATCTTCGAAGAATCTTCCTTATCCCGAATGGTCTTGATAAGAATAGAGTTCTCATGCTGTAGGAGGTCCGAATAAAATTGTAAATTCTTTCCCTCATGCTTAGGGATCCAATGGAAATTTGGAGGAAAATAACTTCTAGCAAGCTACAGGGGGTCAACAATTGAAGCTCTATTGGGTTCAACATAAAACAAACTTTGATAAATTTTTTTTTTTGAAATATTGGGAGATATTGGAGTTTCTAAGGAAACTAGTCCTAACAGGCTGGTGAACAGAGGTTAAAGCATAAGGGTCATATGTTGAGGCTAGAACAGTGGAATAGTTAGGTTTGGATGTGGTTCCTAGAGAGGTAAATTGGTTAGCTGGGGAGGAAATAGGATTTCGTTTAACAATTTGTTTTTCAGTGGAAGGGCTTTTGTCTTTCGACTGCCTACCTGCCATCGGTGTTCTGCAGGAATTCATGAGTGAGGAAATCAGGGATGGTGTTTTGAAAACCTATAATATAGTCAATATCAAAATAAAAAACACTTAAAATAGCTTGCCATCTAGCAAAAATATGTTTGGAAGCAATATTTTCAACATCCTTTTCAATAACATATTTAGCACTTTTGCAATCAGTACGAAGTAAAAGCTTTTGGTTTAACAAATTACTTTGAAATTTTGAAATGCATAGTACTATAGATAAAATCTCTTTTTTAATAGTACTATAATTTAGCTGTGCAGTATTCCAGATTCCAGAATAAAAGCGAACAATTTGTTCAGATGAATCTGGGGAAACTCTTTGTTTCAGAATACCTCCATAACCAATGTCAGAGGCATCAGTTTCAACAATTTTAAAAGCGTTAACAGTAGGAATACCAAGACAAGGTAATGTTTTAACATGAGATTTGATTTGTTTAACAAGAGTAGTATGAACATCAGACCAAGGTGGAGGATTACTTTGTAACCGATCAAAAAGAGGTTTACATTGTTTCCTCAAATCCTCGTAGAAATCAGCAACATAATTTAGAGATCCAAGGCATCTCTGAAGCTGGGTTTTATCAATAATGACATCAGGGAATTTATAAGCAAATTGAATGGCTCTATCAATAGGACGAATTTGTCCTTCAGCAATGTCATAGCCAAGAAAACGAATTTTTGTTTGAAACAATTTGATTTTCTTAGCAGAAACAACAAGACCATTTCTTTTGATGACATCTAGAAACGCATAGAAGTGTTTCCAGTGTTCAACAATGGAGTTGGAGTAAATAAGAACATCGTCAATATAAACAATGGTGAAGTAACTGAATGAATTGAAAATGTCATTCATAATGTTTTGGAATTCACTAGGGGCATTTTTGAGACCAAAAGGCATGACATTCCACTCATAATGACCAAAAGGAGTGATAAAAGCAGTTTTGTACCTATTGTCTTTACTTATCTGGATTTGCCAAAAACCAGATTTCATATCAAACTTGGAGAACACCATAGCATCACTCAGTCTATGAACTAAGTCATTATTGTTTGGAATTGGGTACCTAATCCATTCTAAAACCTTGTTCAGAGGTTTGTAGTTGATCATTAGACGAGGGGTTCCTCTCTCAATCTCAGCATTTTTTTGAACATAGAAAGCAGCACATGACCAAGGGGACTTGCTGTTTCTTATCAGTTTTTTATTGAGTAAATCTTGGATTTCCTTTTTACAAAACTCTACCATAACAGCATTCATCTGTATGGGATGAGCCTTAGTAGGAATGTTTTTCTCATTAAAATCTTTAATATATGGCAAGTTAAAAATGTGTTTCTTTCTATGCCAGAAAGCATTAGGAAAATCAGAGCAGACATCATCAGTTAATATTTTCTGAAAATTATTAATTTTAGATTGTAATAATTTATCAGAAAGTTGTTCAGCAATTTTCTTGTATCTAACTTCTTGTTTAAAGGAAGTTAAGATGATTAGATTTAGCATGAATCAAGTTCAAAGCATGATCAACATCAATTTCAAATTTTGAAGCAAATTTGAATTTTACTTTTTGTCCAAAGAGATCAGTAGTAATACCATCATGTTCAACAAGAAAGGGATACAAAGCATTAATAAATGGGAGTCCAAGAATCACTTTATCATGCATGTTTTTAACAAGAACAAAAGGAATCTTAAAACAAACTTTTTCATGGAAAACATGAGCATTGTTCAATTCATATTTAATTTTCATTTGAGTACCATTAGCAGAAACAAGTCTTTCAGTTGACTTTTCAAAATATTTGGAAGGGATCAATCCTTCCTGAATACAGTTCATATCAGCACCAGAATCAATCATAGCAACAACATCAAAATGGTAATCATAGGAAACAACAATTTTGACTTTTGTAAACCATTTTGGAGGAAGCATTTTGTTAACAAGATTAATATGAGAATCAATAACATCAGCAATACCTTTATCAGAAAGAAGAGCCTTTTGACTGGATTCATCTCCATCTCCATGCTCATCTTGTTCATTATCAGATTGGTGCTTATCAAGTTTTTTTTATCAATTTTTAACAATAAAAATTCTTGTTTCAAGTTAACATTATCACTTTTAATGGTTTTAAACTCATTTTTTAGTTCAACAATTTCTTGTTTAACAACATTAATTTCATGTTGAAGATCATTAACAGTTAATTCTTTGGATTTCTTCTTATTGAATCTTTCCAAAGTTTCTTCAAAACTTATTGTTGATTTAATTTTTTTAGCATTTTCATCTTTTGTTAAATTTTTCTTAAATTTATCAAGATATTCTTTTTGCAGTTCAGGGTTCTGAATCTGACTTATCAATTTAATCAACAAGTTTTCATTTTCTTCATTTTTTGAGAGAACGTTAACAGTTTTAATAACATTACAACAGGAATCTTGGCAACCAAGTTTAACATTAGGTGAACCAGAAGGTTCATCAGCAGAGTGATAACAAGAATCAGATAAGGAAGATAAATCGTCTTCCAATGAATCAGACGAATTGTTTGATTCAAGGATTCGGAATAGATCTTCTTGATCTTCTTCGTTAATGTTAACAGATTAAGCTTATTTTTCAATTTACCAGGTTTTTGTTTACAGTCTTTACTGTAATGACCAGGTTTTCCACAGTTAAAGTATTTACCTTTAGCAGAGTTTTGTCTAATATATCTTTTAGAAACATTTTTCTTTTTAACATAAAAATCATTTGGTTTAACAAATTTGGTTCTGTATCTTTTATGTTTAACATTTTTGTGAGATTTATCATGTTTTTTCCCTTTTTGCCTGGAAGGAGCAATAGGGGGTAAACCATATTGTTCACAAAAATTACCCATTTCATATTTAGCTTTTTTCTTATTTTTTAATTGATATTTTAACAGTTTTTCATCATTACACATGTTAATACCAAGTCTTTTAATAGTGCTTAAAATATCACCATAAGTTAAATTATCACAGTCAATAGAATCATTGTTACCAATTAATTCTTGTTTTACCTTACGAACAAAGATAGGAGGTAGACCGTCGATAAACTTTTCTTTCCAATAATGCTTATGGTAGTCTTTCTTGAGCATCACTCCAGAAAGGAAAATATCTTGATACCATCTATAATCAGACATAGTGGGACATCTCAAATTATTCAAATAATCAGAAATTTGAGATGAAACATTAGTAAGAGTACCAACAAAATGTTTGAGAATAGTATAAATCAGGGTATTGACACCATCAAGGATGCCTTACCAATATTTTCATCAAAAATAGGTAGACCATCATCATTCTTTTTAACAGCATGTTTAATAGAGTTTCTGGATTCTTCTGTGAGATATGAATCCCACCAACCACGAAGAGTGCCAGAGTAACAAGAAGTTCAACAATTTCAGGGTGGTTAAGACTATGATTGTTCATGTAAGTAGTTCCAACCATAGACATGTGACTCATTTTATTGATGATTTCCTGTTCGGACAAACCATCAATATTCCATTCATATAATTTATCAGCAGATATAGAAAACTGAGTTTGAAAAAGTCTTTCTTCAAACTGCATATTAGGAGGAGTAGGTTTATAATACTAGTTTTTTGTAAAAGATATGGGATTGGTTCCAACAAATCTTATAATTTCTGGTAGACCAATCTTTTAATTTCTGGTAGACCATTATCAAAAACATTTTTATCATCAACAGAAGACAATGATTCAGAATCTGTGTTTTCAAAAACAGTTTCTTTACCATTTCTTGAAATAGAGCAAGTAGTGTTAGTAGAATTGCCTTCAGTTTTAATTTTTAAATCAGAAAACATTTTTTCAACAATGTCAAGGGTTTTTGCCTGAGAGGTTTTAAGACCAATCTTTTCTCTTTGACTGGGTAAATCAATCAAAGGTTTCTCAGGTTTTGCAAAAATAGTTTGTTCAACAATTTTTTCTTCAATATGGTCAAGTTGTTGACCAATAATATGCAAAGACTCATTAGCAAAATTACATTGTTCAATAATACCAGAATCAGGAGTATCAGCATTAGCAATTTTGAAAGGAGAAGCCCTTACTTCCGTCTTTTGACAAGTTACAAGAACTGTCTCAAGAGGCGGATGGCTAGACCTAATAACAGTTTTATCTTCTTTAACAAAATTTGATTTCTTTATTATGTTCAAATGATTTTTTGAAACAGCATCTTTTGAAACATAATAATTTTCAAGGAAATCGAAAAACAGAATATGTTTTTTCAATTAGTTCATTTTTTCTTTCCATTTCCTTTTAACACGATCTTTTTCAGACTGAGTAAAAGTACTTTGGTAATACTTTCTTTTGTCTCTATTTTTTGCATAAATAAATTTGTTAAACAGGGAAACCAAAACTTTCATTTAGAGAAGTCAAAACTCTTAGTTGGCTTTGAAAAACAGGGGTTTCAACAGTTTGAAAATTAGAAGTTGATGGAGACACAGATTTGGTCTCTTCTTCTTCTTCACTAGCAGTTTTGCTATATGGAGAGGAAGTTTCTGCCTTAATTGAATAAAAAGCAGTGCTAACTTGGGAGTTATCACTTGAAACTCCTTTTAGCTTTAAATTAGATTTAAAATCAGGTTTAACAAAATTCTTTCGTAAATAATCAGTGAGATCTTGATCTCTTTTTGAAATACTTTCAGATCCAACAAAGGAGTGTCTTCCTTCGTTGATCTTTAAAGGTTTGTCATCATGAAAACTTATTTTAACAGTTCCATCAAGATATTGTTAAATATGAGTAAGATCAGTTTCATGATAAACAGGTTTAGCAGGAGGTGATTCTCGTTCCAACAACCATTCTTTTGGGAGATTAACATCTTCCCATTGAATCATTTTTGGGACTTGAACCTTAGCATCAGGATTTGAACATTGAATTAACAAGGTTTTATTAGCAGGATCTTTAAAATGAGCAGCTCGAGGATTCAACTGGGAACCCACAAGTCTGTAGTAAATGCGGTAAATAAGAGCAAAAGGCTTACTGCTTTCATCCATGTCATAACCAGAAGTTAACACATTCAATGTCAAAGCTTTAATAATATTAGGGTCATCCAAAGCAAGACAAATATCAGGGTAAACATCAAAGTAAATAGGACCATCATATAGAGAAGTAGTAATCATACCAAGAATGCTATCATTAAATTTCTTAAATCTAGCATCTCTTAAACACATCAAAACAAAAGCATTAATGCCTGTTCTAGTAAGTGGTTTAATAGCAACTTGTACAAGACCAATATGCAAATATTTCAATTTTGTAGCTAGAAATTTGTTAATATTCTTTTTAGAAAATAAAAAAACATTTTTCATGGTGTCTAGAAATAGAATATGTTTATTCAACAGTTCTTACTCTGTATTGGGAAATTTCAGTACTTTCAGACTAAGTAGTAATGTAAATGGTTTTAACATTAACCTTGGGGATATTCCATCTTCGGAAATCCGAAATCTCTTTCTCTTCTACAACATGAACTTCTTCATTTACGATATTAGGAGGACAGTCAGTCCTGGAGCTAACAGAGGAGTTGGATCTCTACATCTTATCCATACTATCCTAAGTTCAACACTCAATTATCATGTTTTTCTCACAACCGTTGTATTTCATAACACATACCTTAAACAACCACGACAACCTCTCATGCCCTACACGCCTTCTCTGGCTCAAACGGGCCTTACTGTTCGGTCTTTTGGGGATTCACTTTACGTCTAAGGTGGCGCCAATGACGGTAAGAAGGGAACACAATAACAGAGTATCAAAGGTTTGGGTAGACACAGACAAGGAGCAAAGACACAACAACACTATCGACATTGGTCTATGCGGCCCAATGTCGAGTTTCGGGTTGATCTCCCTAAAACAAATCTGGGCCTAGCAAAATCACACCAGAGACACGTGACTAAGCGCAAAAAATCGCCCCCAGCAACTGTCAGTGATGAGAGAAAAATATTCACTGGTATAAGCACGAGACTGGTTATTGTTTTCCATAGGTTTACTGTTTATACACACATCCAGTGTTTAGACATTGCCGCACACTTGAAAGTAATAGGACGCTCTATGATCAAAGTCTCTTGGCTTTGGGAGGTGTCAAATAGCTTTGGAATTTTGAATCCCCCACTCACTAGTCCCTATTCCCTAATGATCATCATCAAATAAAAGTTAAAAAGGAAATGGAAAAGAAAAGTTTGATTTCCTCTTTAAGAGTTTGAACAACCCATATTATATCACAATTTTTATAGCACAATGGTAGCAAAACCATACACAAACATAATGGATTTGTGCCTGTAAACCATTGACAAGTGTTTTTTTTTTTTTTTTTCAAAACATGTGCATTATAGCTCATAAATTAGGGGTGTGCATGGGTCGTGTTAAGGAGATTTTTTGACCTAACCCACCAAGAAATTTTTTTAACCTACCATTGTGGGTTAAAAAATATTCAACACATCATGTAAGTCTAACCCGACCCAACCCGACAACCCATCACTTAAATCCAACCCAACCCAACCTAATCCACATGGGTCGGGATCTGCCACCTGAGTTGATAAAAAAAAATATACATTAATATGTGAACTAATATTCCAACTCAGTTATACATTAATATATGAACTAATATACATCAATATTGGCATTTATATAGGATAGGAGGACGAGTTGGTTATTTAAAAAAATTTATTAATTATATAATATATTTTAAATATATGGGTGAGTCGGGTCGGGTTTGGTGGATTTGAAATTTTATGACCCAATCCCATCCCGACCCGCTATCAAAAAAAATTTTATAACCCAACCCAACCCACCAAGCCTTAAAAACCGACCCAACCCAGCGGGTTGGGTTGGGTCAGGTCGGTTTTGGTGGGTTGGCTGCACACCCCTACTCATAATTGAATATTTATTATTTCTTAACACGTACCCTTAAAGCATTTGTTAACAAGGTCTAATTTTTATATCACAAGTCTTTTAGATAAAAATCTTAGAACACAACATTAATTACATCTACTAACTTAACATATTGTGATTTGCGCATATAATAAGAGTGGTATCAATGATGAAAAAACAAAACATAACTTTTACTCACGTCTACTTAATGGTCTCGATTGCCCTTGCATCTCATCATCTTTCAAGCAGCTCTGTAGAACAATGACAAGCCGGTGGCACCATGAGCAAAGAGAGATGACCAAATTCTACTACTTTCCACAAGTGAGATTTTTGTTCTACACGCTCAAATTCGCATGTCACCAAGTTAGTTTCTTTTCTCATATTTTTATTTTTTTAGGTTTAATAGAGTGACTCCAAGATATAGACTAGCTAGGCGACTTTGAACTCTATCTCGTAGATCATATAGAGGTCTGAAAATTACTAGACCAATCACTTGGAGTATTGCAAGATACTGATTTTTTTTTTCTCAAACCCTTTTGATCAAGGATAATCGCTTTTATTAGGCTATCATTGATTGTGGATCTATTTATCTCTCACACGCATCCATGTCTAAAAGGGTACTAAGGCATTGAAAATTATCCCCTATAAATTTATTTGATCTATCCAATTAGATATCTTTCATATATTCTCTCTTAGAAGTGCTACGATTTGCCTAACAGTCCCATACTCGGTAAAAATAACCCAATTAACATGAAAAATTGATACGTTATTATTATACTTAGCATGATAGCTTTGATTAGATGGTGAGTTGATATGTTATTATTATGTATATTAAGTGATGTCTGGTATTCGGATAAAATTAATTAGATATCAAATGTCCAACAATGGGATGAGTCCAATAGTCTATGTCTAATTGCGATTCATGGTTCATGTTCGATATAATAAGGTATGTTCGGTAATGGTCCATGTTCAAGTAATGTATGTCCCTCGATGGTCTATGTTCAAATAATGTATGTCCAATGGTGGTTCATGTCCAAATAATATGTGTCCAATGGTGGTTCATCGATTTATTAATATGTATGTTCATTAATGAAGTATTAGTGAGATCATGTTCATTAAATAGTGAGATGATATTAAAATAGCTTGCATCCAGAGGTAAAATGATAATGAATAAAATATATTTAATAATATAAATTTGAAGATAAAATGTAATGACTTATCTTCATATTTTGCAGCTCTAGCCGTAACATCAGTGGACTTAGTCTTTTCAGCAACCTTTAGACTTTGCAGCTCCAGCCGTACAACACCAGTGGGCTTAACGTTTCAGCAGCATGGCGAAGTGAATTCTTTCATGGTGACTTCACGTTTGAACGGGAAAAATGGGTGCAACTGGAGGGAGAGAGAGCATGTCCAGCCGTGTGCATCGGTTGGTCAAGTTTGTCCCCTTAATCATGCATTTAAATGATTTTTCCCATGTAATGCTCTTTTAGTTTTTAGTCAAATATGAGTGATATTGCCTTCCATAAGAAGGACTTTTGATTTTATAAGTTTTTGCCTTCCATAAGAAGGGCTTTTGATTTTATAAGTTTTTGCCTTTCATAAGAGAGGGCTTTTAGTAATAAGTTTTTGGAAGAGTGTTTGATATATTTTAAGATGAGTGGAGATGGTAAGAAATCTGTATATATTGTAAGATATGGTGTTTGTAATATGTATGAGAATTATATGTAGATGTTTTGTTGGACATGGATCTTGTATATGTATACTTTGTGAGACATGAAGTTTAAAGATATATGAGGAGTATGTATAGGTATTTTCTGGGGAATGTGTTTGTGAAATATATGGAAGTGTGAGATAGATGATATAAAGGTTAAATGTAGTAAATACATGAGATTAGAGCTGCTGCTGGAGTGGCTTTTTGTGTTATGTCATGAGTTATCTTGCTTTCTAAGAATTGAGATTTTTGTAAGGGAAATAAAGAATGAGATGGAAATGTGTTTTTGGGCAGCAAAAATGATGAAGTTTTAGAATCATGGAGTGTGGGAAAGATGGGTAATGGGTAATGGTGTGTTGTAATATGTGTGTTGTGTTGTTATTTATGAAGAAGAATTTGGTAAGGGAGATGGGGAAGTAGGAAAATATGTATGTGGCAGCAAAATGAGTGAAGTTTCAAAACCATGGAGTGGGAGAGGGATCCCCTTTAGCGTGTAGCTTGGTCCTCTTTATATAGAGCCAAGCTATGTAACTAAATCAGAACTTAGTTGAAGGAAAAATCAGCAAATAAGGCAAAATCCTTGACAAGTTAAGTAGTCTTTTGTTTTCCAACTAAAAGA